>VZRZ01006618.1:1111-22849 GCA_013398175.1 Climacteris rufus
CTGACCTAAGTGCTTAATGTCAAAAGGAGCTAACAGGTCAGTGTTTATAACGCTGATAATTTGCATGACCTCAGGAGAGCCAACCCCGTACTGTGCTATATTGGTCTGCAAATTCTGCATAACTTTCCTAGCAAAGGCATCATGCCTGTGTGGCTGACCTGAGCTTGGGAGGGCCTTAAACAGGGGAAAGGCTAGGTGACTTCCCTGCAGGGTGGCACTATCACCCTGATCCACTGGGACACCTCCTGGAGATGACATAGTAGCCACCTGATCCTCCACAGATGCTCCTGTCTGGTCTGGAACCCCCACTTTCTCCAAAAGACTCAAATTCCCTGACTCCAAAGCCCCCATTTCACTGTTTCCCAGAAAGTCTGGGGTTTCTGGGGCGTACAGTCACGCAGCAATCAGTAAATGTCCACAGGCGTGTCTGCAGCAGGCATCTTCTTCACCACTTGGTGACCGCAGCTCTTCGCCTTGGTGCTAGCACGTCGTCTGTGTCACTATCCAAGCCATCAGAGAGAAGCTTACTCGCCGAGCCCAGCACGAATGCCAGGGGTGGGGCTGGCGCGTTTGCCAAGCCCATACACAGCGTGCTGACAGGGCTTGGAGAGGAGTGGAGGCAGGGTGGCAAAGCTGGAGGAGCACTACGCAAACGCGGTGGGTGCATCAGAACACAGGCTGCCTGAGCTGCTTGTAGTGCCGTACCTATCGCAGGAGCCGCTGCCAGGTGCAGCGCAGGCACTACCACTGCCGTTGCTGGGCATGGAGCCTCTACTGCCTCTGTCCCCAGGCGCAGGATGTCTGTCGCTGCCACTGCTGGGCATGGCGCTTCCGCGTTCCTCAGGGAATCCTCCTGTGCTTCCGCTGACATAGGAAGGAGCACCGCCACTGCCTCTTCCCCAGTTTCCCGAGCCAGCGGCTCCGAGCCATGCAGCGAAGCAGCGGCTTGCACAAGCACCTCCAGCTGTTGCAAGATACTGGTCAGCAGCCGGAAAATATCTGCGAGGGAACAGTCCGCAGGGCCAGGCATCCGCGGGGCTGTTGTGCACGGCACAGGCACACGCGCAGCGGGCAATGGGTCGGGAGTGCACGGCACGCTGGTACTGATGGGCGCCGGCACCCCAAGCGCATGCACAGTTGGCATCGGAGCCATGCGTAGGCGCGGCACGCACGGTGGGCCCAAGCCGGGTGGCACAGCGCCAGCAGCCGCGGCAGGGCCAAGCCGGCCCCCCTCTCTCTTCAATATTTCAGTTAGCTGGTTGCTGGGGGACAGACACTTAGGGGGAACATAATCCTGCAGCGACGTATTTGCTGGCTGGATGGATCCATTTAAGACAGCCCACGCGGCCGGAGACTGAGCCTGCGCAGATCAATCCTCCCCAGCAGAAGGATCTAGGGTGGAGGAAATGTCCTCCAGACCTAAGTCTGCAGTCAAGTGTGTTAAAGCATCAAAAACCCATCTCCAAGTGCGGCAGAGGCTAACGGCATCAGTCTCCATACATAATTTTGTGTCAAATAACCTCGCCGAATGTGGCCCATAACGCAGCATCCATGGGGGGAAAATGGACTGCCGTGAACCCATGTGCGAAAGCCCATTCTAACAGGGCGTGAACAGAACTCTCGGATACCTCAGCCTCCACTTTTGCATCCTCCGCTGATACCTCAGCCTTCCATGCAGACAGCGCCAGAACGCTGCTCCCCATTTCTCTCCAAAAAAGAAAAAAAAAATTCCTGAAACAGGTGGGGAGGGTGGGAGGAGAGAGAGGGCGGAAAAAAACATACCTCCGAGCCGGCCAGTCCGAACACACGGGGTCACCAGATGTAGCAGCGAGCGGCAATAATGAGACAGCCCACACCTTGGTTCACAGAGATCCAAGAGCCAGCCAGCGAGCCCCGTTTATTGTATTGTCCTTTATATAGTAGGAACCCAGGTATATGATTGGCTAGGTTCTACACCACCCTAATCTAAAACATACCGTACCCAGACAGCAACAACAGGTGCTTTATCTTATTATTTTTCATACCTCCCATGGGAAAGAAGTATTTTCTCACAAGCAGCCCCAGGCAGCAAGCCTTGGGCCGCTACATCAATGCGGTACAGCTTCTCATCACATATTCTCCTATCTTAATTCAAACTTATTCACAGTTTAGCCTCTTTATGTTTCAGTCTTCTCCCATAATTCTTAAGTGACAATATCGCTACCTTAATCCTCCTCCAATAGAAGCAACATCAAGAAGTGTGGGAGCAGTCTGCAGACACCGACATGGGAAACATTGCAAAGTTTGCGTTCCTCTCCAAGATCAACTGTGAGTAATTTTAGAAGATGCATCAGATACTACTTTCTCCTTGAAAACATACACTTACTAACAGTACTTTAGCTAACACAAGAATATTCTGGGTTATAACCAAGCCACCTATAACTTGGGAAGTCATTTTCATAAAGAACATACTTACAGGTCATATGAGAACTTCCTCTGAAGGTTAGTCTGGTTCTTCTGAAACCAGTAAACATCCAGCTGTAGTTTTCCATACTCCGTCTGTAACTCTTTCAAGTGTTCTGATCAAAACAGGATTAAAATATATATTAAAACACAAATACACCTGTATATTTTACAGAAATATCAAACAACAAATAGATAGCAAGCCTGCTAAACTAATCCATGTGTCATGCAAACTACATGTGGTACACAAATACATAGATAATTGTTGAATTTATTCAACAAGAATGCACAGGATCTGCTAAGAATAACTTTTCAGCATAATATATTAGCAAAAACAGTGTAACTTACATTTTTATACTAGTTTTCCTCACAAGAAATACTCTGAACTGCTTTGCAAACCCTGCTAGGTTGCAGCTTGGAAAATCTTTAGGTCTATGACACCATAGAACACAGTATGAAACAGCATTCATGTTTATCAGGCCTCTTCAGACAAGCTTGCAATGTTTCCCTGAATAATATGCAATTTATAGCCATGTTCCTCAGCAACAGAGGCATCTATGATTTAGAGTTTTCTTCCTGATAGAAAGCTTTGTGAGAGATAGAGAGCTTTGTGGTGATAGGATACCACAACCTGTTTACTTGTTTATAGGACTTAGGATTCACTCCCAAGAACCTCCTGAGCAGTACATTGCTAACAAGAATTTTGAAGCACCACCATAAATAGAAATGAGTTAGACTGAGTTTCCTTATTTAACATAGCAGTTGGTGAATTCCTCTGGTGGTAGAATGCATGACCCCACACCTCAGGGAACAATGCAAGAATACGTTGCCAAAGGTAGAAAGAAGGATAAATATATTTAGTTAGTTCTATTCTGTATTATATCGTAAGAGTCAGGAGTACTACATCAACCACTACGTGGACAAACCCTTCTCCTGTTGAGGCAGATTAGTCCACCACTTAACTGGATCTATGCAGATGAAGTATCTAAATCATGGCAGCTCCTGCACCACCCCATGACTCAAAGAAAGGCAGCACTCTCAAAAGACCAAAGAAACACGCAAGTCTTAAAAACAAGGGGCCTAAAAAACAGTACTAGAGAGATTCACAGGGGTCTTACGACATACCTCGTAGGCTCTGAATCAATCGATCATTTACTGTGATGTTACTCATCAGCATTGCCTGAAAGAAGCAGAACAAAAAACAGCTTTAACTGCACAGGACCTGTATAGCCATTATAAACAACACCTACCAAAGCCCTTGCAACAAGATCTATTTTTTGTGAAGTGCTGTGTCACAGCTGAACTAAAACTTTTATCTGCTATTGTTTGCAAACAACAAATATTCATTTTAACCCATACATATAACCCCAGTAAAGGGGGTTGGGGATGGGAGAAGATATCACTGCACAAATGAAAAGAGGAAGAATTTTAAAGATACTTAAATTGCTTGTTGCTTTATTCTAGTTTAATCTGACAACTGGAGTCACAGTCAGACTTACTGCATTTATCTCTTGAAGGAAGAATACAAACTCACAGCTTACTGTCAATCACCGCCTCACTCAGGAATTAATACACCTGCATTCCAACTATGAAAGCATTAATCACTGACCGTAAAGGAACTCCATGAAAGAAAAGTGAAGTCTTTGCATTGTATCCCTTTTCTATCTTCTCAGTTGCTTTCATGCTGGAGTGGCCTTCTTCTATTAACTTACTTTGCTCTCCCTATCATTCTGAAGAAGTAGTCAACATTGGAACGTGTTTTGCCTATTCTTTCATCAATCTCCGGCTACTATTTCATACACACACATGCCCCAAAACACCTGAAAACTGACAGAATCACATCAAGACTAAGTGAAATTATTCCTGTGAGCCGCATGTCAAGATAACTCAGATGCATATTCAATATTTAGCAAGTCTAATGCAGAAGAGTTCTTAAGACTACAAGAAAGAGATCCAACATCTCTTCAGAAACAATTCAGTCCAATCTTCGGCTTTATTGCGAATTTCCCCGTTATCCTTGTCCTGGAAAACCTCAGTGTTCTTCAAGAGTCCCAGACCAGGATACAATAAGCCCCCCGTTTTCCAAAGTTTCTGCTCTAGTATTGATGTGTACGTATGCCCGCACCTGAAAAGAAATAACAGTATCCATTCTGCCTGCCTGAGTCACCCTGAAACACTGGCAACATCGGCAGTGCCTTTTTTCACAAAGGGCTACAGTAATAAGACTCAGCTGACTGGGGGAAGTGCAGCTTTCAATGAGTCCTAGTGGGCTAGCACCCAGCAGAGTAGTAGATTTGTCTTTGGTTGACTCTTTGAAGAGTCCCACTTCACAGACGTGGTCATTCAGCTGTTGTCAGGTATTTCTACACATCCTGTATGTACAACTGTTTTGTGAAACCTCAAGAACAAAGATCTTGTTCCTTCGTTAAAAAGAAAATCAAAAACCAATAACAACATATATGTAGGATTGTTTAAAATATCTCCCTCTCCTTTCTTGTAGGACAGGTAAACAAAAAAATGAATTTATTTTCATTGGTTTACTGGGGAAAGGAAACTAATGTTTAAATGAAATTCCAAGTTTTGTTAATGTGTGAACAATGTAGTCAGATTGTTCCAGGATCACCACCTTCAGGATATACAATATTGGCCATTACCAGAAACTGTCAATGAACTAGAAAAATCAGGGCGATAGAGCGATTTTATGTTCCTAAAGGTTTTTGTGGGGCTTTGTTGGTTTGGTTGTTTTTTTTGTTTGGGGGGAGAGAAGTGGGGTGTTGGTTGGGGTTTTTTTTTCCTTAAAATGAAAATCCCAAATACCAAGATCACTTATGTGACAGTAAAACAGACAAGTGTTACATGTTTTGTACATTAGGACAATAACTGTTATTGGTTGAAGTGAAAAAAAATATATTCCATGTAAAAAAGGTCCCAGGGAAAAAAATAAATGTGCCTTGATCTTTCTGGATTGCATATAAAAGTTTCTTTTGGTAATGCGACACCTACCTCCCTGAATATGTGGGCAAGAGTCCAGGAAAAAAACCTGTTAAATTCTAGTTAGCTGTTTAACTTGAGCAGGAAATATTGTTTAATAATTTACAGGGCAGTATTTCAACTGTGAGCTTCCAATCTGACTGTATCAATAAAATCAGACTTTCCATTCTTCCTCCTGTCATTCAAGTGTTAACTAATTTTCACCTTGTGGCTGTATATTAAGCAAACATTATTTACTTGTGGGGTTTTATGCAGGTCAAGCATGAAAACTGCTGGGAAGCACTCAGCAGACACATGCCAACACTCACTTCTAGAAAGATATTCACATTTCAAACTTCATTCAGCCCACAAAACAATAGCTTTGATTCCCAGGAGAGAAAAATCCAGCTTTTGGAAAATCACTATATCACCATATCAAAATCTGATGTTTTGTGACAGAGTAAGTGTAACACAGAACCAGCTTGCTGTATTTGCAAACATGTCTTGCACAGAAGGCCTTATGACTATCAAAGAGGGGGGGGAAATCAGTCTTTTGATTGAAGACAATGCTGTAGACAGCATTGGTGCTGTGGTCTTCAGAAACCAAAAATCAGAAGTCATAGTTCCACCAGCAGTGAGGGGAAAACACTTGCTCCAGATGTACAGCAAATTTTTTAAGGACAACTGCCAGAGATCTGTCTATTATTCACCACAGAACATGTCCTACATAAGCCTCATTCCAGTTAAGAAACACAAAGCTAGTTACTGTTTAAAAACAATAAAACATAACACAGAAATATACATGAGGAAGCTTCGAGATAAATTACTTCAAAGTCCTTGTTTTGAGCACCCACTTTGAACTATACAAAGGCATCTGATCTGATTAATGTCCAACAGTATTCTCCATAAACATATTGTTTGGAGGAATTACTACAGTAACTCCCCTAGCATTTGCTGCAATCACAAAACAACGTAACCCAAGCACACTGCTTTCTTGCCACAGGTAGAAAGCGTGAGTAACTCAGAGCCTTTAGCAGTGGTCTCGTGTCCTGAGAAAAGCAGCAAGCAGCTTGTTTTTACCCAGTCTCTGTTGAACAGAGTCGAGCCTGCATCAAAGCTCCTGCAGAATCTTGGCTCAGTTCACGCATAGCAGTTTAATTTAAGCAGGGAGGTAAAGAGACGAGAAAGGGTTCTTTTCTGCTTATTGCCAGCAAGGTTTTATTACTGGAGCATGGGGGGGTGTGGTAAAAGACACCAAAGTGGAGGTCAGGGCGTCTATTATGGTACGGAAGCGAGGGAAGGTCAGTCGGGAGAGAGCCAATCACTGCAGAGGATTACAATGATTGACAGGGGCAGAGGCCACTGTGCTGTCCGCACTGGCACAGGAACCAATGAGCTGTCCTTTTGGGCGGGGACAGCCCCTGCCGCCGTAGCCGGGGAGCCCCCGTGGCGACCCAGGGCTGCATCGTGCGGGGGGGGGAGTGAGGGGGGGGCCCGGCCCCCGCGGTTCCGGCACAGCAGGGCCGGGCCGGGTCGTCAGCCACACCCAGAGGCACCGCAACACTTTCTGACACTGAAATGTATGCGGTGTATATAAAAGCATAATGAGATACTGCAACAGAAAAAATAATTAAAACAGCAAAGAATTTGATGAGCATAAACACTGATTTTAAAAAACTAAAACCTAAGAAAAAAGGGGCTTTGCATTCACAAATACAGTACAAAGGAGACAAAGATGAGCCCCAGGATCAGTAACTCAGCTGCTAAGAACAAAACCAACAGCAGATAAAGCAAGACAGGAAGCTAAGATTTATATGTACAGAAACAGCCATTTATAATTAATCAGGGAAAAGCAGGGCACTTATTTCATGATTAACTCAAACTGATTTAAGTCCTTACAGCAAATAAAAAGAGCAGTTCTGTCTTGCATGCTCCCACGGCTCCCCACCACTATGTTGGCATTAGCATGAGAATAATGTTGGCAACACACTGATGTTTTAGTTGCTGCTCAGCAGTGCTTACCCTAAGGCAAGGCCTTTCCCATTTCCCATGCTCTGCCAGCCACAGGTGCACAAGAAACCAGGAGGAAGAAGACAGGTGCCAGCTGTCCCAAGCTGGCCACAGGGATATTCCTACCATAAAACATCAGTACATAAAGTGGGGGAGTTGGCCAGGCAGTACCAATCACTGCTGGGGGACAAGCTGGTCATCATTCAGCAGGTGCTGAGCAATTGGATTGTGCATCTCTTGTTTCTTTTGGGTTTCAGTCCTCTGTCAGTTACTAAACTGTTTTGATGTCACAAGAGAGTTTTCTTCAAAGATCTAGGGGGAGGTGTAGGGAGTAAGTGGCTGCATGGTATTTAGTTGCCAGTTGGGGTTAAAACATGACAACTAGCCACAAAACGGCTTTTTCATCCTAGGCCATGAGACTAATGGCTACCTACATACTAGTGTATGGGGGGAAAATTAATAAATAACATTCCTAAGGAAACCTTTCTCTTTAACATTAATCAGTGTGCTACACACTCATGTATACTTCAGCGGAGGCACATCAGTTTAAGCAAACCTTACAACCAATTTCAAGCTCAAAATGGAGGAGATACTGTTCATGTAAATCTATTTCTCACTGAACTGAATTCCATTCAGAAACTGCACTTCTCCTCAATAAACATAAAAAAATCCACCCAGTCAACAAATGAACCCCAAACAAAAACCAACAGAACGAACAAATGAACAACTCTCCCAACAAAACTCAACCCCAAAAAAAGGCCTCCATTTTTAAAGAACCATTCTGGCAAAGATCAAACACTCAACTGTTTCACAGCCTATGCTAAAAGCAATCTAGGGCATTCTGTTTTGTCACAGAGGATGCAAAGACATGCACACCATGACATGGTGCCGTTCAGCCTTCAAAACTACAGAAACCACCAAAATTGCAAAGTTAATTTCTTATAATCTTAGCAGAAGAGAGAGGAATTTGAAACACATGAATAAGAAATTACTTTTATGGGTACAAGGCAACAGCAAGTAGACTGGAGAAAATAAGCCCTGTGCAATTACAAGACTTTCATTATACCATTATTTTTAACTAAAACCCAAATAGTAGGCAATGTAAACAAAATAAAATCCTATGATATGAGAACATTAATATAACGTTTACAGGTATATCATATGCACCTTCTGACTTCCTTTTTGTTCACTCATTTAGCTGTGAAGAGGTAGAAACATTCCAACAGTTAACTCTTTAACTACATGTACTCTAAATTCCCTCTCTTTAGTTCAGCTAGTCTCAGACCATCCATTTTTTTCTTCCCCATGTGAAGATACATTTTGAAAAGAGGTGATCTTCTAGACTTCTGCTGTACCAGTTATGAGTAACTGGCACTCATCTCTCTTACTAATTTAGTAATATCATGCTATGGCAAATACAGGGCACGAGGCAGTGCTTTCTTACCGCAAAGCTCTTCCAAAACTAGAAGACACAACACTGTTAAGTTTGGAAATAAAACAACCAAACAACAAAACACACATAGCCTCTATGAAAAGGAAAAGGTACCTTTCTTCTCTCTCCTTGCTGACCACTGTAATTCCTTCTAAGTGGAGTCAACTCCCTGCATACCAATAGGTATTTCGTGTCAGAAGACTGTGTTGGGAATTGAAATTTTCCCAGAGGAGGGGACCAGAGAGCAGCTGTGGCCAATGTTAAAAGATACTGAGCAACAGGACAGTGACATGCCTCACACAGAAAGTACAAACCTTGGCCCTTCTCCCCAGTAAAGCAAGATCTGGGTTGGGAAAGAGTTACGTAAATCCAAAGAAAATTACCAACTGCAAAATCATGCTCTTGCAGTTAAAAGTAAGAGATATTCAACTTATTATTGTCCTGTTATGCTCTTCAAAGAGGATACTGTACATCCCAGAAGCTATGAGTCCTGAATAACAACCACAGAGAATATTGTTCTTTAGAAAATTGCTTACAGATTAGAAACAGCCCTTTAGCACTCCTGGTTCCTTATCTGTTGTTACCAAGTGTTTATGTAAGATTTCATGATCTCTCTATGCTATTTCTGTGTGGATTTCTAGAAACTATTTCCTAAATCTACACTA
Organism: Climacteris rufus; assembly: GCA_013398175.1. Taxonomy (NCBI): domain Eukaryota; kingdom Metazoa; phylum Chordata; class Aves; order Passeriformes; family Climacteridae; genus Climacteris; species Climacteris rufus. The sequence goes on from VZRZ01006618.1 coordinate 10,631, forward strand.
ATCATTAAAAATTCAAACAGATTTTTTAAAAGCGGACTGGTGACAATACTGTTTTATACATACTCAGACCTAATAGAAAAATTACAACTGCAATTCTCCAGAATTACCTTGCCCCAGTGAATGGTGGGCCCACATGGTCTAACAGGCTCGGACTACCTACCTTCTGTGACTTCATCCTTTGAGAGACAGTACTACTACAAACGAAGGCAGATTTAATTCAAAGTGATTACCACACTGCCACTGCCTTTAACTGGGCAAGTACCTTACTTGTGTTTTAGTTTGGTATGAAACTAAATCAGTACCGTAATTATTCTGTATTTTATTAGCAGAGTAATAAGACACAGCGAGCAGAGATGAACTGTAATTAAAATGTGTCTCAAATGTTATGTGAGAGTTGCTTTGGTAAGAAGTCCAGACTGTGATAGTACGTCCTGTATGTAAGTTTCTTCTATAGCCAGACAACCACGATTTCTTCCTGAAAAAGTGGGAAGTTTGAGACAGACCGTTAATTCTTACACATATGCTGAAAGTCTTTTCATTTCTCTTTAAGAACAGCAACAAGAACTAAGCACAATCTCATCTATGACTCAAAGACCTCTAGTTAGTTATAGAGTTTGTATTACTTGTAAAACTAGTTTAGAGTCTCAAGATTTGGATTTGCATTCATTATTCCTAAGTAAATACTTGCTGCTAATCCCCACAGAATAAATAAATAAAGTAAATAAAGTAATATAAACTTCAGTTCAGGAGCAAGCTTCCCATAACCAGAAAGGGTGAATTCATTACTTGTCTCCCAGGAATCCCAGATTCCACTGGAATCCACGGAGCCAAAAAACAAGGATATGTGTGTATATATGACAGGAATATACAACACATGCTTATACATGGATACAGATACACAAACAAATAAGCACTCAGAAACAGTCTTTTCTTACATTCCATATTGTTGTGGTGCCTCTGGGCGTGGCTTGCGACCGGGCCCGGCCCCGCCGGTTCCTTTCCCCCTCCCCCGCGCAGTGCCAGTTCCTCCAGTTCCTTCCCCCCCTCCACCCCCCGACCCCGCGTCGTGCTGGTCCTTTCCCCCCACCCCGCGTGGCAGCTGGGGTAGTGCAGCCCCGGCTCGGCGGGGGCCTCCCGGCCCAGGGCGGCAGGGGCTGTCCCCGCCCAGGGGAAAAGCTCATTGGTTCCCATGCCGGGTGCAGACAGCCGACTCACTGGCCGGTGCCCCTGTCAATCATTGTGGTTCTCCGCAGTGATTGGTTCTCCCGACTGCCCTTCCCTCACCTCCGTTTTATAACACGCCCTGAGTGCCATTTTGGCTATCTTCTCCGCACCATGTTTCAGTAATAAACCTGCTGGTGATAAGCGGAAAAGAACCCTTTCTCGTCTCTTTACTTCCCTGCATAAATTAAACTGCTGTGTGTGAGCTAAGCCAAGATCTGCAGGAGTCTCGATGCTCGGCTTGCCTCTGATCGGAGACTAGATAAGGCCTGAGTCACGTTATCTAGGCAAACAAGACCAATGCAAGAGACTCCGAGTTACTTGCGCTTTCTACCCGCAGCACCACATCCCTCTGTAGAATAACCTATGATCCTAGACACCTTCTTCAGATAAAAGTCATTAAAGAGGAGAATTAAGCTTTTCCTCTCTTGCCTGCCACCATATCAGAGGCATACACACTGCCTGAATTCAAGCCATCTTGGCTGATGGCATTTTTGACAAATGCACAGCTTTCCAGTAAAACAGCTCTCCCTACTCTTAAATCAGAGTTGGAGAACAAAGAGCATCTGTGCAGGATATTTGTTCACGTGTCGCCAGAAAAGCAGACTTTGAATTTGATGTGAAATAGTTCACAGGCACATACACACTCCTCCTACCACCTCTGGGTCCTGAGACATGCTCTTCTCCAGTCATAAAATGCAGAAGACAGGAAATTAGTCCAATGCACCACCTTCCTAAACCATCAGCTCCTGGGGTTTCAAAGCACACTTCATAGACTATTCCATTACTGAACAACCGTATTTTAGGGTGATGTAGGGAAATTATCAAAGAAACATATTTGTCTGAGAAGACGTAAAAAGAACTGGTTTATTATTTCTTTGAAGATGTGGGGTAAAGATTATCAAAATAAAGATAAATACCACTGATGTGCCTGTTCTACCTTCCATTTTTATCAATTTTTCTTCCTCTAAGTACTTCAAAGATTACTCTGGTGATATTTTGCTCAGGCACTATGTTTTGAGCAGCAAACCATTTGCTTACAATGAACCTGATACCTGAAGAGCACTTATTACCATCATGAATTGTGTCCGTTCAGCCTGCTGAAAGTAATAGTCCTAGAAAGCTGATCCATAAGCTTCAGACAAGAGACTCTACAGAAGAAGCCATTGAATACTCTCAACTAAATATTTCTGCTAACAGGGAGGAAAGTGATATTTCCACATTCCAAGTGGTATCAGCGACACATAGGAAAACACACAACAAAACAGTTCACAAGATACTACACAGCATTAATTGTACACACTGCTATCCAAATGACTATGTTTGCACTCTTCACAAAGGAATTCCATCCCCCTGGCAAAGCTGAACTGTCAGGAGCACTGCCATGAAAGTCTAACCTTCTCGTATTCCCAGCACTACCGAGAGTTCTGGAGCCAGAAAGTCAAGGTGCCACAAAATTTGTAATGCATTTAGAAAAAAATGTGAACCATTTATGCTTACAAATACATTTGAGAAGATAAATATATCTCTTGGTGCATCTTCCTCCTTTTCTCAATTTTTAAAACAGGACATTTTTAGTATACAGGAAAGAAAGCCGGGGCCAATCCAAGTTTGACAACAATGATTTATAGAGGAAGTAAGCATTTTTCTTCAGAAGTGCTGTCACTTGCAGCTTCTAGTATTTCAAAGTTATACAACAAATGCTAAAATGTGCATTCAATGCCCATTTTATAAATAACATACAATCATAAAATGCTGTGCCAACACTGACTGTATGCCCATCAGCTGGAATACCTGAGCAACATTTTCTGTTTCAGGTATGTCTTGGTAAATCAGTCTCACAGAAAACCGTGGCTAGAGAACGCCCTACCTTCTCTTCCTGATGTACTCTGTTGGCATTTTCCATCTGAAAACTGTGCAAGGACTGGATTTTGTCAATCTGCTGTCGCTGCTTCTCTAGCTCTCCTTGGAATTCATTCTTTTTGAGCTCCACAGCACCCCTCTCTGCTGCTGCCCTGCGGACTTTGCCTTCCAGATCCATGACTCGACCCTGAGGAAGAACGGATTAGACAAAGCAAATGGAAATACTTCCCCCCGACAGAATTTTCTCCAGTATATTCAAGGAATAGCAAATTTCACAGCTCTAACCATGATGATGTCATCAAAGTCCTGTGTCAGCCAGGAATACTTGTCATACACACAGACACACACATCTACCCAGTCTTACATAAATTAACAGGAGTGTGTATTTCATACAGACTGTCAAAACTTCAGTTAAAGGTAAGAAAAATGAAAAGCTGCCCCTGCACTTCAGCTTTAAAAAAAACAAAGACCAAAACATAAATATTACAGTCTACAATCTATCTGAAGTACAAGGTCAATTTTTTTTTTTAATTTAACCCATACAATTCTGACATCTCTACACTTCTCAGTGTTGATCCTAAACCAACTCCAAGTGAAAACTCATCTCTCAAATCAATCTGTTTTCCTAGAAGAGCTAGAAAAGAGTAGAGGGAGGACAACACTGCCCAACTTTTATATGAACAACTGACATACAGCTCTTACACAAAGATACATATGAGAAAAATGCACTCATAAACAGAAAATCATCATCCTTTGGATTGCTCAAAAAGCAGTTACAGCCGGAAGAAAATTCAACACCATCACAACCTGTACATACAAAGACAGACATTAGCTAAGGAATCAAGCCTGATGTTTTTACATTCTTTCTCCCTCCTTCTCCCTTCATTTTTGTAAGCACCAATTCAGTTTTGCAGGACATTATTTCTAAACACCTCAGATCAAAGTTGTTCTTCAGCAGCAACAAAGAATAAAAAACATGCAGGGAAGTGGGGATATCAACAGAATCTACCCAGATACAAAGACCTGGCAATTCCAGATGGATTAAAAATTAGATATAATAGAAACGGTGCATGTTTCAAGACTCCAAGAAAATGGACCAAATATTCTTACACCACCATATGCAGCATATTATGATCCACCTATTCTGTTTCTCTGACACAGAAAGCAAGAAAAGGGAGAGGAGGCAGAGAAAAAAAAAAGACTTGCATTTTAGTCATAATAGCTGTAAAGTCTTGCCAACAAACAAATGGGTCAACACAGTGCTTTAGAAGTCTATCTGTATCTTCAGCTATGTTTTCATTTCAGAGTGCATGACTGTGCAAAAGTAAAGTGATTTTCAGCCTAAATTGGGGAGAAATGTACATTATGATACAGTACATCAGTAACATCAGAGGACCTTGTGTCTCTAGGTTATGGAGACTGAGATAAAATAGGATGGTGGCCTATTTTTCTCACTATCAGCTGCTTCATGGCTGTGCAGCAAAACTTCAGCAATATTGACATAGTTACTACCCAGTGCTAGCCACCATCCTAACTTCACCAACTTGATTCCTGTACCCTACTTCAGAACAAATGCTCCAGAAAGGATTAAAACCCAAGCTCAACAGCCACAAAAAATAGTTATCCTCAGAAAAATAGCAGACAAGGTAATTATTCCATGTGACTTGCATGTCCTTCTTCAGAAAGGTTGCTAAGAAACACAAATTCAGATTTTTAGACACTGTTTCTGAACTATTACCGGGATGCCTGTTATTAGCCGCTTATCCCGGCTTATCAGTCGAAGACGCAGAAATAATGAGAGCTGGAGTCCGAATGTTCTCGTGTTCAGAGCAAGGGCGGAAAAGGGGGGAAACCCCTTTCGTTTTATTCTTATATACACTTTTAGAAATCACAGATCATTGGAGAAAGTTAACACTTCCGTCTCTAACTATATTGGTTAAAAGAAGTGTCCGTCAAAAGAATCTGTGTCCATGGGAAAGGAATGTAAAAAGATAATTTTTACAACAACATAGCTATGTTTACAGAAATCGTCCTTGAGACTGTCTAACAGAGAAAACTAGCTATTTTACAGTGAAAAATGGGCAACACTAGGTTTCCTTGTACTTGGCAGGAGAGTGTGCATACAATCTTATGGGTCATATAAGAAGACAAATCTATGTCAAGATTTGTCGAGATGAGTGTACTGGTTTTGACTGGGATAAAATTAATTTTTTTCACAGTAGCAGCTCTAAGGCTATCTTTTGGGTTTGTGCTGAACACAGGGTTGATAACAGATGTTTTTGTTATCACTGAGTAGGGCTTGCAAGAGCCAAGGCCTTTTCTGCTTTCCATATTGCCACAATGGTGAGGAAGTTGGGGGTTCTTGGGAGGTTGGGAGGGGACAAAAAACAGAGGACGGTATTTGCCACATCTTTAATTCAAAACAGCACAAGACAGCCGAATGCTTTGTGTGAGCAGAAGTAACAAGTATCACACATGCAGGTGTGTTAAAGTTTTAAGTTCTTCTCACATACAAATAGACATTTCTCCCATTCCCCCAGTCTCCCTCTACTGATAAGCAACAACTGCAATATGTGTGACAGTTCCTACAACAAGCTGAAGCTCCTGGCTTGCCACACGCTGGAGAAGCATCCTTCTTGTGAACTATGTTTATGAACCATGCAAGTACAAAGTCACATGCAGAGCAAAAGGAACGTTACCTGCAGATCCATGCTGCGAGTACTTGCAATCCAGTAATTGAAACCCAAAACAATGATGCACGCCACGAGTGCGGCCATGAGGAGTGGTGGAGACTTCATCCCACGGCAGCTGTTTCCTAGTCCTACATTTCAAGAAAAAAACAAATCCGAAAAACCACGGCAAGTGTGGAAACCTGCAAATTAAAAGGGATACATTATTCTGCATCCCGCACTACAGCTATTTTATACAAACAATAAAACCTTCTTTGTAATAATGCAACAGCTCTCAGCTGACAAGCCTATGCCCAGCAAGGAAGATAAATGCATTCGTGTTGACCGGTCTAGGTATTTCCAGCTGAAAAACAGAGAAAGGTCATCGCACACTATTAGCTTGTACATACACCTTCACATGGTCTTGAGGGGGATGTCCTGAATACTCCCAACAACACAGGAGAACCAGACATCCTTTTATGAGCATTCTACCCAAAAAGCTAAGTAGACAACACTGGGCTGTAGACAGAGGATAGACTCCTTTTTATCTAATTTAGTCAAAAAATTAACTTGGTCTTGTGGTTTGAGGAGTAATTTGCACTTTGTTTCCTAAAGTTGGGCAGTTTCAATTTATTTCATCTGATACTACTATTTTAACTTCTTGTTTCCAAGTTTGTAAAGAAAATAAATCAGATCAAACCAAACTATTTAAAGGATAATCTAAAAGTAAAAATTAATAAAAATATGAGCAGACCCATTGATTTCAGTGCTAAATTGCATTAGTTCTCAGTTTTGATCCTCAGCTGCTTTCTCTGCTCCTAACAGAAAATAAACAACAAATGAGCAGTACCAGGGATACTACTGGTTGTTATTGAGACTTGTGTTATTTCCATGAAACAGCCCCATCTTAAAAGATAGGCAAGGGCAAAGGCCAGTTGCAAATCGCTTTGAGACAGGCTATATTAATTTTATGATGTGGTAAAATCTGATCTTAATAAGCCTAATGGCACCTAGCTTTATGAATCCTCAAACTCCACTGAGAATCTTGGCCACAGTTTGTAGAAGTTTGCTCCCTTGTAAACTGAGATCAACCTTTCTTCTTTTCTGCACTGCTGCAGACAAAAGCCAGCAAAAATGAGCACAGAAGACCAGACAGATAGCAAATAAATATGCATCACAAGACACTAGTTAAACCTAAAAATTTACTAGGAATATATTGTACAATCTCTCAAGGTGCCCACTTGTAAGTAAACCAACCTCTTCCCTATGGTTGCAATGCACAGGTTGCAATGTTTTAACAGTTCATAAATGGTAGCAGCTCTCAAAGGATTTACATGTAAACAAACACTGTAAACTCAGGGGAAGAATACAATGTCAGCATTTCACAGGTACCAGAAATGTGGATTTTACTGTACGTTCAGCACTTAAGTTCTTCAACAGCTCACCTATATCTAAGTGTGCAGATGCATCCTCTGCAAAATTCCCTCTTTGCAGTCAAGATAGGTTATATCCTCTCCTCTTTTCTCAGCAGGCAGTGCACAATACTGTCAGACTCATTAAGGTTTCAGATCTATGTGTTCACTTTAGAATTTCGGCAACTTGTATTTGGGGATGGCATATATAGAGTATAGAAGAGGAAAACACAGCTTCCTGAAGATGGTGCCTTTTCATATACAGAAAACACACCACAAAACAATCCAAAAAAAGCATGCAAAAAAGTCTTACAGCTAAGACTTGAGTTTCTTGCCTAAAGGAAACCTCAGCTAAGGAGCAATGGGACACATGTAACACAGCTCCTGTGGACACCCACAGGGTCACATACAAATGAGGTAAGGTCAACATTAAAAAGCAAAGGCATGGGGAGGAACCATGCTTTTTTTCTTCTTGTAAAGCAAAAAATTAAGATGCAGTAGAATAAAACACACACAGGGACATGCACAAATTTCCAATAGAAAGCAAAGAATTGCAGAAACACATACATCTTGCACAGACTATTTTCCTGCTGTGCCATCCTAAGAGGTGTACCTGAGAAGTACAGAACCACCTTGCCTTACACATGATCCCTGAAAACCAAGAACCACAGATCTACACAGTAGCAAAAATGACAGAACAAAAGGCATGATCAGCACCCACTACATCAGCTAAGAACGAGAGAATTTAATTCTGTGTACCAGAATAAAATACTATATTTCAAAAAATGTCTGTCAGAACCTGTTATGAAGTCATCCGTATCCTGTTCTTTGCTGTAAGAGTATACGTTGGTACATTTGAAAACATGGAGAAAGGACTAAACATAGCACTGCAAGGCATAGTACATCATTTTAAGTGTTACTTAAATAAAATAACTTGTATTTTCCTCATAGCTGTCAGAAACAGAGAAATAGTCCACATTATCAGCAATAACAGCCTGCACTAGAATTTATTTACGGGATAAATATATGGGACTAGCTGTTCAGCTCAAAAATTTTCAGAGGTAAAGCAACTATATTGTTCTGAGAAATAATTAATTCACTATGCAGCTTGAAGCACAGGCACAAAAACATGTTAAAAAAATGCCAATACACCTAGATAGTACACAAATCTGGCAGTATCAGCACCTTTTCTGCTGTTTTCAGCTATTAAAAACAAACAGGCAAGAAAGCACTGATTTCACTAAAGCATGTTTGACTTCAGTACATTGCTCCTTCTAGAAAAGCCAGTGTTGTTTGCCCTTAAAAAATTTACGTTAATTAGGAATACATTTTTATACTGAAAAGAAGGAAAAGCAAAAGGAAGAAGACATGAAAGACACACAAGGATCTTCCATTCCCATAATAAAGACCCAAACCACTACCTCAGCTGCAATATTGCTATTCTCTCTCTCATCAGTTTAAAAATCAAAACTATTTAATTTTCTGCCATGGACATACACACTCACATAGTTTAGAAGAGAGATAAGAAAATCAGCTCCATAAGCACATTTACATGAAAATGTGTTTGCATATGGTCTTTTCCAGGAAACATCTGGTCTGGCACAGTGATTTGAGTTGAATTTACAGTAAGTTTCTGATTTTATGGGTAGGAAAGTAATTTTACTGAACATGAAAGAATCCATCTTTCACCAATGTCCACGGCAGATGTAAAAATAAGCATATACATAAAATTCCTGGCTTCTGAACAGCAGATTTCATCCTTCTGCTTTGCCTAGTGGTGCTTCACTGAGAGGGAGATGTTTAAACTCTGAGATATTCAGGCAAACTAACATACAGCATACTTTTACTTCCCACATTAATATACCATCAGTCTGAGTAATTCCTTCTTTTACAGCACGCAGCTGAAGTAGGATAGCTGGTATCCAGCAATCTTCCTCTACAGAGAAGTAACAACTTTGCCAACCAAGCCTCAAGAATAACACATTAGAGGTAAAGGCAAAACAAAATGGTGCATTTCAGACTCCCAGAAGGAAATCCAAGACTCTCAGCTCATGGCATCCAGTTCAGTGTACTTCCATAAGACCTGCTGAGCAGGAACAACCAGAAAAGGTGAAAAATTCATACACAGCAGGCAGAGTAGCAAAAAGGTTCCCTCATCCCCCACCAGCATACCTGCCTACCAACAACCTCCTCTGCACCCAGCCACTGCATGATACAAAGCCAGAACAAGCCAGAGCAGCATGTAAAGACCAAGTGCAGCTGAAGCAGCCACTGAAAAGTGAAGGCACACCTTCTTGGGACGCCTGAGTACTTGGACAAAGCCTTACTATAAAACCCCTGTGGAAAGGTAGAGCTATAGTCAAGAGGAAAAAAAAAAAAAAAAAAAAAAAAAAAAAAAAAAAAAAAAAAAAAAAAAAAAAAAACAAAAGCAAAAAAGCACCAACAGGACCTGAGGGCTAACACACAGCACAGAGGTCACACAATTCCATCCCAACCAGACTGGACCAGAATAGGGAAGCCATCAAAGGAGCCCTGAGACAGTGGTGATATCTCCACCTGCTGCAGATTCGTCTCCAACTTCCCAGTGAGCTTCTGGAAGAAACTGCAGTTTTTCTCAGCTATTGTCATAAAATTCCTATGTCTGACTGCTTGAATAAAAACATACTGGATTAACCAAGAAAGTTAATCAAAACTTCTTCCATTGACAATTTAGTTAGTTATACCCAGACATGACTAAACCAGACTAAAAGGTACAAGAAAATGGGTTTCATTAAAAAAAAAAGTTACAGGAAATTGTAAAAATAAGTAATTATTGAAAAATTGAATCAGAGAGCAAACACTTGTATGCCCAGTCTTCCAAAAAATAGGTGACCATTTGTGGGTGGGTGGAAATGGAGTGCTGACAAAAATAAGTCAAACCTTTCAATTTTCATTGTATAAGTGGTTACTACACAGTAGAGATTATCCTTGAAAGAGAAATGCAGTTGGTTCTCACCCACAGCAGGCTCTTACTTACAAGTACCACTATCCACAGCCACACGGTGAGAACCAGTTATAGCCGGCAGCAACCTTTATGCTTTCAAGGTTGTACAGACTGTACACAGGGGTCAGAACTTTACACTGTCACAAAACCCAGCATACAGACTTCTTACCATCTTCTGCAGCAACACTGTCTGGGGGTGGTTTTACTTTTCAAATTTGCAAGTCAAAAGACGTCAAACATTTTTCCAATGGAGATTTAAAGTTTGTGCACTGAACTGAAGCCTGCTGACCACAAACTTTCTACATGCCTTTCACAGGGATTTACAAGCTGCAGGAAAAAAGAAAAAAAAAAACCACCCTGAAACATTCAGCAACAGTGACTATTCAAACTTCCATACTTCGGATGACTGGTTCACTTTAAAGAGGCATCCACCAAAAAAAAAAAAATTTCAAAGACATATGCCACAGAATGTCACTGAGTCACTACTCACCCAAATTATCAAGTTACAATTTTCACAGGAACAGAAAGGGAAGGGCATTTTTTACCACAACACATTCAGCAACGGCACTCTCATTCTGCTCAAGAATAACTATTTAATAGTCAATTCAGATCTCCGGTCTTTCTTTTCTGAAGCATTTTAAACTAGAAGTAACAGATCAGAAGACTATGAAAACACTAAAAATGGACTGTCTGTGCAAGGAAAGGGTGGTTGTTACCACTTGTCCACTAATTATTTTTCAGCTCAAGAAGTCCCTCTTCTTTCAAATGAATACTTTACAAGAAGCTAATAACCAAACACCCTCAATGCTCTTTATCTGATTAAAGAGAATTCCCGAACAAGCATGTGGCAAAACAGATGCTAGAGGTTTAAGGTAGGTATCTATTCTGATGACAGAAGTTGGGTAACAAAACTAAGTTGACAAAAGCTTCTAGAATAACTGGGCACATTTCTGGACATGCTGACTCAGTGTATTTTTAGAAAACAGTACTGTCACCTGAAAATACTGTGTATGAACACAAAATTAAACAAGCAAACTTATACACCTGAACTATCTCAACAGTTAGTCAGACTGCTCACTTATTTTTATGAAGCTATTTTGTTGCCAGTATTTTTCCCATACAACACAAACTATCTTGTTAAGACCACAATTAATAGGACATCCACTTACCTTACACCAAGATTAGGAAAGAGAGTACAGTAAGTTTAGATATGTGATGAGAAACCCACTAAATAGCTACCATTTCCCCACCACTGCAAAACAACACACATGGTTTCACTGTAAAACATGCAGACCTTCCACTAGGGGAAAAAAAATTCAACATCACAAACAGTTCTTTAAGAGCAAAGTGCTGTTAAAATGTAAGATGAAAGGCCAATCAAAAAGAGTCAAACCAAGAGCGAGATTAATTAAAAACCTGATCAACTCCTCCCATCTTCAAGCTGACAAGGGAATCCAGTAAAGTAAAGCAAGGCAAACGTCTGGGTGCAGGCGACAAACACAGTGCTCACTGCGTACCCAAAAGCCGAACCAAAATTTCTGAGGAGGTGGGGGTGACACTTGTCCAAGCAGAAGCGGGAAGGCCTCACGAACTTGTGAAAAGCCGTCAGTTCCCAGAGCAGGGGTGAGGCCTCCACACCGCTGCCCACAAGGAGAGAAGGGAGCAAGCTGCCGCCAGGCTGGTTCTGAAGGAGGAGGAGGAGGACGGTGAACAGTCTCAGGTCACCGCCCTGGCTGGGAGAGATCTCGGAAGTCTACCTAAACCGATCCTTCCAGGGAAAGGTAGTCGGGACGAGGTATCTCACACCTGCATTGATTTCTAACATTTTTATTTCTACCTCCGCTGCGAATATTCAAAGATGTTTCTGGCCCAAGATGCTTAAGAGAGAAAGCTGGCTGAAGAAACAAGAAAATGCAATGTAATTAAATGCTGCCAGCGTCCGGCACGCACGCCAGCTAAGCCCTGGCAAGCTGGCCCGGTAGCTCTGCGAGCGCCGCCGGCGGCGAGCGGAAAGTTCCCGCGGGACGGAGCCTGCCTGGGGCCGCCCCTCCCGGCCTCAAGCCGGCTGCGG
>VZRZ01006625.1:4293-19612 GCA_013398175.1 Climacteris rufus
GTATTCCCAAGGGGAATCCTCACCTCTTCCCACACCGCTCACACACGTAGGGCTTCTCCCCGGTGTGCTGGCGCACGTGGGCGATGAGCGAACTCGCCTGGGTGAAGGCTTTCCCGCAGATCAAGCACTGGCACGGCTTCTCTCCTGGGAAAAGGCAGGGAAAAGGTGGATGGGGAGCAGGAGGGGAAGGGGACCTGGCTGGGGGAGGACGGGGGGCGTGGGTACCGGTGTGGATGCGGACGTGGCGCTGCAGCGCGCCCGGGTCGGCGAACTGGCGCTGGCAGTGCACGCACACGTACGGCTTCTCCCCGCTGTGGATCCGCAGGTGCCGCTTCAGGTTACCTGGGGGCAGGGCAGGCTCAGCTGTAGGACATTGGACCCTCCCTCCTCTTTTCCTCCTTCCCAGCACCCCAGAAGCTCCCTCAGGAAAGCCTGTTGCTATTCAGGAAGTGGGGAAGCAAGTCAGATGCACCTTGCCTGGGATCAGGCAAGAACATGGAAGTGGGGACAGCCAGGACAAGCACCCCATGTTTGAGGGGATCAGACTCCACTGGGATCATTCCAGCCCTCTGGCTCTATAGCAGATTGGGAGGAGATGGAAGGAGACATCCTCATCCCCAAAATCTGGATCAAGAGCTCCTTCCCAGGGTGTGACCTCATGGGGAACACGGGGAATTCAGGCAGCACAACCACAGCACTGTAAGCTTGGGATGAAATCCTTCCTCTGGCTCTGATCCGGCCCCAGAGCACTCCCTGTCCCCCTCAGACCATCCAACCCCCATCACTCAGCCCCCCACCCCCTTCCCTGTGCTACCTGACGTGGTGAACTGCTTCCCACATTCCCGACACTTCAGGGGCCCGTCCGCGATGTGGATCTTCAGGTGAGCCTTCAAATTCCCCACCTGGGGATGGAGAACGGGATGGAGACAGCCCCAAAGCACCCTGTCTCCCTCCAGAGCAACCCCAATCCCCAGAGATCCCCTTTAGGGTGGCCTCTGGGATCTCCAAGCTGCATCCCATGGATAAACCACCCCTTCCAAGCTCCAAGACCCCCAAGCTGTACCCCATGGATAGAATACCCTTTCAGGATCGCTCTGGGACCCCCAACTTCCACCTCATGGATAAACCACTCTTCCAGGACAGCTCTGGGACCCTCAAACGGCATTCCATGGACACACCACCATTCCAGGACAGCTCTGGGACCCTCAAACGGCATTCCATGGACACACCACCATTCCAGGACAGCTCTGGGACCCTCAAACGGCATTCCATGGACACACCACCATTCCAGGACAGCTCTGGGACCCTCAAACGGCATTCCATGGACACACCACCATTCCAGGACAGCTCTGGGACCCTCAAACGGCATTCCATGGACACACCACCATTCCAGGACAGCTCTGGGACCCTCAAACGGCATTCCATGGACACACCACCATTCCAGGACAGCTCTGGGACCCTCAAACGGCATTCCATGGACACACCACCATTCCAGGACAGCTCTGGGACCCTCAAACGGCATTCCATGGACACACCACCATTCCAGGACAGCTCTGGGACCCTCAAACGGCATTCCATGGACACACCACCATTCCAGGACAGCTCTGGGACCCTCAAACGGCATTCCATGGACACACCACCATTCCAGGACAGCTCTGGGACCCTCAAACGGCATTCCATGGACACACCACCATTCCAGGACAGCTCTGGGACCCTCAAACGGCATTCCATGGACACACCACCATTCCAGGACAGCTCTGGGACCCTCAAACCGCATTCCATGGACACACCACCATTCCAGGACAGCTCTGGGACCCTCAAACCACATTCCATGGACACACCACCATTCCAGGACAGCTCTGGGACCCTCAAACCGCATTCCATGGACACACCACCATTCCAGGACAGCTCTGGGACTTTCCAACTGCTCCCCATGGACAGACCTCCCTTCCAGAACAGCTCTGGCCCAATCCCCTCTCCCTCCCTCACTCCCCAACGCACCTGGTTGAACTTCTTGTCGCAGTGGGGACACTTGTGCTCCTTGTCGGTGTCGTGGGTCTCCAGGTGGCGCATCTTGGAGGTGGGGTCGGAGAAGGAGCGGCCGCAGTAGTCGCACTGGTAGGGCTTCTCCCCGCTGTGCACCAGCTGGTGCCGCTTCAGGTTGCCCGAGGTGGTGAAGAGCTTGCCGCAGTCCTCGCAGCGGTACCGCGCCTCGCCCGTGTGCCGCTTCTTGTGCAGGTTCAGGAGGCTGATGAGCCGGTAGCTCTTCCCGCACTCCTCGCAGCCGTACGGCTTCAGCGGGCTGGGGATGTCACAGCCAGTGCCAAGGTCTTGTCATCCATGTCTCACCCCCACCCCCAGCCAGACCCACGGGAATCACAGAATGGTTTGGGTTGGGAGGGACCTTAAAGCTCATCTGGTTCCACCAGAACACAGCTTCCTCTAGACCTAGGTTGCTCCAAGCCTCATCCAACCCAAAACACTTCCAGGGATGGGGAGTCCATGACACAACACCAAAGGGAAGGACAGTTTGGACAATGCTCTCAGGCATTGCGGGGCGTTGTGGTGCTGTCCTGTGCACGGTCAGGAGTTGGACTTGACACTCCTTGTGGGTCCCTTCCAACTCAGGATTATTCTACGATTCTATGACAGGGGCAGGAAGACAAATCTCCTCCCAGCCCCCAACACACTGGTGCATCTCCAAAGGATTTGACTGTTCCCCATGTTTTTTAGGCCTTTTCCCACGGCCCCATGCCGTACCTGTGCGTCTTCTCGTGGGCCTTGCAGGCGGCGGGGTCGGAGAAGGCCTTGTTGCACTCCCTGCAGGAGAAGGGCTTCTCCCCGGTGTGGATTCGGATGTGCCGCTTGAAGTTCCCGGTGTGGGTGAACTCCTTCCCACAGTCCTGGGGATGGAGGGACGGCGCTGTCACCCCCTGTGGCACCCGGTGGCACCCAGAGATGCCACCCAGGAGCCCGGCTGGCCTCACCTCGCACTTGTGTGTGACGGAGCCGTAGGCCTTGGACTCGGTGCGGTCGCTGTAGGTGCCGGAGCGCAGCAGGCGTGGCTCTCCCGAGTTCTCCTGCCCGGAATCCATGCTTCCCGACTCGTTATCCTCAGCATTTTCCCCATTTTCCAGCTGGGGGGGCTCCTCCTCAGGGATTTTACCCTCATCTTCCTCCTCCACTATCATGTCCCCCTCTTCCTCCTTCCTTTCCAGCTTCATTTCTGCAGGACAGTGGAAAATGGGGATGCTCAAGTATGGGAGCAGCAGAGACACAAAATCTGCTTGTACTTCCTAACTTAAGGAGATTGGGATTACACCTCCCTTATCCTCAGGGAAGTCACAGAAACATTTGGGTTGTAAGGGACTTCAAAGCTCATCCATCACCACTTTGCCTGGAATCACTTTGAATGTGCAGGCAATTTGCCCTAAATTCCAAAAGCCTGTGCAGACAGAGGAGAATTTCCCAACCCTCCTCGCTCTGCTCCGTGCAAACTGCTCCCAGGGGATCAGTGCCTCACATGGCAGAACTCACACAATTAATTCCACAGAAAACCAGGGATGAAGCCTTGCCCAGCTCTGTCCCAGCCCTGCTCACCAACACACCTCCTGTCACGGTGGTGTCCGTGGCCGCGGGGCTGCCGCTGCCCACCGCGCTCTCCGGTGGCTGTGGGAGCCCGGGAATTTCGCCCTTGGGATCCTCCTGGATGGCAGCATCTGCCCCTACGAACACCAGAGTGTCAGGACAGGGTGTGCTGGGGGTGACAGAAGGATCTGGGGTGTCATCCCTTGGTAGCTCACCTTCCTGGCCAGCCGGCTGTTCCGCTGGCACCTCGGGCTGTGCTGCGGCCTCCGGCTTCTCCTCCTTCCCCTCGGCATCAGGAAGAGCTGCTTTGACCTTGTCAGGGTCCCCCAGCGCTCCTGCCACCGATGTCTTGTCATCGACTGTCACCTTGTCAGCCCCTGCGAGGGAAGAGGCAAAGCCATCCAGCTTCTGCTGCCAGGAGGATTCCCAAATCCCACACAATGGGAAGCAGCAATTTTTCAACTGCTGGTGCTGCACAAGGGGATCAAAGCCATTCAGGTGCACCAGATGTACCGGGGATGTGGGTTTGGAAGGTGGCCAAGGAGCGTAAGTGAACCAGTGTGGGACTGGATGAAGCATAACTGGGTAAATCTCGGCTCTGCTCGGATGAGGGGAAGCCAGGAGGGTACGTACCAGTCTCGGGGGACTGCTGGCTCATGCCAGGAGGATTTTCCGGGGGCACAGAGAGGGATTTGAGCGCGTTGCAAGCGCTGACGATCTCCTGCATCTGCAGGAAACCCGCCACGGCCAGCACGTCCTCCACGTTGTCGGGGCTCAGGCTCAGCTTCGCCGTGTACATGAACTCCAGAACCTGGCCCAGGCCTGCAGGGGAGGTGACACATCCAGAAATGAGCCCTCACCCTTCACTTTTTCCTTTTCAAATGCTCAAAATGCTTGAAATAACAAGTTGAAGGGAAAATTTCCATTTCCCTCAAAGCCTGAGCGGCAAACTGTGCTGTTTAAGGAGCTGGGAAGGATCCTGGTTAAAAATTCCATGCCTACCTGCAGCATTGCTGATGTCCAGGTGCACCACATCCTTCTGGTCCACGAAGAGCATGCGGAAGTAGTCGCTGCAGGCGGCCAGCACAGCCTTGTGGGCCTTGAAGTCGATGCCGTCCACCACGAAGGTGCAGTCGCAGAGCAGCCCCAGCTGCCGCTGCTGGTTCAGCTGCTCCAGCACTTGCTGGCTGTGCTGTGGGAAATCCATGGCTGTGGGGAGGGAAAAAAACCCAGGGAGGGGAGGTGAGAAGGGTGGTGAAGCCCCAGCACCATGTCCAAAGGGGTCATGGAGGAGGAGAGATCACAAAGAACGACCTGACCGTCTTGGTGGTTAAAAAAAGTGGCTCAAAAAAAGCGAATTTCAACTCCTCTCTTGCCAAATCCAACTCCAAATCCTCTCCTAGAACAACCACAAGGCCAACAGAGGGTTGGAAGGAGTTGATGGAACAGCCAAGATGGTTTGTAGCCACCCCAACAGCATTTAAAACATATTTATTGCTCTTCAGCTGCTCCAAGCAGTGGGCAGGAACTCTGTCACCTCTGCAGACACAAGTGCCACTGTCCTTCCTCTGTGTGGAAGTGCTCATCCAAACCTTCCAGCCCCTGCTCACGTCCTGATACCAAGGGATTTTTATATTTTATTGTATGTTTGGAGGGAGATCTCCATGCTCAGAGCATGGCCTTGCCCAAGGAATGCTGCAAATTGCTGGAAACATGGCAAAATCTCAATTTTCCAGCAGGTCCTTGACAGCAAAGTGCCACACTTCGGATTTTCCCCTAAACTGCATCCACAGGGCGAGTGAACCATTTTCACTTGGCTTTGTCTTCCAACAATGATTCCCGTGCTGAAGGGATTGTTTCAAGGGATTGGGCAAAGGGGGAGGAGAAAGGAAACAGGGACTATCCAGTTATTGTTCAAGCAGGAAGTCCCTAAAGCTCTGGATGCTGAAGCAGGAAGGTTATGGCTGGGGAAACACTCCTGGATTCGATCCCCGGTGTCTCTCTGGAAGTTTCCAGCCCATGGAAGTTGTTTTTCCACTTCAACAGCTCTTAAATCAGGAGTTTCCAGTCAGGAAAAAGTGAGAGGTTTGGATCCACAAAACCAGGCACTTCCATTTCCTGTCCCTTCCTCTACATCAGTGGTCAGAGGGAGCCTCCTCCTGTCAGCTGTGGGTGCCAGCAACACACCCAGGGAAGGATCTTCCTGCCAAGGATTCATTCAGCTTCCAAAGCATTCCCAGTGCAGATGAGAAGCCAGGACCTCTCCAACAGCATTGGATCACACAAGGAGAGGGGAAGTTCCACTCCTGCTTGTCATTGTCATGAACTCCCTGCCTTGGCTTTCCCCCAGCTCTCCAGACCACAGGGCCCTTGTTAACTAAACTCTCCCAGCCTGTCCTAAAGTACGTCCCTGAGAGACAGGAAAACCAGTATTTGCATCAAAATACTGGTCAAAATACCCTGGGTAGTACGGCCCTGTATGGCTTGCAGTGCTCTGGAAAAAAGGGGGAGCACTTTCCCAGCAGGATAAACAAGGCTGTGTTCCATGCTCAGAGAGCCCTGCACAGCAGAACCTGAGGAATCACGATGCTTTGATGCACTAAAAGGGTATTTTTGGGAATTTGTGGGAGGTGCTTTGCATCTGAACGACAATTTTTAATGTTCCAGGATTGGACTTGTCTCAGCTTTGCTCCCCAGCTTTGAGAAGGAAGCAAAAATCCAGGAAACACAACTTCTCCAAAAAAACTTCCTATTTTCTGTAGTTTCCCCAAAACGTCATGTTCCAGCTTCCTCAGAAGTGCAGCAAGGAGAGGTTTTGATGAGCTCTGTTTACCCTCACCCAGCAGCCAACGTCACTTCTATCCCTAAAATCCCTGACTCCAAGCTTTAAAAATCCCAAACATCTGGCCCAAACCCCCAAGATCAGTGCCTGAGCTCACCCTTGTGCTGTGAGGAGCAGAGATATCCAGAGGATTGAGGGCCAGAGGATTGTGTTTCTCCTCCAGAGATTTCCCCTTTCCAGGTGTTCAGGTCAGTCTCTACGCAGCCATCCTGGTTAAAATGGGACGAAAAACTCAATTTTAAACCTCCAGTATTGTGTGCTGAAGGCACCAAGGTGCAAAAATCTCTGCCCCAGGACCAGGCACCCCTTGACTTCCCCTCATGGGAGACGATTCCCCTCCTGACCTCTTCCCAGCGTGGCTGTTGAGCCTCTCATTATCCAATTAATCATGGAAAAGTTCATTATGAGCCCACCCACGCCTGCCACACAGATAAATACAGCAGCTGCAGTCCCAGGGAGCTTCCCACGCAAGCTCTGTTAAGCGCTCTCACTAATTAACAACACTACCTCTCCCCTTCCCTGCTACATGAACATCTACCTACTAAAAACCCCAGAACCTCAATAAATCTGAAAAAAACCAGTGATTTAAACGTTGCCTTTCAAGGCTGTCACCACCCAGCCATCCATCCTGGGAAGATGAAAGGGAAGAGGGGGTTTGTTTCCTACCCACCGTCATCTCCCTCCTCGTGCGTCAGCTCAGGGAACAACGCGGCCCCAACCCTCGCTGTCTCTGCCCAGAGGGGTCTGTCCTCATTTCCAGGAACAGATCCTGCAATGTTTTCCATGAAAAAGGTAAAGTTAAGAGCTGATCTGAGCGGAGCAGCCAGGGAGGTGCTAACAAAATGGATCATGGAATAGGGAACGGCTGCAGAGCTCGTGGCCAGAAGCGGAAGGTGAGCTGTGAGCAGGGAAATAATCACAAACAGGGTGAAGAGGAAACAAAATGGGAAAGACACAAGGAGAGGGACATTCTGGACACCCCAAAGGGAACAGACATCCCGAAGATTCCTTGGTTATTTGGATTTCAGACCTAGGAATACGCTGGCACTGCTCTGGACACCGAGACATTACCTGAGCTCTGCCCTGAAACTTCTCCCTGTGTCTGCAGTGCCCCAGGGATGAACTACAAACCCTTATCTCCTCGGGGAGGAACAGCCTTTGGAGTGCTTGCTGAAGGCTGGCATCCCGGGAGAAGCCTCTAATGCAGAAACGGAATTAAGGAAATGCGGCTGGCCTGGGAATGTGTCAGCCGTGCCCGACGTGCTGCCCGCAGAGAGCACCGACAGGCAGGAGGGGCCGTCACCTCGCCAAAAATGCCAGAACAAGGGAAAATTCCTGTTTTCCTTGAGATTTCCCCCACCCCTAAGGTGCGGGGATGTGTCTGGCGCTGGCTCGGGGCTCTGACTCGCATTCCCTGGCCCTCGGGGGGGCCTTTCGGTGGCCTGAGGGGACGGTGATGCCCCACGCCCGGGGGGGACAGAGCTTCGTCCGTGGCCTCGCCCCAAGTCACCCCACGGCTGGGGGCGGTCACACAGCGGGCACGGACACTCTGGGGAGGCGGGGATGTGGCCCCCAATTTCCCTCACGACAGCCCCTCGTTCCTCTCACAATCACGAGCCCCCACTCCCCTCATGACAACCAGGAGCCCCCCCGCTCCTCTCACAGCAGCCATCAACTCCTCACGATAAATGGCTGCCCCCCGTCCCTATCGCGACAACCCCCCGTTCCCCTCACGACAGCCGGCAGCCGCCCGTTTCCCAGGGCCCACCAGCAGCACCCCCCGCAGCCTCCCCTCAAAGGACCGGGTCCCGCTCACCGGGGTGACCCCCAAACCGGCTCCGTTACCCCACAGGCAGCGAGCCGAGCCGCGGCCTCCTCCCCTCCCAGCGCCCGCGTGCCCCCCAGCCCCTTTCCCAGCCTCTGCAGCGCCCTGCCGGCCGCCCCTGGCCGTACCTGCCATGCCGGGCCCGGCGGGGCCTCACCCGCGGCCCGCGGCCCTCACCGTGACACCGACCAGACAAAGGGCGCCGCCATCTTGGCGCCGGGCGGAAGCGGCGTCGCCCCGGCCCGCCCAGCGGCGGTGTCGTCACTGCGCATGCGCGCTGCGGCTCGGTCACCTGCCCGCCCCTGCCCGCCCTTCCCGCCTCAGAGGCGCCATGGGAGCGGGGGGGGCTGAGGGAGCCTGAGGGGCTGAGGGGAACTGTGAGGGTTCAAGGTCCCCGTGACCCCCGCCGTGTTCATCGCTAACCATGTCCCCATCAGCCCTATTTTAAACACCCACGGGATGGTGACTCCACCGCTGTCCCAGTGCCTGACCACCCATTCCGTGAAGGAATTTTCCCTATATCCAACACGCACCTCCCCTGGCACAGCTTGAGGCCGTTCCTCTTTTCCTGACACTTGTTGCCTTGGCTCCACCCTCCTGTCAGGGAGTAAGGTCCCCGGTGGTTGGAAATTATAAAACTTTCCTAACTGATGTTTAATTAGTTGTTTTAATTAGTTGTAAGCAGTGCCCACTTGTCGCCAACACTAGGTAAGTTTCTCCACATACTCTTGCTGTTACTTTGATCATTAAATCACTGAAACCGTAAAGTTTGTTTAAACTAACCCTGACAAGCTTCAATAAAGCCAAAGGGATTCAGAGATCAGACATCTGTGATTTTAAATTTATGGCCCTTCAAGGACATTGGAGTAACCAGGACATTAAGGCCTGGAGTGTTGAAGATTCCCTGTCTGAGAAAGAGATGATAAAAGGACGAAAGAAATCAATAACCAATAGAGGGCAGAATGCTAATTGATAAAGAGAATGATGTGACTTAGAACCAACAAGCATTAATGTCTTTGATTGCTAAAAACGTGTAAATAAGTGGAAAAGTTTTGAATCAGCTACAAGTTACATAGTTCTCTTAGTAATCTATCTTCTATTGGTTAATCTATCTTCTATAGTAATCTATCTTCTTCGGTTATTGATTTCTTGCTTCCCAGGTTAATTAGTCAATATTTTCAGTCTTTTTATTGGCTTTTTGTCCCAGATAGGGCGCCTCTGGTTTTTGTAATGTGTCTTTGTGGTTTATAAATTCTGTTCAGTTCTCAACAATAAATTTCTCTCCCAGGCTTTATGTCCTTCCTGCAGACCTGAGAGCACTCAACTGTGTCAAGCCCTAAACTTTTAACTTGCTTTTCTAACACTTGGAGCCCTAAACTTGTAGTTTGTTTTTCTAACACCTGGACATCACTCAGAGCTCGTCCATTATTTCTTTCATAGGTTAAATCTCTTCTCAACATTTCCCCCCACTGCTGCATAGGCTCGTTTTTTAAAAAAATTAAACTTGTTTGGTAATACCAGCCTTTCCCAGCTTTCCAGCCACTCTACTCCCAGCCTGGAGGATTCCCTGGGGTTGTGGTGATCCATGTGCAGGACTTGGCCTTGTTGAACTCCACACCTCGTCCCACGGATCCAGCGGTCCCAATCCCTCTGCAGAGCTTTCCTGCCCTGTGGCAGATCCGCATCCCACCCAGTCTGGCGTCCACTGGGAGCTGCCACGTCCAGA
Source organism: Climacteris rufus (assembly GCA_013398175.1). Classification (NCBI taxonomy): domain Eukaryota; kingdom Metazoa; phylum Chordata; class Aves; order Passeriformes; family Climacteridae; genus Climacteris; species Climacteris rufus. Next base: position 14,275 of record VZRZ01006625.1, read on the forward strand.
CTGTTAATAAAGTTACTAAACAGCTCCCAAAATCCCGTTTATTCCCAATTTTCCTGCCACAAAGGAGCTGCTGTGGGGTTTGTTCAGAGCTGGGGGCTGAGCCAACCCTTCGCCCTTTCCAAACCTCCCCTATCCAAGAGCAATTTGGGCAGAAATAGTGGATTTTCCCCATTTTCTTCCTCCTTTCTCCGCATGTCCCCGGGCGAGGGCCACTAGATGGCAACCAGTGACCGGCGCTGGGAGCCGGGGCGGCGTTTGGGGCCGGAGCCGCCGCGTCCTGCGGCAGCAGCGCCTCGCCGCTCCCTCTGCCCAGCTTCCCAAGCCTTCACTGCCATCAACCCCTTCCTTCACCACTTTTAACCCTTTTCCCGCAGTGCCCTGAGCGGCAGCCGGAGCAGCCGGCGGCACCCCCCGTGCCTGGGAGGCTGCCCGGTTAATGCGAGTCACGAGTGGGGTGCGCACACCGGGACGGGCTGCCCGGGAGCCGCAGCAGCAACAAGAGCCGGGCGCTGTGTGTAGCTGTAAACAGCTGCTCGCCCCGAGCCGGCGCCTCGCTGTTGTTGGTACACACAGGGAGATGGAGCCAGGCCCTTCCTTGGGCGAGGTTTGGGGCCCCCCAAAAGAAGCCCTTGGGTTTGGGACCGTCATCCCGGCTCGTTGGGGCATCCCGAGGGTGGTGGGTGAGGGTGGGCGAGGGGAGGAGGAGGGTTTGGTGCCCTTCCAGGTGGGTCGGCAGCCGAACAGCTGAGGGAATGGCTCAGAAATAGAGCTTCGGGGAAGAAATGAGTCACCCCGGGCTGGAAATAAACAGGGCAGCGGGCGCCGGAGCGGCTCCTGGTCCAGGTTTTTGTCGGGGTGGCGGAATATCCCCTACCGAGGCACCCCTCAGGTCTGCGCCCACAGCCCCTTTTGAGGGTAAAGCATCAAGGAAACATCAAAAAAACGGAGCAGGCGGCAATCAGACGTCCTCAATAATTTATCCCAAGCTCTATATACAAAGACAAGCTCTAGCGGAGGGTTGGGAAGGGAACCTGGCTCCCGGCGGGACTCTTGGCACGCTGGATCTTCCCCCTCAACACGCGCCAGCTAAAAATTGCTGGAGCTGGGACTCCCCTCCGGAGCTCCTCCGGGATGCACTCAGCACAGGTCTGACCCCACGCTGGAGGGAGCCTTCCCATTCCCTACCCTTCGTCCCACCTCCTTCCCAAATCACCCAAATAATTAATGAGGGAGGGGAGAGGGGGGAAAAAGAGCCCCCCGACCCCTCAGATCTTGATCTCAGTCCGGAAGGTTTGCTGGACGTGCTCGGAGTGCTTGGCCGGCCGGCGCTGAGCTCGGATGGTCAACATCCCGTTGTCCCCCAGCGAGGATGACACGGACGTGGGGTCCACATCTTCGGGCAGCTGGCACTTGTGGGTGAAGGTGTTCATGACGGTGCCATCCGTGGCCAGCTGGGGGAAAAAATGGATGAAAAGGGGCGATTTTGGGGTGCAAGCAGGATGGGGACTCGTTACTCCCTGTGGTCACCATTAATTAATGGTGAATTAAGCCCCAACGGGGTTGTGGCTGCGGCGGTTCGGGGTTTGGGTGGGAGCTGGGTGGTCCCCGCGGGCCCCGGGTGAGGATTTTGGGGTCCCCCGCGTTGGGGGCGAGCAGGGAAGGGAGGGAGCACCCACCTTCTCGGCGTGCACCTCGATCTGGTTGTTGGAGGTGGTGACGATGATGTCCTCGGGCGCGAAGTCGCTGACGTCCACCGTGAACTGATAGGTGTTCCCCAAGGTCTTCACCACGCCCGTGTTACCGGGGCGAGCTGCCGGAGAGAGTTTGGGGGGGGTCACAGCCGTGGTTTGCTGAGGATCCCCCCTAAAGCCCTCCCGGGTGCGCCCCAAACTCACCTGGGAACCCCAGGCTCTCACCGTGGGGCCGGACAAAGCTCCCGAAAAGCTCCATGGTGCCGGCGGGCCAGGAGTTCACCTTCACCCGCTGCTTCCCCTCACCTGCGACCCCCAGCTCCCGCCGGGGAGGGACAGCAGAACCCCCTTCCTCGTTCTCCTCCCGGCGAAGGCGACGCCGGATCGGTTATTTCGGGATATTTCGACTTGACGAGCTTTTTAAAGCCTCGTTAAGGCTCCCGGCCGCCTGCCAGACCTCTCGTAAAACCGGCTAAATTTAGGTCTTGCGCCGGAGACGGTGGAAATTTTTCCCCTCTCCGTCCCCCCCCCNGGAGTGGCGGGAGGGGGGGGAAACCCGGCTCGCTCCGGCCGGAGCGGGTCCGTCGGCGTCGTCAAGGTCGTTTTTAATGAGCTCGTTTGCAAACTCAGTCGGGCAGCGGAGGCCGAGGCGGGAGGACGGGTAGGGGGGTGCTAAAAAACAAGGGGGTGCAGCCCCCAAAAAGGTCCCCGGGATGGAGCGCCCCGTCCCCGGGGGGCTGCGGGGGGAGAAGGAACAGGAGGAGGAGGAGGAGAGGGTGCTGGTGTCGGAGCACAGCTGGAGACCCTGCCCCACCGCCCGGAGAAGGGTCCGAGGTGAGACCCCCACCCAAAAAGAGGGATTGTGGAGGGGGGTGGAGGTTTCTGGGGGGTCAGCACCCTGTTTTCCCCCTCACAGGGTGCTTGGGGTGGGTGAAACGGCAGCTTTTCCGCGTCGGGGAGGATTGGTACTTCCTCTTCATGCTGGGGGTCCTCATGGCCACCATCAGCTTCACAATGGACATCATCGTCGCCAGGCTCTACGCGGGTAAACCAGGGGCTCCCTGAGGGGCTTCCTCGGTCTCTGAGGGGTCACCGAGGATGTGGGGGGGTCTTTTGGCGTGGGGGTGCATCTCCCCGGCATCTCTCCTGCAGCCCACTGCTGGCTGTACCGGGAGATCGGGGACATCGGGGTGCTCAAGTACCTCTCGTGGACCCTATACCCCACGGCTCTGGCCGCCTTCTCCACTGGCTTCTCCCAGAGCATCACCCCGCACTCCGGAGGTGAGCCAGCTGCTCCCCGGCCTCCCCGACTCCCCAAAACTCACCCTCGGTATTGGGGGGACCCCTAAAATTTGGATCATCCCCCCCTGGCTCCAGGCTCCGGCATCCCGGAGTTGAAGACCATCCTGATGGGCGTGGTGCTGGAGGACTACCTGGCCATCCAGAACTTCGGAGCAAAGGTGGTGGGGCTGACCTGCACCCTGGTGTGTGGCAGCACCCTTTTCCTCGGGAAAGTGGTGAGGGATCCCCCTCCAAGCCCCCAAACCCCCTGCAGTTTCGGTTGGTGCCGAGGCAGGGGGGACGCTCAGCGCCGTGTCCTCCCCAGGGCCCCTACGTCCACCTCTCGGCCATGGCCGCGGCGTATCTGGGGAAGATTAGGACCACGGTCACGAGGGAGTATGAGGTGGGGGTGCCACCCTTCAAAACTTTAATGGGGGCATTTTATTTTAACCTCCCAAAAAGTTGGGGTTGTGCCTAAATCCCCCCACCCTACAGAACAAGTTCAAGCAGCACGAGATGCTGGTGGCAGCACAAGCCGTCGGGGTGGCCACGGTCTTCGGGGCACCCATCAGCGGTGAGGATCCCCCCTAAGCCCACCCTGGGGACCCCTAAATCTCACCCTGACCCCTTTCCCCATTTTTCCAGGGGTGCTTTTCAGCATCGAGGTGATGTCCCACCACTTTGCTGTGCGGGATTACTGGCGCGGCTTTTTCGCCGCCACCTGCGGCGCCTTCACGTTCCGGCTCCTTGCTGTCTTCAACAGCGAGCAAGGCAAGGCAGCGGGGGCACGTGTGCCCTCCCTTCCCTGTGGCATTTTTGGGGTGCTTACCCCCAAACCCACACCCTCATTCCTCTCCCCGCTCCCAGAAACCATCGCTGCTGTTTTTAAGAGCGACCTCAAGATTGATTTTCCCTTCGACCTCCTGGAAACTTTCTTTTTTGTGATTTTGGGGTACGGAGGGTCCAGTTTTGGGGTGCTGTCAGTGCGTTGCCTGTGCCCTGCCTGCACCCCTGCCTGCCTTCTCCTCACAGGACCATCTGTGGGCTCGTGGCCTGTGCCTACCTCTTCTGCCAGCGCTGGATGATGGTGGCTGTCAAGAGGAACCGGCTGACGGCCAAGCTCTTGGCCACCGAGTCCGTACTGGGCGTCCGTCCATCCATCTGTCTGCACCCTGCACCCTCTGTGTCCCTGTGTCCGGGCCATGCAGCCTCTGCGTGTCCTTGTGCCCCTGCCATGGACCCTGAGTGTCCCTATGTCCCCCCAAGCACCCTGGGTGTCCCTGTGACCTTCCCATACACCCTGAGTGTCCCTGTGTCCTCCCCATACTCCCTGGGTGTCCCTGTGACCTTCCCATACACCCTGAGTGTCCCTGTGTCCTCCCCATACTCCCTGGGTGTCCCTGTGACCTTCCCATACACCCTGAGTGTCCCTGTGTCCTCCCCATACTCCCTGGGTGTCCCTGTGACCTTCCCATACACCCTGAGTGTCCCTGTGTCCTCCCCATACTCCCTGGGTGTCCCTGTGACCTTCCCATACACCCTGAGTGTCCCTGTGTCCTCCCCATACTCCCTGGGTGTCCCTGTGACCTTCCCATACACCCTGAGTGTCCCTGTGTCCTCCCCATACTCCCTGGGTGTCCCTGTGACCTTCCCATACACCCTGAGTGTCCCTGTGTCCTCCCCATACTCCCTGGGTGTCCCTGTGACCTTCCCATACACCCTGAGTGTCCCTGTGTCCTCCCCATACTCCCTGGGTGTCCCTGTGACCTTCCCATACACCCTGAGTGTCCCTGTGTCCTCCCCATACTCCCTGGGTGTCCCTGTGACCTTCCCATACACCCTGAGTGTCCCTGTGTCCTCCCCATACTCCCTGGGTGTCCCTGTGACCTTCCCATACACCCTGAGTGTCCCTGTGTCCTCCCCATACTCCCTGGGTGTCCCTGTGACCTTCCCATACACCCTGAGTGTCCCTGTGTCCTCCCCATACTCCCTGGGTGTCCCTGTGACCTTCCCATACACCCTGAGTGTCCCTGTGTCCTCCCCATACTCCCTGGGTGTCCCTGTGACCTTCCCATACACCCTGAGTGTCCCTGTGTCCTCCCCATACTCCCTGGGTGTCCCTGTGACCTTCCCATACACCCTGAGTGTCCCTGTGTCCTCCCCATACTCCCTGGGTGTCCCTGTGACCTTCCCATACACCCTGAGTGTCCCTGTGTCCTCCCCATACTCCCTGGGTGTCCCTGTGACCTTCCCATACACCCTGAGTGTCCCTGTGTCCCCCCAAGCACCCTGAGTGTCCCTATGTCACCCCAAGCACCCTGGGTGTCCCTGTGTCCCCCCAAGCACCCTGGGTGTCCCTGTGTCCT
>VZRZ01006627.1:0-33958 GCA_013398175.1 Climacteris rufus
TGCCAAGTGCGCTGCTACAGAAAATTCATTAGGTGAGAGCAAGGACAACTAATATTGCCTCTGTTTCTACTTGTGTCCACCAACCATCAGGACAGGAAGCAAAAGCAGCCAGGAGAATGAATTTTCCTAAATTATAGTTCTAGGCTTCAAGACCATATTTATTGCATGTCCTGACCAAGCAGATTCTCACCAGTATGTGCCCTCTTGTAGTCATTCACAGCATTTTATGTGTCCCTGGGAAGTGCTTCCTTTACATAGAATCAAAGAATGGTTTGGCTACAAGCAGGGACACTTTCCACTAGACCAGCTTGCTCAGAGCCCAATCCCACCTGGCCTTGAACACTACCAGAATTAGAACATCCACAACTTCTCTGGGCAACCTGGTCCAGTACCTCACCACCCTTACAGTGAAGAATTTCATATCAATAACTTGCTTTTAGTTTGAAGCCCCTTGTCTTGTCATTACATGCTATTGTAAATAGTCCCTCTCCCTCTTTCTTTGTCCCTTTAGGTACTGGAAAGCCACAATTGGATCACCTCAAAGCTTTTTCTTTTCCAGCCTGAGCAAACCCAATTCTCTCAGCCTTTCTTCTTAGGAGAGCTGCTCCATCCCTCTGATCATCTCAGTGGCCCTTCTCTGGACTTGCTCCAAGAAGTCAATGTCCTTTCTGTGTTGAGGACCACAGAGCTGGATGCAGTGTTCCAGGTGGGGTCTCACAAGAGCAGAGCAGAGGAGCAGAGTCGCGTTCGTTGCCCTGCTGCCCATGGTGCTTTGTATGCAGCCCAGGACATGTTTGGCTTTCTGGGCTGTGAGTGCCCATGGCTGGGTCATGTCCAGCCTCTTATCCACCTGCACCCCCAAGTCCTTCTCACAGGCTGCTCTCCATCTGTTCATCCCCAGCATGTGTTGATACTGGGAATTGTCCTGACCCAGGTGCAGCACCTTGTACTTGGTCTTGTTAAACCTCATGAGGTTCTCCTGCACCCACTTCTGGAGTTTGTCCAGGTCCCTCTGGATGGCATCCCATCCTTCAGATGTGTCAACTGCCCCACTAAAGTTGGTGTAATCTGCAAATTTGCTGAGAGTGCACTCAATACCTTAATCTATTTTGTTAATGAAATATTAAATAACAGTGGTCACAAGATAGACCCCTGTGGGCACCCCTTGTCAATTGTCAATGCTTTTGTCCATTGGAACTCTGAGCCATTGACCACTGCCCTTTGCATGTGAACATCCCACCACTTTCTTATCTTATGAGTCCACTCATGAAATCCATCTCTCACCAGTTTAGGGATTACCCCATTTCTTTCTGATTTAGAGAAGGATTTTAGTGGGGATTCTTCCCGTCACCCTCTCCAGAAAAGACTAATCCACCTATTGTAAAGCAGATACTTTTCAGCACTTCTTCCCTCTTTCAATGTCATTTTGGAGTCACAAATTAGGTGTCCCTGATTTTACAAGTTCTGCAGTTCATATCTTCCCCTCAAAGACAGCCAGATTCAGCCGAAACACAGTTGTCACTGCCAGAGTGTTTAAAAATAAAACTAATGTTTCCTTTCACATTCAGGTTTACTGTTACTTCTTTAACTATCAAAATCTCTCTCAAGATACAGGAGACCAAAATTTGTCACTTCAGCATAAAGAATTTAAATGCATAGCACTAATATGTCCAGCTGACTGTCCTAATAACCAGAATTTGCTGGTTTATGCAGAAAAGGATGTAAGATTCATGAAATCAGAGAGAGAGGAAATACAGGAAGATGTTTCACTCCGCATTGCAGGGCTGAAGAGAGCTTGCTGGAATTTAAAAATATTTAAACCCCTTGAAAACAGTATAATTTCAATAAAACTTCAATAAGGTTGGTATTTTTGACATCAGTTAGAGCTGTTAACATCACATGCTTTAAATCAGTCCTTAGACCTTAGTCCTTAGACCTTAACCAATTTCCTTAAAAAATGAGGAAAAAGTGACAAATATGTGTTTATGCAAATACAAGTGAACAATGCAACTCTGACCTCCAGATCATGGCCCACTTAAAATGAATTAATACATAAAACTCACAGAATACATGCTGACTTTTATTCTTTGTTATAAATATACTAGTACTCAGTCTCCTAAAAATCTCACTCCATGAGATGGAGGGTATTTTATTTTAAAACATAACAGGACTCTCCAAAATGAGCATTTTGTTAAAAAAGAAAAAAAGCTTGGGTAAATAAACAGAATGTAAGGAAGCCTATGTGCGTAAACTACAAAGAACACCAAAGAAATAATGTACATTATTTTGTGTCCTCATAAATGTAACCAATAGAACTATCAGGCTACACTTATTTTTATATTTGTTTTAACCCAGTCTGAGATTTTAATCCAAAATCTCATACTAAGGGATACATACATGTGACATTCACCAGCAAAGTGGTAAGTAGCTCTGCTCTGTATGTATGGGATAAAAGGAGTCAAAACTATGTGTCACAATATTGCAGAGTGGTTATCAGAAATAGTATTTTGTTCAATTTCCTATGCTTTAATAGAAAACATCATTTGATGTCAATTTCAATATGAAATGGGGGAGGGGTAAGAAAACATGACAATGCAAGCAGAATCCCATCACATCAGAGTGTTTTAGCCCAGTATTTTACTAACTCCTTTACTCTGCCCTGGAAAGTACAACACTGAACAGGACACACAGTACAATCAACAATTAAGGATTTTGCTGGTAGTCCTTCCTATTTGCTTTATTTTTGATCACACTTTTCCCATTTAAGAAATAATGTTTTTTAACAAATTGAATTTCTGAAGGAATGCTCTGTTAGACATTTTCAATTTTTTGAGTACCTATTTTGAAGATCACTCTCTTCAGTTCCCTAAATTCCATGTTGTTTTTTTTCATAAAAACATGACATGTTCTGCAAAGTCTTTTACAAAATATTGAAGCTACCTACCAAAAATTTCCTTAAAATATTAAATTTAAATAATAGTGCATTTCTGAAATCTTCTCTTTTTTTTCTTTTTTTTCCTTATAATAGAAATTCTAACCTAAAACTCTAACAAATCTGTGAGACAAGGTTTGATTCTTGAAGCAAGTATTTGTCTTATTTTACAGGTTTTAAGACAAGGTTTATCCACTAAAGTGTCAGGAATATTTGTACATGAAGACCTCTTCTGGGAATTTGCGTTCAGCCTCTCTTTTCATCTTCTTGGGTTTTTTGTGCATGAGTATCTATCTATCTCATAGTGAGTGTCTATTTATCTCTTGTATGTGTGAGATAGTGTGCAGAGATACACATTATACAGTGTGTACACATCTATGTTGTTCTTCCAGTCTAAGTATTGGGAGTCAAAAATAGGCACTTGAAGTCAGTAGAAAAAACTTGGAAAGCAGAAATTTGGAAAAAAGTTTGGAAGACAAATTTGGAAAGCAGGACTAGGGAAATGATTCTTCCCCTGTAGTCACCACTGGTGATGCCGCACCTTGGGTGCTGTGTTCAGTGCTGGGCCCCTCAATTCGGAAAGGGTTTTGAGGTGTTGGAGCGAGTCCAGAGAAGGGCAACGAGTCCGGTGAAGGGTCTGGAACACAAGTCCTGTGAGTAGCAGCTGAGGGAGCTGGGAGCGTTTAGCCTGGAGAAAAGGAGGCTCAGGGTTGGCCTTATTGCTCTCTACAACTGCCTGAAAGGAGGATGGAGCTAGGTGGAGGTCAGTCTCTTCCAGGCAACCAGTCACAGGACAAGAGGACACAGTCTTAAGCTGTGCCAGGGGACGTTTAAGTTGGACATTAAGTAAAAGTTCTTTACAGAAAGAGTGGTTGGGCACTGGAATGGGCTGCCCAGGTAAGTGGTGGAGTCACCATTCCTGGAGGTGTTTAAGAAAAGATTGGGTGTTGGACTTAGTGCTGTGGTCTAGTTGACAATGTGGTGTTAGGTCACAGGTCGGACTTGATGATCTCAAAGGTCTTTTCCAACCTAGTTAATTCTGTAATTCTGTAATTCTGTGCTTCAGTCTGAGGAGGCAACTACCATGCTTTCCTGCTCATATAAAATCTTGATACTGGGATCTCATGTAGTGAATTAATAGAAGTAATTTCCTGTTTTCATCTTAACTCCTTGGTGATGACATTAAAAAAAAAAGCAATTTAAATTTAAATAAAGTAAACACTGACATTTTTTATGACCTGACTCAGTTTTGAAGGATTATATTAAACTTCCTTAGAAAGAAAAAAAAGGCAAAACCACAACATTTCAAAACCTTTGGTTCTATATACAGAAGTATAGGGTGATACTGGAAAACAACAGATATTGGTTTAGACATTTTAAGTGGCAGAGATGTCGTTACAATGGTATTGAATGGTGATGCATGTCATTAAAACAAGATGTTGCATGACATGTCTTTCAATTATTTGGTTGTGCTGGAAATACTGCAGGAATTTCTTTTAAATAATGTAAAACTAATGGCATGCCAATCAAATTCAATAGAATGTCACAAAAATGCAGATGGCAGGAAAAAGAATTGAATCATTCAATTTATTGTGTCCCCTCCCCCAGCAGAGAAGAAGCATCTTTTACCAGGAACATGAAAACAAAGCAAGTTGGTGCTTGCATCCAGCTTACAGCCCCACATTGGTCTAAATACAAAAGAGGGGTTTGTTCTAAGTCTTACAGGACTGGTTCAAGGTGAGGCAAATAATCTCCTTAAGATTCAGGGTGCACCTCTCCTTAGAGTTCACACACTTGCATGCTGATTGGAGATACGTAATTTGACAGACCAGTGTGTGGGGCACAGGTCTCTAGTATGAACTATAGCCTAGGAGACCAAAAGAGATTTCCATGGCTTATAACAGAAAACGCAGGAAATGAGGCAAATACTGAATGGAAATGTTTTATATTTGCTTACATTGTAACTATACTGGAACTGGCAGGGGGAATTTCGTAAGACTTAACTGCCAGGAGGGTTGAATTGTCCTTGGCTGTGCTTCAAACTATTATTATATTTCTAATGATCATGAATTCTTCCTAAACACCTCAATCATTATTTCTTCAATACTGACATACCTCTAACTAGAAGAATCTGCTTGCCGAGATACTATTTTCAAGTAAGCATAACCAATCATAACATTTTATAAGGAAACAAGAAAAACAGAAGTGAAATAAATGCATGTGCTAGTCTCATGCACTCAGCCAAGGCACTTCCTTAGAAGGAAAGAATAAACAATGAATCATTGGCAATTAATACTTCATTTACAGTAACAAAGCAGAAAAAAATATTGAGGTGGGAGCACTGGATGGTCAATGGAAGAGTTGTTTCTGCAGAACTCCAGTGTTACTTTCAGGCACACTGTGTATACACTTAGCTTTAGAAAGACTTGAATACAAGAAAGGAAAATTACAACTTCAGTGGGTTTTTTTTTAGTGCCAGGGTGAAAAGTTTTCCCAACAGCAGGGTTCCTAATTATGATTAACTATTTGCAACTGGGGAGGATAGAGTGTGTTAAGTAACTGCATTTCCATCAGGATGAGAGGATGGGCTGTTGAGTTTTCTTCACGGGAAGCACTGGCCCTTTCAAAGGCTTACCACTGACTAAGTAGGAAAGACGCTATGCGTTAGAAATGTTACAGGGTGGGCCTTCTTTTGACAACTTATATCAGAAAGTATGTTGTGGAGCACACTGCCCACACACAGACCTTGTCTTCTTCATCTATTACAGACATAATATAAATATGAAAACTGCTCAAGTTAAAACTTGGCATGTGTTAATTAAAGTTATTCATGCATTTTGACAGCTGATACTGATAATGATAAAAAGGAAAATGTTCCTACATTGATGGAATAGATGTGAAAGAGGGAAAGTTGCAAAAAGTTTCATTATATTTCTCAAGTTCAGAGAGGAAGGTGAGCTGCTGAAAAAACCTTGACTTATAAATCTACATGTACTTGATACTTCCTCAAAATCTTAGTATCATGACCCTAAGTTATACTCTGGCCTCATCTCAGAACAAGGACAAAGCAGCCAAAGCAAAACACTTATTGCTTACTCTGGTATTACTTAACCTGGTCCACAGTGCTGCAGCTATCATGCATCTAACTCCATGTTTACCACAGTTATTTATAGAAAATCCTGAGTTATTTTGGTTTTTTTATCAGCAATAACTCTTGCATTCTTGCAAATAATCTCAAGATACAATAAAGCAGAAAAATGGAAAAAAGGCCCCCCTAAATCATAAATTTTGCATTTATGCATGCAGAAAACTTGCCCATTACAAGCATAATCCTTTTTTTATATATGTGCACCCTTGTTAAAACTCAGTAATAATTATGACTACATTAGGAGTTATACCATTAGTGAAACTTCTAACATTTAATTCACTAGTATGCAATCAACTGCCATGGCTTATTTACATCTATGCAATAAAAGTTGAAAATTAAGGTAATCATTCAGAGCAAAGTCAGCATAAAAAAATTAATACATATAAAAAATGAACTCTGTGTGACCCAGAAAATAACCTTTTGGTCTTTATCACAGTGATACTTAGCCTATGTCAGGGAATAATCTTGTGCCATGTCTTTATAAAATAAAATATTTAGGCAATATTTTATGTATTTGGCATTACTGTTATTCTGGATCTTGAAAAACGAGGCTGGAAATTACAGAATCTTGTCTGATTGCTTCTTCTACTTTTTTTGGGTAATGTCCAGGTAACTCATTTGCCCAGAGAGAATCATCTTCAGTTCCTGATTAGATGCAACCAGACTGTTTTTGCTGGCAACGTGGTCTAATTGAAAAACTATCATACCAAGTGATCACTGTTAATAACTACCAGTACTATACAGCTTTGGAATGAAGGTCAAAAGATATGGTTTGAAAGCCAAGACAGGATCATAGTTTTACTGTTGCTCATGGAAAGAGCCCTTGTTTTATTCCAAATGGTCCCTATGACAAATGTGCATAGTAGATACTTTATTCACCCCTCACAAAAGTAACACTAGCAAAAATGCTATGGAGTGATATGGTTTATCAACTTTTCCACTTGGATTATACTGTTTATTGAAGTTATTGAAGAATTTCCTACTGTAGCTACATAGAATGATTCATTCTATATCAGAATTTGTGAAAGACTACTTCAAAACTGTGCATATACCAGGCTGTCCTCAAGCCCATTATGGACAAGGACAATGAACTAAAGTGCGTTTCCACTGAAAATGCAAAGAATTAGTGTCCAGAAGCCAGTAAGTAAAAGAAAAGTAAAGCAGGTACCACCTCTAATTTAACCGGTCAGACCTAGTTTTCTTTGGCAGTGGGCCAGTCTAGTGTCAAAATAGAAAGGCAGGTTCCACACCACTCTTACACCACCAGTTCTCATCCTTTCGTCTTGTTGCAAAGCAAGGATAGAAAGTTTCTCCTACAATCAATAAAAATAAGTAGAAATCACAAAACAGCTTTTGTTCTTTTTGTCATTATCAGCAAGTTTTAATTATGAATGCAAGCGCAATGCTGAATGACAGGAAAGGGGCCTTGTCTTTCAAGCCCAAGATGCCTCATGCCTTCCCACAACCTCTAAGAGCAGTATCCTGGCAGCTGTATTCTCTACATTGTACAAGAACAAAGTTTTCATAAGACCTGCAGACATCTGCAGAGGTCTGGATAGTTCAGGTAATTAAGGCTCAGTCTTCTGACCCTAAATAGTATTATAGGGACTGAGACCCTCAGAACATTTTCACAATATCAGTGGTGAGACCAACTGGTGCTCTTTCAGTGGGAAATGGTGATTGCCATCAACACTGCTGTGCACACAGTGGTAAGGAGGCTGTACTTTAATCCTAAGCTTCCCTGCCGCTCAGTCTGGTGCCGGTGGTGTGTTTTCTCAAAAGACACTCCCCTTCAAGCAGCATGGCAGCTGAGATTGGGGAGTACAAACACCGTGTCTAATAAAATAATAGCCACATACACCAGCAAAGGACCATTTTTAAGCAACCACAATTCATGTTAAGTAGATATGTTAGAAAAACATTCATTGCATTTTATAAAGCCTGACCACAGTAAGTCTGGTGAGGATGCAGTGATACATTCTTTTGTTCATGAGCACAAAAGAGCTTTAACGCCTGCCTCAGTTTCAAATCACTGTGCAGCCATAACAAAGTGACTGCTGTAGCACATCCATAATCTGTAGTGTATTTTGGGATTCTCAGATGAAAGACCGCACATAAGTGGAAACTATTATTATCTATATAGCAGATAGATCCCTGCTCGATGGTAAAATGCTGTTCTCCTCAGGGGGCTCTGGCATGTGAGCTGCTAAGTACTCTCCATTTCCATTGCAACTCCTTGCAGCTGAGAAAACTCAGCATCTAGGAGGATCAAGCACAGAATGGAGTCTGAGTTTCAAACTCATAACTTTTATTTATGCAAAGCTTCCATCATGGTTTTTAAACTGTGCTTTGGTCAATGGGAAGGGAAGTAGAAATAGGAAAGGTAACAGAAACATTAGAGAAAAAAAAAAGCAAAATTCAATAGAACTGTAAAGATGTAAATTACTTAAACCATTAAAAGGGTTATTACTGTTTGAAGTCTAGATTACTGAGATTACTGTCCTCCCATCAGATGACAAAATAAAACACACATAAAGCAGAAGAAATTATACCAGCCATAAAACTCTCATAATATCAACAAAGAAGTACACATTTTTCAAATGACGCAAAAAATGAAATAATAATTACATGAGCATTAAATGTAAAAAATATAAATGAGAAATTCAAAGTGTACATGTGCATAAACTGAAACACTTGCTTTGTTTTGCTCAGTTCACACACACAAAGCAGTAAATTTCTCACTAAGGAAAACCTCCTTCCCCCCTGCTCCCACTGGGAATAGCACAATTTTAAATCCTCGGTATTTCCACCTCTAATTACTAGAAGGGTTCATTATCAGCTGTCTAAAGTGCAATACATCAACCTTGCAAAGCTGATATACAAAAGACTTTCACACATCTGATGGGCTGCTGTGCTAAATACATCTTAATTTGTGCTGCATCTGCTGTTTTCTAATTTGTTTGTCATGCTGTGAATGCTACATACTTTGCTACAGCAGCTCCCTGATTTTTTATTTTAAAAAACACAGCAGCTATTCAGGAAAGAAATGGCTGAGTGCCACCATTGTTCCTCTGATCCATGGAATGACATCAGTTTCCTTATATTAACAAATATTTGATGATATATGTTTAATATATTACATGCACAAGCTACCATATGTCTCAATATACAAACTGTATGTATATGTGCACTATTTACATCTTCCCTGTTAATGTTCGCTAGGACATAGATCTCTTCAAATCAATTTATCTACAAGAATGCCTAATGTAAGCCACTACATGTTCCGTGTGTCCTCAATTTTTACTGGCAAGCCATTTTTTTTTTTGTTGAAAACCTGTAAGAGTGCTGCAAAAATCTTAGGTCTTAATGATTCATATACATGAATGAAGCCTGGTGGCTTTTTTACACATTGAAAGGCATTTCATTGAACCCACCTACAGTCCTCAGTGAAATGAGTTTGGCATGCTCTGCTCAATCCCTGCTGAGCTGAAAAGCAAATGGTAGAACAACATGTGTAATTCAGCATGATTCATAATACATCAAAGACTCTGTACAGAAGAAACCTCAGCTTGAGCTGATAGGGAAATTAAATTTCTACTCTTCCCTTCTTAAAGCAGAGAGTTTTCGCAGGTAAAGCAAACACTAACACTGGGCAGATTATGGTGAATTTTTAGGGAAACAACCTGTGCTGTCATGAGCCTTCATAATCACAAGAATGCCACACATACGCCTTCTCCAAAAATAAGAATGAAACATAAAATGGTATTTTGCACACATCCTCCTGGAACTTCACAGGTTGCAAGTTTAGAAAGGAACCCACTTGGCACCACACATCTTCCAAGAGATCTTGATCTCTTAGAGCCCTTTCTCTTAGGAAGGTAAATCCACTGCCAATCACACCACCACCAAAATAATCTTTCAAAGAGATTTAAAAATACAGGTCACTAAAAAGCAGAATCTTGCCATTGTCAAATTCCCAAGTGATGTACACACACAAAAATACCATAACCCAAGCCATAAATGTTGCTACAAATAATTTGCCTCACTTATTTGTTTTTATTTAGCTGTCAGTCTTCCCAGCTAGACAGGAAAATTGTCTTGTGCAGGGTAGGTGACATATAACAGAAAGGATAACTCCCTTTGTTTCAGCAGAGCCCTGAATTTAGAGGAGAAGCTGGAATGCAAATTTGCTTCTGCTTTTGCAGTGTGATTCCTGTGCTATGGACATGTAGAGCTATTTACATAATTGCAGAACCACAGAATCACAAGATCATTTAAGTTGGAAAAAACCTTTAAGATTGAGTCCTGTTAAGCCTGCACTGCCAAGGCCACCACTAAAACATGTCCTTTAGCACCCCACCTAACCCATCTTTTAAATGTCTCCAGGGATGGTGACATAATCACTTCCCTGGGCAGTCTATTCCAGTACTTAGATCAGTCTCCATTTACCAGTCTAATACCTGTTGCCCTGATTTTTGCAGTTCTGGATGTTGTCATTCTTTTGTAGCTAGTTTCTCACACTTTTCTCTGTAAACATGGCCATGTTATTGTAACTGTATCTTATCATTTACATTCTTTTCTCCTGGACACAGAACTTTGATGGACATTTCCTTTGACCACTGTGATTGAGGGAGGAAGAACTGATTTCCTCCAATGAATAGTGATTTCTAAATGTATATAAAAAATAAAGAAGGCGGGTCTTGCCCCCCTTCCTTCCTTCTCTCTCCTCCTGGTAACAGGTGTCTCCGTCTCTTCTTTTGTGTCGTTACTGCGACAAATACCAATCAGTCTCCAAGCCCTCAAAAAGAACATGTAGCAGCTATTACAGAGGCAGCTTTATGACTGGAGAAGCCATAGACAAATCAGCGCTACCATAAAGAAGTATGTTTAATCAATAAGGCATATTGCTCAACTAGTGTGGAAGAAAAAATACCTTGTAGAGTAACAGCATTTGTAAAGGTTAATCAATTCAGCTAATTGTAAATGGTCTCAGCTGCCAGTCTTTAAACAGTTCCTTCTCTTTGTAGCAGCTAATTCACTGGGATGCAGCAGTGCTAAGCTGGAAGGGAAGGAAAGGACGAAAAGCAGTCAAATTTCTCATTACTCTCTGTGCTGTACTCTGCCTCTGTCTGGAACATCAATATATTTACCAGAGGGAGATAATCTTTTCTTTCTGCTAACAAGGCCTTACCTCCTTCATTACACAATAAACAAAGCAAGAGGTCTATGCTTCACAGTCCAGGCAGATGGAAAGGAAATCATTCGTTCAGTTCTTTAAAGGCCAATTGTATAACTAACCACTGGGGTAGCTTTTGCGGTGTTCTTTCTTTCATGGCCATAAGGAATTTTATTTTTTTTTTTAATTCTCACCTAATTGTTTCCTGTAGAACAAAGGACAGTCAACATGATTCTAGAGAATCATTAGAGAACGAAACAGCCCCCCACTATAATAAAGGAGATTCAGCCTTTTTCAAGGCTGAATTCAACTTTTTTTCTCTACACCAACTTAAAATAAGCCTCTGAAGGCAGATTAATGGTCACTGGCATTTGTAAACTGTGTAGTAGTTTATTGTTTAGGAAAGATCTTAGAGTTTTCTAAGGTGATAACTGGTCCCTCTTCAACATACTTTCAGTGTTCTATTTCCGTATCCTGACTCTGAAAAATAAAAATGCTTCTTTTAGGCAGCCACCTCAAATAATGCCAAGTTATCACATGGGCTTGAGGGTACTATTTGGTTTTGCCCATGATGTATTTATGGTATTTTCAGTAACTGAAAGACTAAAAGACTACCTTTTAACTTTACTTTTGCAAAGCCAGCCAGAGGTCAGACACTTCAGGTCTTCAAAAAATCAATCAATATTGATTAAAGGTCAAAGCAAGTACTGAAAACACAGTGTGCACTCCCACCAAACAAAGCACTGTCCTTCCCATAGCAAAACCAAAATGGGAACAGGAGGAAAAATAGCAGCTTGACTCATCCTTTTCTGCCTTCTAAGCTCCAGCTGCCAACACCATCCTTGTCTTTTCTGTGCCCCTGCCAGCTCCTCCTGGATCATTGCAGCCAACTGAGCCCACTACTTGCTTGGATATCTCTCAAGAAGAAAGCTCTGGACAAATTTGCTTGTATTGCAAAAATCTGAACACAGGCCGTATTTGTCAAAATTGTGCCTGGACCAGGCTCTGAGGATCGGTATCAAGGATACATCCAGGAAAAATACATATTCACACAAGGTAATTCAGTTAAGGGTATCATATCAGTGCTCCTACTTGGATGAGTATTTAATATGAAACTGATGACTGTATGTTTGATTTGGTTTTTTTTTTTACCAGTAGATGGTCTGATACTTTGCCTCTCTTGCTTTTTATTGAGAGGTCTGTTCCTGGTATGCATATCATTAATATGTCAGCATTCAAGTCATATGATTAATACCAAAAGAGAGTTACATCAACTGAGGAAATATTTGAAGTAAAAGTTTCATTACTTTACTGGCACTTAGTTTTTTAATTTGCTGTTTTAATGTTTGTATCTTTGTTACAAATTTCTACTAAAAAATCCGATAACATGACGGGTTGGGACATAACAAAGCAAGAAATGTCATTTGGAAAGGGTGTTTTAGTAACAAGAAACTCTCTTCTTAGAACCGCTGTTTCAAAAATCAATTAATAAACCAGTTGTTTATTTCACATAAGTAATTTCAACTTAAGTGTGGCACACAGCTTTACAGTATAAGGAACATTAAGGAAAAAAAGGGGAGTCCATATACCAGCCTTGTAACAGCCTAGATGTTGAATAGCCTAAGAGATGATGTGTCTGTTAGATTTGCTCTCCCCAAACCATAAAGGCCCTTTTCCTCTGTCACTGTTTTCTTGATTTTACTATTATCTTGATTTAACCTTCTGGGTGGTACTGTCGTAACTTTAAGGAGAGCCTTCTGGATACATTCAGGCAGCTGCCCCAAGTTTTGAAGCCCTATCTTTCACACAACAAAGAAACCTGTTATTCTGTGAGGTTTGGCATTATATTTCTTTTTGTTCTCATGCTTTTATTTTTCACCACTAATATATTACTATCTCTTATGCTTCCTCCTCTGCCCTCTCTCTTCCTCCCCCAACTTCTTTTCCCTTTTTTTAAATAAACAGTTTAATTTTGTTTCCAGATGGTAAATTTTTACATCAGTTTAATAGTCTCTTGAAGGTATACTGGAGTATTGCTCAACTCACTTCGAAATTAAAACAACTATTAAAAAACTTTGAAGCACTTTAACAATTTAAAATCACTCTACTCATGGAGCAGTTTTATAAGCACTTGAATTTTGAGGTGATAAGAGACCCGAAAACGTGCAATATCGAGTAATTTAAAATTATTAGAGTACTTCACATTTTTTATAAGCTTTTGAGTTTGGAAGTAATTGGGTTCTGACTTGTGAGGTTGTGCATTGTAAAGTAAGTGCTTCTTATTCTTAGAGAGATACAACCTGTTAAATCAAACTACTTAAATAATTGTAAATTACTATATATGGGCATGCTCAGAAATCTAAATTTACTTCTTAAATTAAAAATATTTTTCACTCCAAATCTGTAAAAAAGGCTTTTAAGTGACACAATAGGAAGTTTTTTTTTTTTTGGAGACAGCTGTTTTATATTTTTCCAGGAATAAAAACAAACAAAAGTGTCTACAGAAAAATATTTAGAGAGGTTACATAAGAATATTTTTATGAGCCTACATTATGAATCTTCAATTATATTCAAAATCAGCCTTCCTCACGTACATCTTAATTTTTATGAAACACTAAACACATTTCATTGATAAAGATTTGTCAGATCAAACTTCGTATATAAAACTAAGAGAAAATAATACAAGAATAGGTTGTGTGTTTCCAGGTTGTTCACAGTAGTGGTTAAATGTAATCCCATTAGAGATTTTTACAACTTCTGTGAACCTTTGTGCTTGTTTAGGATAGAATTTCTCAGTCTTTTCTATCAATAACAGAAGGATCCTGTCTGGAAAACAGTCTCAAAACAAAAGCCTCATAAGGACTCACATCAGACATAAGGGAAGATCATTGTGTAGACATTTTTGCATATGTACACCATAAATATATAAAATATACTTTACAAAAAAAAGGTCTTTCAGGTAATTTGCAGGAGGCAGTTCAGAATGGTTTTTTGCAAATGAAAAACTTCAAACATTAAGTACAACAGAGAAATCAACAAAAGACTGTGCTTGCTAACAAAACTGGAAACAATGGAAAACTAACAGTAATTGTGAAAGAGCTGAACTGCAGTTACTTCAAAGTGCTGCAAGTCATAGAGTATGCTGATCAGAAGAAAGCAAATAAGAGCACATTGAAGCAAGTAAAGCCAAGTAGCTTTCCATAAAATAAAACATCTCAAAGAGTTCAGTGAAAGGGCAACAGCAGCAAGAAAACAATGCTCTCTGGTAGATGAAAATTTTAGACTTTAAAGTCAGATCTGAGAGTGCATATATTTTTGTTTATATGTTGTGATTTAGTTCCTTTCTATATTAAAACTGCAAGAATGAAATGCTAGTTGATTGCTCCCATGCACAACCAGATTTCAGGCAGGCAGATGGGATTAAACACTAATGCCAAAATAGCATCATAATTAATTATCATATATCAGAAATAAGTGTTGTATCTATGGCAATCCTTAGTGATTCAAGGTTTATAAAATGCGAAGCAATGATTTAACATGCAATGTTTGTACAGAAGACTGGAAACATGAAAATCATGTGAAAACTTTTAAATAATCATTTTTAGCTATCAAAAGAATGAGAAAGCACAAAAGGATAAGCTAATTGGTCAGGGAAGTTGTGTTTCATAGAGAAAGCCATTCAGCTTAGAAAGGTGAACTGTCATTTTCTTTCTTAGCTTCTAGAAACAGATGGTACTTGACAGTGTAACCTAACCTAGAGGTTTGGAGATGACAGTGAACAAAAGCGTGCAGTAAAGACCTGATAATTATATAATACAAAATACTGTGGAATAAGCTGCCTGTGAAGGAAGTTTCTTTCTCTACTATTTTCAGAAAATAATAGTCTTGTCCCCCAGAGTACAGGTAATTATATCCCTTTCTGTAAAAATACTCATGCCACTGGATATTTGCTCACAGAGAGTGTTCCTCTCAGAGTCCTGTAGAGCTCTTCACATAATAAAGAATTACACAAGTTAATGCACTGCATTAAGCTCTGTATAAAAAGTGGTTCCATTTTTCTGTTTTAAATTCTAGTCTTCAATTTCACAATCATTGAAACAGCAGCTTTCCTATTTTACAGGGTCAAGCTTCTTAATATTACTCAGCTCTTAAAAATGTCAAACCAGTTTTCAATTTCCTTTCATCTACAGGCCCAGTCTGGACTAAATGACCTTTTCTTCTGTTGTTCCTACAGATGCAACTTCAAAGAGTACTTCAGAAAAGCTTATGCAGGATTTGTATTTTTCTATAAGTTTTTTGGGGGGACCTCCCTTTCAAATGTTCTGCACATCTCTGATAGCAACACATACCAGAGCTCTTTACCAAAAGATGTTAAAACTTCTTTAGAGGACTCCTGCTGATTTTTAATTCAGTAGCTGTACCACTGAGCAGTTCTCACAGTCACCACATTAGAAGCCATCAACTATTGTAAGCATAAAACCTCAACTGCCTTTCCTCTGCAAAACATAAGTCCATGAGCCAACACTACATTGCAGTTCCTGGAGTCACCTATGGAAAATTTTCTTCTTTACGAGAAGATGACTGCCAATTGCAGTAATTTTCTTATCTCTTCTATTTTATTCCATTATTTCTCGTTTTAATATTTTCCCAGTAAATCAGAGACCCACTCCATTACTCTGTGATGTTGCCATGTGATTCTATCTAATATTGGATTTTGGCTTTGATGCCTTCAGTTCATACACAAGCACATATTCCACTTGGACAGCAGCATGGCAATCAGTAAACTGGATGTGATCTGCTCTAATCTTCAAGGTAAAATTAAACAGATTATTTTACTTTCATTTTTCAGTTCATATTCTGATGTTTAACTAGGAGATATGACTATTCTTGTTTTTTTAACACACTTTATTGACTACAATCCACTCAAAGTTCTCCCCTTCATCAGCATATACAGGCAAGGTCCCTTGCGGTTCCATACAGCATTGTCAGAATATTTTCTCAGCTATTTCACTTTACAAGATCAGTTGTCCCTAGTAATACATATATAATTCACATATAACTGAAGTAGTTCCCCAAAAGCCGTTCATTCCCAGAGGAAACTGCTCTTTAATTGTTTGTTATGCACTCTCAGCAGGGAGGGTGGCTTACACCATACATGTGCATCATTTTATTTAAATGACATTCTACCTTACTACGAAAGCTGCCAGAGTTATTTGATCTTCTTCCTCTAAGGCTGCCAACTCCTGAAAGCCCCTTGAGAACAAAGCAGTAGATGAAAAAAAAAAAGTGCTGATGCTCCAGGCAAGCTCTTTTAGCCAGATCTGTACCAGCAGCAACATGCAGCAGGAAAAAAATACATGCTTCAAAGGTAATTACAGTGTGCTGCATCTTCCTGTCTTTATTTAAGATACTCAAGATTGATTTCCTTCCCTTAGCAAGAGGAACTGGAAATACCATCAACCTAAACAACCAAACACAAATTTCAACCGAGAAAAAGAAGCCTCTCTCCCCCACCTTCTGCCATCCTCTCTGCAAGGATCACACCTTGCACTAAATGGCACAAGGATGATATCCTGTGGCAGCGCATCTTCCAGTCACTCTGGTGGTGACCTGACTCTTCCTGACCTCTTTCTCTCACCTCCATCGCCTGACTGGGCCACTTACAAGATGTCTCAGTTTGCATTAGGATTTTTTCCAGAAGCATTTGGGATCGGCAGTGTTAATATGCTGCTTTAACAGGCAAGATGGGGGATGGAGCATGAGAGAATAGCATCTCACGCAGCAATGCAAATGCACCAGCTAAGGAAAATTACCCATTTTGCTTGACAGATATTTACAGAAACCCGCTCTTCACTTTTAATATTTGGGATTTTTTTCCCCTGAGATTTGGTTTGATTTTCATGTTCAAATGAAGTGCTAAAAAATATCTCTTCGAAGGAAAGCAGAATGGCTGGGTTTCTCTGGGTTTTGAATCTTAAACCTCAAAATAAGTCCCAGATTCCTCAAAAACATTTATGAAAAAAAGAAAGGTACAAGGGAAAAGAACTCAGTCACCGCTGAACCTTTTCCTGAACCCATGCTGAGTTTCAAATCTGTGGTTGAATGCAAAACTAGGCAATGTTTAGGGATTTTTTAAGGTTTCAGTATAGTCACGGGTTTAGATTCAACCCTAATGGATTAAATAAGCACATTAGTTTACATTGTGCCTTGCATTTCTTCTGATGAAAAGCCTCACCATTATGAGAAAGATTATTGAATTTTTATTTCAGAATTCTTTCCAATTCAAAAAATGTCACTGACTTTCTGAAGTCTGAGAAAAAGAATATATGTCTCTGGAACTGGATTTAAACCACATGCCCTGCAGATGCTTCAGCAGGATTACCAAGCAAGCAACCCCCTCATCTTCAGAGTCCAAATCAGGTTTTAATGGCTGCAGAAAATGCTACTAAAAAATATTTGAAAGTATATTTTTATGCTTCTTCATTGCTCAGGCAATACCAGGAAAGGTTGGAGCTGTTTATCTCCATTTCTCATTTCAAATAATTTCTCATTGATTGGAAGAACTCCTTGCAACCAGCAGCAAGGACGGCATAATCCTGCTTAGGAGAAAACTGGCAAAGACATGGGGTTTTTAAGTGGCTGTTATCAATTCACACTGTTAGCACCTGCTGCTGCTGCAGCTTATCCAAGAGCAGCACTGGCTCATTGGTTTTGCATCTTTCTGACTGGAAGTGCCAGAAAACATGGCATGGATGACATGCCTCGACAGCAGCTGGAGAAGACCTCAGAGGAGGATCTGAACAAACCTGTTTCACACCTAGGTAACCAATTCAGAGAGATAGCAGAAAAAACAGATAGACAAAAGAAAGTGTACATGTGCCAGATAACTCATTCTTGCAACACCTCCAGTTTTATAAAAGAATCAAATACATTTTCTATGTTTATACATTGATTTCTTTCTTTGCAAGCCAATGACAGCCCACAGAGCTCTGCGTTGATTTGCCAAAACTAATTACTCTGGTCACTTAACAAAGCAGAGGATCTGTCATCCAGAAACATATTGCCTAGCAACAGTTCTCTTACTCTTCCTCCTTCACAATGAGCAAACACCACCTGCCCTCCCCACCCCTGCTTGTTTATATTGGCTTTCTGGCTGCTGGCAGAAACAACTGCTCACCTGGTGTAAAACTGCTCCTGACAGGAGGACTCTGTGCTGTTTAAGTCCAAGTAAACATAAGATGTGTAGTGTAGTTCAAGAAAGTGCTGGTTGCCAAGAAAAGGTGCAGTTTCTGCCTGTGATAAAATTGTCTCACAGTGTGCTTAGATAAAACCCACTTCAAATGAGAATACCAATGTAGTACCTCTTGGCAAACCATGGTCTGGCATTGTGAACGAAGGAGAGAAAATAACACCAGTCATACCAGACAAGAAACTATAGCACTACCCACAGACTTAGGACACCTTATTTTCCTCAAAGGTTTTCCTTTAACATATATTTAATTATAACTGTAATGTCATAAAATTGTGAACTATTTTCTAAATTTTATTATATAAGAAATTATTTATGCAGTGATTTATGGAAAAGAACTATACCATTCCTCCTTTCCCTGTGAAAGTCTTCTGGTTTCTTCCCACACACAGGCCATACCATTTGTTTTTTAGCTTATGGTTGTCATCACTACTGAGTTTTTTTCTAATTTTTCTAAAAGCAGTATTTTGGACAATTTCACGATTCATTTTGCTAACAACTTTGTGTAACATTCTGGAAATAGTTAGGACGTCTTAAAGCTGCATACAGATTTTAACACAACAGAACTTTTACCCTTTGCTGCACCTCCCACCTCACCACAGCGTGTTACACTAGGGAAGCCTCCAAACTGACATCCATCCTTATTCTCAATAGGGGCACAGCTGTTAAGTACCAGCTTTTCCAGAGCTGTATGCACATCAGTGACAATTATCTAGGATGATATTAATATCCTTTTTTTTTTTTCCTGTGGCACATCTGTGCTGTTTCATAATGTAAAACTTGCATTTAATATAATAGATATATGGTTGTATCTGTATTTGTCACTACTTGGCATGCCTATATTAGTAGACACATTTTTAAAATTATTTCAGCTTTAAAAATGTCAAAAAGTTGTCATTCTAAACATTTTTCTCAGCTAGTCAGAAATACCCTTTTAAAAAAATCTCAAACCACAAATACGTAGAAATTTACACATATTTTTTGAACTATGCTACTGCTTAACACTTAAGCTCCATCCCCCAAAACATAAGATACTAGATATCAATCTTTGTTTAAAGTACTCTCAGGTGCCAGTCTTGAAATACACAGCTTTGAGATGACATTTTAACTTGAGTTGCCTTTGAATAACTTAATAACTAACACTCAGCTCCTCCAGTAAACAAAGATAAAGGAGGAAATATTAATAATCTATACATTAAAATTTCACTACAGTGTTTACCAAAGTGTTCTTTGACTAACAGCACAGTGCCCTTATAACTGTTTACTATTATGTGTTATTCTATTTTCACATATTTTGAAAATGGTTTCAAATTTTTAAGGAGATCATCTAGTCATTTCACTGTAGCTGTTAATTCAATACTTTTCATATAATGTTTTGGTCTGATATAAAATATCTCTTCTTACCACTCTTGTCCCTGCCTGGACAAGTGGCACTGCCTTTACCAGTCCCTATCTGGTAAAGATTTTATCTATTGTTTTAAATATTGCAAAAGCTAACACTGTCCTTGTTCACATTTCAGCATCCTTGATTATTTCAGCTACAATATGAACAGTTTGGGGAGTAATGTTTGATAGCTAGTGATAAACAACCTGAAAACTGCAAAGAATACCAGCTTTTAAAGAAACCTTGGCTTTATATGGAACTTGATTTTTTTCCCTTTTTTTTTCATCCTCATCACAAAAATCGCAGTTCATTAATGAAAGAGATACAGCAAATCCCTGAAGTAGTGTCTGACAAGTTGCAATCAGTTTTGATGGATGTTGATTTAAGGTCCTAAAATTTGTTTTTTTCTTCTTGTAAACTATTTGGCACATACTTTTAAAATGAGGAAAGAAAAAAAAAAGCTAATTATTCTAAGATTCCTTATAAATTTTCTGATCTATTAATTACTTAAAAATTCTATTTTTGGTGATAAACATAGAATACAGATTTAAAGATTGTCTCTTAAATGTAAATTGATTGCTACAGAAATGTCTATACTGTACATAACTTGTGCTACACTTCTACAAATACAAATGCTCATTATAATACATTATCTTTCATATTAGTAACATTAAGCTTGATCCAGCACCCTTGAAACCTATGGGAACTTTAATATTGATCCCTGCAGAAGCAGAAACACACTAACACTTCTGAGCATATGTCCAGATAAAAAATCTGAAATGCATTTTGGATATAATGCCAAACAGAAAAGAAGATTAAAAGGAAGACGTCCATTTTAAAATGTTCAGAATTAAAAATAAACAGAACAGAGGACACAGATGTAATAAAACAGGCTAAAGATGAGGCTAATTCATTATGACTAGTAGCAAGAACAAACTACATTTCCCAAAGTTCTATATTGCATGGAATTCTCATGCATAGGGTGTGTAGTACCAAAAACAAGCAAAACAGATTATATAATATTTCAGAAACAAATAGTCTTCTGATGGCACAGGAAACATGCATGAAACAAAATAGAGCAGCTTTTTCTTTCTCTGCTTAATTTTCCTCTCTAAGCTCATACACCCTCTAAATTTAAGACAAAAATTGCTAAGATATTCAGTATACGTTCTCTTCAACTAGCATAACTTCCCTTGTAAAGCAGGCAGTCTCTCCTCACTTTTGCTGCTGGTTGTTTGTTGTAGTGTCATAGTGTATTTAATTTTTTTCCATTTTTCAGGCTGTGATAGTCTCTTTTAGTGACAGACTTTGCATTCACCTGAATCCACAGTCAGCTGCATCATCCTCATCATAAAGTAATCAGTCTCCATTTGACTGAATTCTTACTGAGTCATTACCCAGAGAGTTAGAACCTAGAGAAAAGCATATGGCGTGCCCTAAGTAGCAGGAGTTTTTCATTTGATGCTGCTCCACTGAGGCAGATCTTGAAAAACTGGTTAAGGACCAGATTACCCCATATTCAAATATTTTCATTCTTTAACTACATATCACTTATCTTTGACTCAAAGATATCAACTTCAGAACACAGACTTTGCAGGGCTTAAAAGCAGAGCCAAGAGTGCAGAAGTGTCCCAGACTGTATAGACTGCACAGACTGCACAGTTCCATAACAATGCCCACAGCAAGCACTGGCAGAAGCTGACCTCTTCATACCATTGAGAAGAATCAATTTCCACCTGAGCAGATGGAGCAAAAGGCTAATTGTTTGGTCTCTGGAAGAATCAGAGCATCATTTGTCCCAATAGTACAGGATGGTGGAAAAATATTTGAAAATTTCTGGCTTAGGCAAAGCCTAATTTAGGTTAAGCATATCTGTACCCAGTCTCAATGAATCTTTTAGCTACTTGTTCCTGATCTTTGTTCCAGTCACAAACTGTACGTGACCAGGTGCTAATTTTGTTAATATGTTTTTGTTAATTTTCAAAACTTTTTATAGTGAAAAATACCTTTGGCTTATTGTATTAAATAAGCATTTGTTTTGAAGTTCATACTTGTTTATAATTTTAATGAGTCCCCACAGTTAGTGAGAAGCAACAGAAAAGGGAGGAATCAGCCTGCCAAAAATAAGAGGTTTAGGCCGTATGGAGACATCAAAGGATATCTCTGATGTGGATGCTGCCAGCCTTGCTTCTTCCTCCCTTCTTGGCATATCTGAAAAGCACTTTATACTTTTGAAATTCTCTCAGACCTTGCTGTGTAACACAGGGAACTATTCTCCAGTAAATGAGACATCACTGAGCTCTGTCTTTTCCAAATTGCACATAGTAAAAAATAAAAAGCAGACCTTGAGGTTCTCCCACAACTGGCAAATAGCCAATTTTAATAGCAGACCCAGATGCCCATATGCCTTCACTGAAATTAATGGGACAAGAAGGAAAGGGGAACACATGAGGTAGGGATAAGTGGATAGAGCAGGGATGAAAAATTAGAACAAAATTATGATGGTAGCAAGACCTTCCTGCAAGAAACTCAGCGTTTTTGTCATGCCTTAGTCTGGACATTTAAGTGCTTACGCCTTTGGCATCCATGCCCTGATTAAAAATTATGACCAACTTGTGAACAACCATAATGCTACACCAGCAAATGGATACAGTTGGGCTACTGAGAAATTGTGTATGGAAGAGAACGGAGCATAGAAATGTCCACACAACTGTCCATTCCAATCTGATTTCTGATGGGAAAGAAACATGCTACAGTAAATCCGGGTCTTGGAAAAATTACCTCAGAAACATAAAATAGTGCATTCACAGCTGCAAGGCTCTTTTTGTCCTTCATGAGCTGAGCAGACAAGTGTGGGAAACACCTCCCACACTAATTTTTCATCGGAGTGCTAGTTTCCCACAGAACTATGTTTCCCACAAGGTACATACCCCAGATGGCTTTTGGTTTAATTAGTTGTCAAGAAACAGTGCAAATTCTGTGGGATTATGTGTTTATGATGGACACAACATTTTGCTCGAATTGATTTTTGACAACTGACTGAATACTGAAACAGCAAAAGTTGATTTTGCAAAGGATTACATTTACTTTAAAAATACTATTAAAATCTTAGCCATGTGCTTGCTATATAGTCCTTGCTCCTACAGAGCCTGTAAATACTCACTGCTTACATATCTGCTACTGAGTTCATTAATGCTTTCACTAATGCTATTGAATTCATTATTTAATACTCACATTAAAGTACTACTGCTAGGATTCGATTTCTTTTTCTAAGTGCTGAACAAATGTATTCAAATGACATATCTTTCCTTTGTGAATGGAGCATAGAAATGGGGGAGGTAGGAGATAGTCTCTCTTTCTAAATTTTGTGCTAAGTTAAGCACACAACGTTTAGCAGCTCACCACCATTGTGATTCACCATGATTCACCATGGCTCAAAATTTTTCAAGGCTTAACTCACAAACATCTTGAAATACCATTAAAAAGGAGGTTATCAGGATCTTTTGACCACTGTTTATTTCAGCAGATATGTCTATTTGTAGCCCAATGATATTGGAGATATTTCCAGTACATTAATATTCTTGCCATTGTTGGTGTACAGCTACTTACAGTAACATCTCCAAAAATGCCTCTTATATAAATGATCCCCACAGTACAGGGGAAATTAAATCAAGGTATTAGGAATAGCTTTTCAGATTTTTGCAAAGTAAAATTCTGCTGTCACATTGGAATAGGTAAATTAAGGTTGTGATAAAAGTTGAACACACTTTTTCTTCAGCTCTTAAAAAATACTTGGCTATTTACTGTAATAGTTTTTACTGAAGCATGGTCACAGAATGTCAGGCAGGGTTTAGTATTTCTTTGTCTGTCATGCAACAACAGCCTAGACACAGCAAAAGAACAGCATGGAAAGTCTCTCTATCTCAATACCCACAGAGGACCGACTCTAAATACTGGAGTAACAAACAGAAATCAAAATACTGACTGTTTTAATACTTGATTTCATACTTCTTACATTTCATTCCTTTAAATTCAGCAGTTTTATCTTTTTTAAAGATTAACTTTTTCCTCAGGTCATCAGTAAGCTTTCAGTTTTGGCCAAATGTTTGTAGAATGAGAGCATCATCATGAATTAAAATCCTTCTTTATTGAAATTCTACACACCTGTAGATAATTAGATGAATTTTCCTTTGTCCCACCCTAGACAACACTCACAGCAACAAGGGCATCTGCATGCAGTAAGGATTTCTTCCCTATGGAAGAGTTTCTCTGCAAATGCACTTTCAAATCAGAAAGTAGAAAAGCAGGCAAGCTCCTACACATACGTCTTGGATTATTGCTCCAGGTAGAGACAACCACTGACCTCAGTGAGGTGAGTAAAACATAATTCATCAACATGATGAGACATGTAAATTGATGCTGAAATTTAAAGTAATGTATTTTGCTTTATTTTTCTTTGCTTTGCCTTTTGCTTTACATTTTGCCAGAGTGACATTCTTTTCTTGGGAGACTCATTCCTTCACATTCAACTTCAAGTCAAAATGAAGGAAGAAGGAAAACCTCTTTTTATCCAACCCCTCAATGCAGGACTCTTGGCTGCCATATATCCCTCAATTTATTGCAGAATTATTGTGTGGAATAAACAGTATTTCTCTAAATACCAGACCTGAGGAAAGTTCTCTAAAAGACTGTGATCCTACACGGCAAGGAATTTAAAGACTATGAAGTCAGCTGACCTATAGATGAGCCAGTTAGAAATGCAGGTGCCTGGTGCATGGACTATGGAGTCTGTGTTTTACACTCTTATTACTGATTTTTACTGCTTCTTTTGTGGGTTGACTAGTTGTTTCTTTCATTGCCTCACAGGCTGAGAAAGAAAAAATAGCCATCATTTGCTGGACAGAAGTCTGAAGGATCCCAAAAAAAGAATGTGTTAAACTGCAATTATTTACATACTCAGGAAATGTTGGTCTTCAGGTGCACATTACAGGGTCTGCATGGATGCTTTCTTTGGCAGCATTGTGTTGCATACTGTAATTTCTCATTAGCGACAAAGTCCCCAACTATGGACTAGCTCAAGAAAACTGTGAATGCATTTTACATTAGACATTTTGTTTCTCAATTATTTTCACATGTTGCTAATAAGCTCCCTACTGTGGAAACTGTTGGACAGAAATATGTCCAAGAAAACAGAACACATTCTGAAATTATTTTCCGTACAAAAAGAATTACTGTATCTAATTGTAGCTATAATGAGAAATGATGGTTTAAAAAAACTCTTGTGCCATGTAGCATGAATGATAGTTTGGCATTATGATTGAGACAGTTAAATATACTTTTTGACAGTTCACTGAGGCTGAAACTTTAGATTAGTTAAAACGTTTTACAAATACTCAATTTTTACTGCATTATTGTTGACAAATAATGTTATAGAATAAGAATAAGATTCGAATTAATATCAGTTCTGTTATTGATTTATCTTACTGTTGAGTTTCTAGAGGCAGTGTTTATCCACATGTGGATTGTGGGTGGATTAGAAGAACAGAGATAGAGTTTAAGTTCCTACCATTTCCCACATTCCTATCCTAACTCATGCTTCTGACCACTTCCTATCTCTAGCAACTTAGTGGCTTAATTACTTTAGACTTTGATGTTTCAACTTAGAAACACATATTTAAGCTAGATAAAATAACTCTGAGGAATTATTTCAACAGAGTTGAGTTTCTCATTTTTTTTCTTGATCAGAGTATTGTGTTGTTTGATATTTTTCTGCAAGAAGTTTCACAATTTATTTGTTATGAAGAGATAAAAATATCCATTTTTTTAATATATTAACATACCCTTAATGCTATCTTCACTTATATATATGACCTTCAACTCAAGACCTATCCATTTGTCAAGTGGGTGTCCCTTACCCCCACCCACCCTGCATCCCACCAGCCACTCAACTAGTGTTTTTTGCTTTCCTGTTTCTTTTTCCATGTCTTCTCTCCTAAAGCACCTGGGGTGGGAGGGAGCAGGAAAGACAGAAAACATTAAACCCCACAGTTTTACATTGTAAAGTACATCTGTGTAATCTGCTTTAGTCACTAAGATTACCAATTACTTTCCTCTTGCAGAAGAATACAAGATTTTACACTAAAACTTCACTAAGTCTTCTACATTGACCTCTCTTTGGTAGTTACTTGATTAAATTCTCTTTCTATTCTGTATCCATAAGCCTTATATGCCACACCTTCCACAATAAATTTCTGGTTAAGAATACCTATAATAAACCTCAAGATTCATTGGTAATGCCAAAATAGAAACTAACAATGAAGACTTAGATTAATATGTACAGTTGTAATGTTTTCTCTCAACATGTTATCAGCAGATCTGAAATTTTTAGTTATCATAATCCCTGCCAAATAAAACTGATCTTCAGTATTTCATCATTCAAAGCAATAACCCTATTTTCTTTAGTTGAGAAGGCAGACTTTATATCAATGTAATTTTATCAGGTTTGTTATTAAATATTAATGTGGAAATTAAGCAAGGTTTAAGCACAGGATTTTAAGATGTAGTTTTCATTATGTTTGTTATAGCAAACTTTTATTAACATTCTGTGAAATAAAAAATCTACAGCATCACGAATAAAACTTTCAAGTGATAATCCTTCCGAATCCTTCCTTGTAATGGTTGAGCATTTGCAATACCAAACCAATGAAATTCACACGTACTGTAATGGAGTAGTGGAGCAATTATTACAACATTTTTTCCAAAGTACCATGGGCTTTAGATGATTAGAGAGTGATCTTATGTTTTAAACTTTCTACCAAGAGTGAGGTTTTAAATTGAGTTGGATTGTGGATAGATTGCAGTATAATGTATGTTGACAGTTTAATAACATGGGTAACTATCCTTAGTTTGCTTTATGATGTAATACATCTATATAGGAGTCCTTGGAGATTTCTACTATGATTTCAAGGCAGAGAGAACTCAATAAACTAAAATACTCTGAGTAAGATTTCTATTTCCTGTATACTTTGGAAATTTTCCTGAAAAATAAATAGGTGCTACAACTTTTTAAAGTTATTCTGACATGACTTTCTGTTTTTCTAGTCATGTAATAGATTTTTAAAGGTACATTTAATATAAGGTTATACATTTTTAAAAAGTTTCCTTCTATAATGAACGGTCTTATTTTTCAGATCCCTAGGGGAATTTTCTTTCCTGTAAAACACAGTAATTGATTTTATTTTCTCCTCTTTAAATTCACATTATACATATATTTAGATAATGCAGTTTGCAAATGATTCCAAGTAAAAGCCACATATATTTGTACTAATTATCCCTCATGTACATGCGCAGTAGTGGCTAAGTATCAAGCAACATAAATCTAAATCTAAATAACAAAATAAAATATAAGAATATATTGTCTAATTGAAAATAGCTTGAAAAGATATTCATTCCACTTTTAGATAAAATCAGTCGCTAGTTTTCACAATATTCCTGAAAAACTAGATTTCAGAGACTACTGAAAACAAATTTGTTATTTAATATATTTCTCTTCAAAATGTATAAAAGAGATGTTAATTTTCAAAGTGTAATTGCTTCTCAGAATGATGCCTACAGATGTATTCAAATGTTTTCAAATGTTACTGCTAACATATGATTTGCTGTGATTATGTGTATATTTGTCTAAACAGATGATTGCCTAAACAATATGGTATTCTTCCCTATACTAATTTGTCAGACCACACAGAAAAATTTTCAGGACACTTTTACAAAGTATTTTCAGTATGAACAATTTGTATGAGCTAGGCTCCTCTGTCCTCATTTATGACACATTGTTACCACTCACATTGTGTAAACAAAAATTTGCTCATCTGACTGAAGTACGTGCATAAATGTAGGCTGAAATAAATCTGTTTGTCAAGTAAACTTCAACACACATTTTCTCAAAGTATGCACAAGCTATACTTTCCTGTTAAAATAAACCTATCATAGGATAAGATTCACTGGAAAATTCCTGAAGAACATATTGAGAGACCACCAGTACAGTGAAGATCAAAAGGTGTGGTTACAGATACTCCATAAAGACAAAAAGCAGAAGCTGGAGCATCTGATCTGAAAGCTGTTTTACCTATCATTTAATGCCTTCTCTATTCATCATCTTTTTGCTAAATCTTGGTCAATGTTGCACCCAGTAAGTTCCCCAAAGCCACTCAAGCCAAAATCACTTTCATATCCCCTACAAGAGAAACACTTATATTTTTTGCCATCAGTGGTCACACTGGCATCTTGCCAAGTGCCTGAGGGCCATGCCTAATTGACATTCATGTCTACCTACATTTTCATCCCTGTAAATTATAAGCATACACACAACCATGACATTTGTTTAGGCTAGTACCACAACAATATAATCCTGACTGTTTGAATTCACTGAAAACTCATGGTTTGCATCCACCCCACTGCTACACTGACCCCCCACCCCCCACGCTGTATTTGAGCATCCTGCAAGCC
Source organism: Climacteris rufus (assembly GCA_013398175.1). Classification (NCBI taxonomy): domain Eukaryota; kingdom Metazoa; phylum Chordata; class Aves; order Passeriformes; family Climacteridae; genus Climacteris; species Climacteris rufus. The sequence continues at coordinate 28,395 of VZRZ01006627.1, forward strand.
ACAAACCTCTACAGTGCCAGAAATGCAGGGGACACAACATCTAAACATTCTTAGCAAACTATGCACACAAGCAGGTGCCAAATGAGGTTGAAAAACTGGAATATTCAACCCCACAAACCACTGTCAAAACACAGTAATGATAAAAATTTGATCCTGTACCCATAATTTTCACAGCCTACTGCAGTATTTTGGATTTACTTTCTTTTTTTTTTAACTTGCTAAGAAAATGAAAATCTTACCTAGCTCCCTGCTAGTCATAAATGAGGTGGTTCTTAATTGTATCACTGGGCTTGCTGAATGACTAGCAGACTTCATTATTATTTCTATGACTGATCATATCTCTTACCCTTCCTGTGCATCCCAAGAGGAATGCCAAAAGAGCGTACAATGTTCAAGCTAAATTCCACTGAGACAAAGGAATGACTTTAGAAGATAAAATTATTATTATTATTATTATTATTATTATTATTATTATTAAATTCATGTTACCTGAAATTTATCTTATGCCTACATGTCCATGGACCCACCTTTTTTATTACTGTATTACATGTGTGCCTTTTTATATGTGATCTGTTGTCTCATGACCCTCACACAGACAGCTCCATTGAGACTCTCCAGGTTTAGGATCACAACTTACTAAAGCTTCACCTAGAAGGGCATGTGGGAAGAGGCAGTAGTAAGTGCACATTCTGCAAATCATTACAGTAGAAAAAATGCAATGCAAAATTCACCAGTCATCACTTGGCAGCAGACTGCAAATCTCATTTGCCCTCTATATTATTATGATTATATACTCCAAGATCAGGTCTCAGTTTCTGGACTACTAAAATAAAAAGTCATTATATTCAATATTGGTATAATAAAAGAAAACAAACAAACAAAACCCAAACAAAAAAAACCAACACACCAACAATCAATTAAAAATTGACCTTGTAAATAATATAGAGCTGTTTCAACTTCTTACTCTATTTCATACTATTTATGGAAATGCTACAGAAAAATAAATGTGAGTTATTAACCTGTGGGTTACTGTATTGGTTTTGCATGGTCTGGTTTTTGGTAGAGGGGGGCCACAGAGGTGGCTTCTGTGAGAAGTTCCTAGAAGCTTCCACCAGGTCTGGCAGTCAATCCCTGATGCCTCTGAGGATGGATGTGCTGCTTGCCATGGCTGAGTCAATTAGAGATGGTGGTAACGCCTGTGTGATAACAAATTTAGGAAGAAATCAAAACAAAGGTTTTTTGACACAGTTTTAATTGTGACTAGAGGAGAGCAAAGTTAGAACATGTGAGAAGAACAACATGCAGACATCAAGGTCACTGAAGAAGGAGAAGGAGGGGACGGTCCGGGTGCTGGAGCTGAGATCCCTCTGCAGCTCATGGTGCATATCATGGTGAAGCAGCTGTGCCCCTGCAGCCCATGGATGTTCCCGACTTCTTTCTACCCCTTTCTACAAGCACCACCTCTGCAGCTGAAACCATACAACTACTAGTATCGGTATCTGTCAAACCTACACCTAACACCTTCTGATATACTTGAGCCTAAGAAATTGAGGCATCAAACCCTTCAACATGCAATTGCTTGGTAAATATGCTCAATTCTATCCGTGGAGCTTTTTGCAGATAACAATGAATCAATGCCAGGCACCTGACCCATGGATCTTCACTCTCTGTCTTCCACCTCTAATAGCTGATAAATCTGCTTTGTTGAGAAGCAAAAAGCAGGACTTCTCCATGTGAAATATTTATTTGGGCAGCAAAAGTTATCACCGTCACTGAAACTGAGTGACAAAAAACCAGGTTACTGTTTTGACCGGTATATGGAATAAGTACAGCAACTGAGGTTATGTTCACAAGATTGAAACATTTAATCAATTTCACTGTAAACTGAATCCCCAAAGCAGGTTTATATGACATCCTAGGTGGGACTTTTCTCAGCCTCCAAATGTTATTGTATTTGATTGAATAAACTATCTGAAGAAAATATATCAATACCAAAGACCTGAGTAACATGATTACAGAGAAAAGGTTTCTTTAACATTCAAGTCACAGAAAACAGTAGTGCAACAAAATGTTGATGCATCAAATATGCAAATGATTAGATTACAATTACAAAAATAATTACAAAGCATTAAAGACATAATTGGCAGGGGTCCTACCAGTTAAATCTGATCAGTACACATCAGATGTAGCTTGGCTTGTCTTGTTAGGTAAACAAAATGTGTCTTGACTGTCATTGCCATAAAATATTAAAGCACTGGAAGTCTCTAAACCTTGCTAAGCATACGGCCTATTATCACACTTAAGAGCAAAGCAATCTAATAAATCACTGGCAGTATAAAAACTAAGTCAGCTGGCAGAGACAGTCATCTCCCTAAGGGATAGTAAGAGACTAATCTTCAACTACAGCAGCTGCAGTTCCAGAGCAATTGTGTTTCTACTGCTCAGTAGAAATACATTTTTGCTGAATTCTGTTATTTGAACTCTAATGGAATCATTAGGAGTACCCATACATTACCAACAATACAAAATGAATAAACAAAACCATCTATGATCTAGTTTTCTTATAAGCTTAATTTTTTATTGTTGTGCTTGGTCCTTGTTGCTTTTAGTTATGTCCAAACAAAAGCTGAACTGGATGCTCCTACTACATATTCTCTAAAAACATCAAAATCATACATAAATAATCTGTGTTTATTGAGTACTGAGACGATGTCCTTAATCGAAAACAACTTACTTGTTTGGCACTGGTATGAGAGCCCTTGAGGCTGTATTTAATAATAAACACAATTTTGTCATATACTGTGGTAGTTTGAGGGGCTTTTTGGGTGTGGTAGGGGCCAAAAGATGGCTCCTGTAAAAAGCTGCCAGAAGCTTCCACAGCTGTCCAGGCAGAGCCTATCTTTGATGGCTTCTGAAGACGGATGTATTGCAAGCCACAGCTGGGCCAATTAGAAAGGAAGGTAACGCCTCTGTGACAACATATCTAAGAAGCAAACTCAGGAGTACGCACATGCCATGTAGTCATGCAGTTATAGATAGGCAGGGAAAAAAGGTATACAGCATGTAGGAAAAACAGATATGGACACCAGCACAGTCAGCCAAGAAGAAGGATGGGGGAGGAGGTGCTTCAATCATCAGAGCTGAAACATCTCCATGGCCTGTGGTAAGGGACTGTACCAAATGCAGTGTTTCCCTGCACCCTGAAGGTCCATGAAGGAGCCGAGAACAACCGCATGCCAGAGCAGGAGGGAGGAGAACTCCTACAGGAGGGACTTTGGTCTGGTGAGTGTTGACGCAGATAATGAGGTTTTTGCTCCTGGGAACTGAAGGAGTCAATGGAGTTAAAGAAGCCGTGTGTCACCTTATCCTAAGTTTGGATCAGCCTGGCCTCGGGAAAAACAGAACAGGGGGCAGAACCAGGCAGGCTTCCTGCCAAGGGGGAGAACGTGATTTCTGCAGATTGCCACAGTGCCTTTCAGCAGGGAAAGAAGAAAATTAAGGACCTGCCTTCTCTCCCAGGAAGAAAATGTCTGAGGAATGAACTGACTAACTAGAAACAAAACCCCAGTCCTCCTTACTTTCTGAGGGCAGGAGGGAGGGCTGTGGACTGCTGCTGGTGGGGGGGAAAAGAATAAGAATGTTTTAAGATATTTTGCTTGCTCCTTTAACTCTGTAATAAATTTCACTTATCTCTTTAACATTTGAGCCTGTTTTAGCCTGCTTTAATTAGGGGGTTTTCTTCTCTTTCAGTATCCTTGTCTCAGCTTAGTAACAAATTCCTTTTCCCCTGTCCGGTGTAGAGGGGGGAGGAGCGGCCTTTTGTGGGTCCTTGGCCTTAGGCCAGGGCTAAACCACGACATAGACTATGTAACAGAATGGATAACATCACGATTGTCTCATTTTTATGGTGTGCTATGGGAACATACTGTGTGATTCCAGATAAACGAATCATCAAAGACATATAAGACTGCACGTACAAAAAGTAGTTAGACAAAAACTCTTACTGAAGATATTACCAAAATTATTTATTTATTTTATTTCTTGGTATTAATAGGGATTAATATGACATGAAAAGATTTCATTTCAAGAACGCAGGCTGACAAAAGAATCTTAAAATATGAGTTATGAGTAGATGTTGGTTGTTCCTGCAAAAGGTTTAGATATGACAAAATACATTTTTTTAATATTTTGTTTGATAGCACATTTTCCATTCAGTTCTATTTTAAGTGGATATCAATAACTTAGCACGTGAACTGTTAAGATTTTTTAGCGCAAAGCTTATGAAATCAAAATATTTTTTATCTTGACCACTAGAGACTATCTATTTGGTCCCACACAAAACTGTGGAGTAGTTAGATTTGAGGAGGACATGGATAGTTCAAGATCTGCTTAACACACTGTCTGTTAAGTCAGGTTGTTCAGGGCATCGTCAAGTCAGGATTTGAATATCTTCCAGGACACAGCCCTTACAATCTTACCAGTCAACCTGTTCCAGTATTTAATTGTCCCCATGGTGAATATTTTCCTCTGATATGGTCAGAATGTCCTGTTTTCCAGCTTCTGATTCTTTTCCTACCATTCTGCACCTCCAAGTCAAATTACGTCTTTCCTGTTTCCTCCTGTTTGATAGCGTTGATGCCTTATCCGTTAGGACCTAAAACAGAAGCCGCACGAAATTAGAAGAGTAAAAAAGTGGTTATATATATTGAAGGGCCTTCAAGGTACATTTAGGGCTGACAGAGCCCCCCTAGGGGCTGCACCCAAAATGGACAATGGGTCACGGGATTTTGTACTTTTAGAAATTTGATACATTAGCATGTTGGGGTTTAATCTTCCAATTACAGCTTCAGGTAATGAAATTATTTACCCCCAGTTTCCCCCCCCCTCTCCCCCATCCCACTTTTTGTTTACATTTTTTGTCCTTGGGTCTCTGACCTGGAAAAGAGTTATTTTGTCTAACAAATGGGAAAACAGTAGCTAACACTCTATATATGGAGATTAGAGCTACACACTAAAGATTTACAGGATTACAAATGTATGAGAAGTATAAAAGCTAAAATCCTAAGGCATCAGTGTAAGTTGCAATATGGTTTCACCTTACTCTCCTTTCCTGACCCTGAAAAAATGCAGTTTCCCCAGCCTTTCCCTATGTATCACATGCTTCAGTGCTCGACCATTCTGGAGGGCCTCCACTAGACTGCTTCCACAGCGTTCCAGATGTAATTTCATGAGGACTGAACATAGGGGAATAATCATCTTGCTCAACGTGCTGGCTACACTTTTGTTAATACTTCTTCTGTACACCAAAACACAGTAGCTGAAGCCATTCTGGTATTATGAATTTGAATGTCATTCAGCATGGACTCCTACAGTAAAGGGTACTGTCATCCAGTTACAAATTATCTGCACAATATAGTGAGAAAGGCAGGTGGAAGAACAGAAGCATGTGAAAATGAAGTGAGAGCTCTGAAATGTTGCAGTGCCTCTGGGCGTGGCCGATGACCTGGCCAGGCTGGGTCCTTCCCCCCCGCCTCCGCAGTACAGCTGGGGTGGCGCAGCCCTGG
>VZRZ01006631.1:15439-26457 GCA_013398175.1 Climacteris rufus
GGAGAGGAGAGGCTGTGAGGGCCAGGAGAAAGGGGCAGATCTGTGCTCCAGGGGGAGTGATGTGCACTGGCGCCTTTTCCTGAGTGACTGTGAGCGGTGCTCGGGTCTCTCCCTTCACCAGTCCTGGTTGGATGAAAATTCCATTGCTGATCACTGATGTAGGGCATTAATCCAGTGGAAACATGCAGGGAATTGCACAACCAACGGCTTGCCTCTCTTCCTCTCTCTTCAGACGAGCTGTGAGGAGCTCCAAGTTGTTGTAAGCTGTTGCCTGAGCCTGTGTGTGCAGTGCTGCTCACACTGAGCTGCCTGAACACAGGAATACGTGTGCAATCAGCCAGGCCTCCTGCTACACCACCCCAGTATCGGTGTTTAGACCACACCTACCTCAGGCTCATTTTTCCTGTTGCAGTCTCAAGTGAAATGGTTTGCCTTTAACAGTAGTCCATCTCCTGTATCAGGGCAAAGGGAAAGCTGGGATGAGCCTCTTCCATTTCTGAAATGGCTGTGACAGCTGTTCCAGCAGGATGAAGAGAGAAGGCTGGATGTTCCCAACATGAAAATCAGAGTTTATTTCTGATGTGTGGTTCCAAGTCATTCGTAGGCATCCAATGGAGACAAAAATCCCTTCCTGCTCCTTCTCCCACAGCTGTCGCCTTCAAACTGGACTAGATGAAGCACCAAACCAATGCAGCTCAGTGGTACCACTGGACCTTCTTAAGGAGCATGTAGGGCACCTGAAGTGAGACAGAGGGAAGGGGGGTTGGGTAGAATGAGGTGGAGAGAGGCTGGAAACAGTGGTAGAAAGATGGATAACATAACCTTGGATGAGAATGCACTAGCTACACACAAATTACATAGAAACTTAGACAGTTTTGTCTGTTGTATATTCAATTTTCCATAATTGCAAATGTATCATGAAAATAAAACCCATTAGAGCTAGTGGGAACTTTGTCCTTAAATGTTTCTACAGGCAGCCCTGAAGGTCTGTGAATCTTTCACTGTCCATTTTGAAGCATTGTAAAATACTGAGGGAATTGTAGAATACTGGGGAGAAAGAAGTCTGGGAAAGCTAACCTGGTGCCAATACTTGTAAACAAAAAGTTAGATGATACCCACACCTGTAAACCAGGTAAACTAACATTAAGTCAAGACAAGAGATGGGAAATGCATTAAATTAAAAAATAAAAATGTGTGTCTCAGTGTTTATACTTGTGATACCACTTCTCAAAATGGTTCCTGTCCAACAACTGTGATAATTTTTGTTTAAATTATGGGTTGTGTTAATGAAGGCACTACAGCTACCCAGAGTTGGAGGTTACACCAGCACAAGGCATCTTATCTGGCCACACAAGACTATATTCTGATGTAAAACAAGTTGGTAATTATTAAAACAACAAAAGGGCCAATATTATAAATCTTTGTTCACTGACAGATTTCAAGTAATGAGGGGGAAAAGAGACCGTAGAATATGAAATTATTTCCAGTAGGATGTTGTTCTGAAACTAATGCTCATTAGTAACTTGATTAATGATCTGAAAGAAGGTATTAAACCAGTGCTGATGAAGCTTTGAGAGGACCCAAAGAACAATGAAAGTAATAAATGTTGGGAAAAGATGAGATGTACTGAACAGTCAGTAACCATTGGTGTGGTATTTATTTATAAACAGTAGGTATTTTTGGCTGCACTGAATGCAGAAAAGACATTGTCCCAGGGACAGAAATGTAGTCTGTGCTCTTCCAAGATGGAAGATTCCAAAAGGAATTGGCCTTGGAAGACAACCAAGGCAATGAATGGTACTTGCGTAATTCTTCATCTGAGCAGATAGGTTACACTGGGATGCATTAGCCTGTGTTCACCAAAAATAGAGGTGAAATTTCTCCCCTATGAAGAATCACAGAATGGTTTGGGTTCAAAGGGACCTCAAAGATTATCCAGTTCAAACCCCTCCTGCCACCTTCCACTAGAACAGGTTGCACAGAGCCCCATCCAACCCAGCCTTGAGCACTTCCAGGGATGGGGCAGCCACAGCTTCTCTGGGCAACCTGTTCCAGTGCCTCACCACCCTCACAGTAAAGAATTTCTTCCTGATATCTAACATAAACCTGCTCTCTTCCAGGTGGAAGCCATTCCCCCTTGTCCTGGCACTACATGCTCTTGTAAATAGTCTTTCTCCATCTTTCCTGTAGGCTGCCTTCAGGTGCTGGAAGGCTGCAGTTAGGTCAGCCCGAAGCCTTCTCTCCTCCAGGCTGAACAATCCCAATTCTCTTCAATTGTCTCAGCCTTTCCATGCAGAGGAGGTGCTCCATCCCTCTAATCAACTTGGGATATCAGAGTAGGCAAGCAGTTGTGGGAAATCCGGGTATCAGGCAGGGAAAATGGACACCAAAGAAGACTCGAGAAGGGAGAAACAAGGGTGACTGCAAGCCTGGAAAGGCTGCCTAGCACTGCAGGGTAACATGAACTCCAGACTCCTGTGCCTGAGTTCCCTCCTCTGGAGCACAGGCTGGTGTTACCTAAACGGGAATGAGGCTTCTGACAGCAGAGGGCTCTTCAGCCCAGCAGAAAACCTGCAGCGACCTCACGGTGGCACTGGGGATGAACGCGGGCCTGGTGTGAGAGCACTGGAGCTTGCCTCTGTCTGGCAGCTCTCACCACTCCAATCCCCAGTGGGGTGTCTCCAAGAGAAGCTGGGGAGTGGGCACGGGAATGGGATGAGGGAGTTCTTGGTCGCTCGAGAAGCCAAACAATGTGGTTGTACCTGTCCCTCTGGGCTTCAAAAACCCGTGAGTTAAGAGAGGGAAACAGGCTGGCACAGGGCTGGACCGAGGGGAAAGAGGAGACCTTGTGATGTGACAAGGGCTTCAAAGCAGGTGGGACCACAAAGAGCTGCAGGGAGCCAGAGCTCTCAGTGGGGAAAACAGTTTGTTTGGGAAAAAAGCATGCACTTCCACGGGGCCAGAGCCTGAAATCCTACAGGCACTGGCTCCAGTGCTGGAGAACAAAATGATCTATAATATACCTCAATACAGTGCACAAGTTAAAATTGACTTGTTTGATTTGCAGTAATTTTTTTACTTTTCAAAACCCTCTAAAAAACGGGCTTGGTTTTATTTTTCAGCCCTGTCTTAAATGTAACTGTTTCTTTCTTTTTTTCCTCCTGGGAATCTTCTTTTTTAAAGACAACACTTCAAAAAATGTTCCCGTGGGGAAACTTTGCTTAGGTTATTATTACTTCCACTATCTCCTCACATCTGGCTGGCTTTTTAAATCCTGAGGGCACTTAATACAAACTTAGCATGGGGGAAAAAGGTAATAAAAGGAAGGGGAATAGAACAGACACTCTCCAACTGCTGGTGAGGTAATGTCCAGAGGTAAGCTGGAAATTCAGATACTGGCCTGACAATATCCATCATTTAACTAATGAGAGAAAAGGAGAACAAAGACTGCTAAAATAAATAAAAACATGAGTAAATAAATAAAACCAGCCGCATTGCCAAATAGGACGAGGGTACCACACAGGAGGATGTAGGTGGCCTTGTCAGGAACAGCAAAAGGACTGAAGTTTGTAGCACAAAGTAAAAGGGAAAAGGAGCACAGGACCTAAAATCAAGATTTTAGCTAAAAACGGGAGCTTCTTTGATTATAACCAGCAGAAAAGAAGGAAGACTCTGGATCACCAGAGGAGAAGATATGCAATCCAGGAGGCATTTCTGGTAGCTGTAGGGGTGTGTTAGTGTTCCTGTGTGAGATGCTGATCAGACTTCACCTATAGAAGAGAACTGTGCTCATTTCTAGCCAAGAAAGCTTAAATTGAAGTGCAGGCAAGAGCACTTTTGCACTCTATTCAAAGAGCAAGTAAGAGAGTATGGAGAGCTCACGGTGCACGAGGGGGCTGATTTGGTTAGTTAAGCAAAGTGAAGTCTGTTCTCCAGGGAAATAAACACCAGGGAGGAAGCAGAGCTTTAGCTAGAGCCAGGCTGGCACAGGCACGGGAGAATATAAACTAGCTGTGAATTCATTTAAGCTGGAAATTAAAAAAACTTTAACCACTACAGCAGTTGGGTTCTGGGGCAGCCTGCCAAGGGGACTAGTGGGGACAATAAAATTAGCCAGTTTGGGGTTGGCACTTGAGAAGCTTTCACAAGGGATTATGAGACCAGGCTGATAAGAGATGACACTGGGTAACCAGGAGCCTCCTTCTTGCTCTTGCTCCCACCAAACAGATCATCCATCTTCCCACAGCCTCAAACCAGTGCTAAATGCTTCAGAGGCAGAGGCAGGCAAAACCTCCCCAGAGAAATTTTCTCCTGGTATCTGCAGGGTCTGGAGGGTGCAGGGTTGCTTTTAACACATGCACAAGTGCTGCAGGAATTCTGAACGTCCCTGCTACCGTGAAAGGGTCACGGCTCTCAAATCCAGCTGACATTTTGCTGCCTATTGAATTCATCACAACGGGAATATAATTGCACACTGCACAAAGAGTTTTGGCAAATGAACTCCTTTTGCTTGGCTGTGGCAGAGCCTGCCACCAGCAGAGGAGGCAGACAAAAGTCCAGCCTAGTTCTACACTGGAGCAAGAGGGATGCTCCTGGAAAACTGCAGAAGATGGGAGAAAAACACCCAAAAGATGGGGTGCCTGTGGAACCAGTAGAGAACACAGGTGGTTTTTCTATGAGTATTTCAGCTAAGCAGTGACTGGTACTAGGAAAAGGGATGAGGAAAGAAGAGCCCTGCAGGTGGGAACACAGACAGGCTCCCATGGAGAGGATGGTAAAAAGGGAAAGGGGTCACAGAAGGAAAATGAGCAGCTATTCCAGGGCATAAAAAGGAGACAAGAAGGATGTCAGAGATCTGAGAGATGCATTTGCACCAGCTGCCATGAACTGTGAGATTCTTCTGACTGCTCTACCTTGCTCTGCATCAGAATCCTGCAGAGCCAGGGCCTCATCCCAGGAAGGATTGCCCAGGCAGGGCAAGCAGCAGGCACAACCCTCAGTGGCTGCTGTTGTCAGGGGGTCTTTGTGCAAAGGTACAGCCCCACGGGGAGCAGAGTGGGGGACACATCCATCCCTGCCAGCTCTCCTTATGCTGGGGTGGACATGTCTCTGTCCCCTCTCTTCCACAGTCCCCTAAACCTGATTCCTTTGCAGGGCTTAATGTGTCCAGGTATGTCTGTTCTGCTCTACTCAGGGTCTGTTTTCTCAGTCTTTCCTTTGGGGGAAAAAATGGGTTAAAACATAAAGACATTTAAAAATGAAAACTTATAATAATGCTCAGTACTTACCTCACTCCTGCCATCTTCAAAGTGATTTATAAATGTTAACTGATTAATTAATCTTCACATCTTCTCCGACTGAAATTCAGAGTCACGGCTGAAGTGAGCAGAAAAATAAAAAGCGTGGTTTTCAGGTGAAGGGCAAAGGCAAACCTATGCTCCTGCCCTCTGCTTGGCATCCAGCAAGCCAATTTGCAGCAATACTTTCATTCTGCACTGCAACCCTCTCATTTATTTTTCAGTCCTACCAAAGGTCTGAAGTAATTTCATGTGCTACCTCCAGCTTTCCTTTCCTTAATGGAGGTCTTAAAAGGTGCTCCCTTTGAAAAGTAAACAACATGGAAGACTTTCAGAGCTTTGTTTAATCCCAAACTCTCCTAAAACCCGTAACACAGCCAGCCTTGAGAGGAGCACACGGGCAAATGGGAAGGAGGAAGACAGCCAATCTATGGCTGTGCTTGGCAGAAGCTGCTCCCAGAGCTGAGCTGACCCTGGGAGATGGGGTGATCCCAAGGCCAGGTGCCAAAGCTGTGGCAGAAGGACACGGGCAGGCCCGCACCGACTGGGACTGAGCTGCAAGGATCCGAGTCTGGGACTTCAGCACAGCCTGGGGCTGCTGTGGTGAGCTCCCCCAGGACCCAGGCTGGTCCACACTGGCTGCTGTGACCCAGGTGAGGGTTTTGTGCTCCCAGGGCCGATGGCAGCGCGTGGCACAGAGCTCAGGCACTGCTCTGCCTGGCCCTTGCTGCACAGGGCATCACACGAGCGCTGTCACACACAGCCAGTGTGGAACTCTCAGTGCCGGCTTCCAACTCCACTCCTGGGACCTGCAGCCTGGATTTAAACTGTGGATTCAGGGCATTTAAACAGAGCCTAATAGCCAGAGTTTGGTTCAAGATAGCAAAGCCCAACAGAGCAGAGAGGAGCTGAGACGCTCGGGGCAGAGGGTTGTTACAGCTGCTGTTCCCAAGCAGCAGCAGGCTCTTGTGGGACACAAATACCCTCCTCCTTTAGTGGTAACCTCAGCTCTCCCTGGAGGTGACGCTGCTCCAGCCCAGCTCCCGCTGGAGCTCAGCCAGTGGCTGTCAGGACAGGTGCTATGTCCGGCTGCCCCGCTCCATCCCCAGCCCGTTCCACTCACTCTCATCACACCCCAACGGTTTGCAAACGCAAATCTTTCCAAGGGTGCGAGGTGCCAGACACTTGGCAGGTGCCTGACGGGTGTCACCTCCCCTGCTGGCACCTCGGTGCCAGCCTGGCCCTTCCCAGGCAGTGGGAAGATCTGACACGCACGGATGTTGCTGCGCCTTGCAGACAATGGCAAACGCAGTGAGCACTGTGCCTCTGCTCGCTGACAGAGACAGATGAAGGTGACGTGACACAGAGGGAGGAAAGCTCAAGGTGATTTAAACAAAAGCTGGAAGGCTTGTCACAAGCCTTCCCTACAACTTATGGAGAACAGGATTTGTCAGGTAGACTCCCTATTGCTGCGAGTTCGTCACATCTCTCGCGGTGGGTTGACACAATCCTGGCCCAGCTACCCCATCACGTGCTCCTGCAGCCACATTTGTGTCTCCCACGTGGACCACTTCACACCAAAACTCTCCTACTTGGCACTTCTGTGCCAGGTAACTCCAGCCCAGGGGCTCGATGCCTCACATCACAGCAGGGGGGAAAGGTGTGGGGCTGCCTGAGCTCTCGGAGATGTCAGCCAGTGGCAGCAACCACCCCGGGACAACTGGCATATCCCAGTCCCCAGCACAGGTAGCCAGTGTGCCCAGCCCTGTGACCACACACAGAGGGACAAACAAAGCTGCTTGGAAGTTTAGGAGTTCCTGGGTTTGGGTGGTGGGGCTTTCCCACTGGCACTCGATGCGCCGTTACCGCAGGCTGGAGTTAGCAAGGCAGGGATACTGCACAAACCTGTGTGTTGTGGGCTTTGAGAACTGAGATGGCACCTTCCTACCACCCAAACAGGCACAACCTCACCCCCCTCCCCACCCCCTGGACAAGACTTGCTCACACCTACACTGCCCCAGCCCCAGCTCTTACCTGTGCACAGGGAGCTGACCCAGGAGAAAACCCACCCCGGCCAGCAAACCAAGAGTCCCCATACAAAGCTCACAGCTTTCCTTCACTGGATTATTTTCTACATGGCTGGCTCACACACAGAAATACAGGTTCAGGGAATCGAATTTTAGTCTTGGCACAAGACACAGAACCAAGCAGGGGTGGGAGTCACGGTGTCAATTTACATTTCCATCAGCTGCACGTCGTGGAGAGGCAGTGTGGCACTGACAACCGTCTGACTCGGCTCCCAGCCAGCCTCCAGGAGGCATCCTTTGAAGAATCTGTTGGTTTTTCTTCCTGGGCATCTCACAGGAGTAATTTTCATTAATATGGATTTTTTTCAACCAGACACCACCACCACCCAAGAAAATACAGAGGCTGCACAAGCCTATGAGAACTCACACATGTGGACATGGACGCGGTTACCTTCACCTGTCAGGTAAACCCCCAGGCCACTTTCTGTCCAGGATCACAGGACACACAGTCCTGACACAACCTTCCTCCTCAGTCTCTGCACCTTCCTCTGAGACTACCTGAAAATCACCTCTTTGCAATGGTCCAGAGGCAAATCAACCACACAAGAAACTCTTTAAATAAGATTTATGATTGATTCCTGCTTTATGGACTCTCATCCCAACAGAGCTACCTTGGCACTACCCTTTGAAAAGGGAAGTGAGTATTCTGAGGATATTCCACCCCAAAATGGGACAGAGGCTCTTAATATCAGCTTATTTTGGAACCTCCAGAATCAGCACACGAGGCAAAGAGACGCCACCCACAGGAGCACAGGTTTGTATAGATATGTCCATAGATCTATATTTTTATTGTTTTATATATATTTATAANNNNATTTATATATTTTTTAAAAGAACCCCTTCAAAAACTACCCTCCCACCTAGCAAAACAAAGATTAAACAATCAAAGACTGCGTCCTGGAGCAAAGTATCCCAGGGGTCTCATAGAGCCAAAACGATATCTGAGCACCAGCACCCTCTTTCCAAGCTTCTGTGGTGCCCTGGGGGTGCCAAGGTGACTGACACATCTTTATGGCTCTTGAAATCGACCTGTCAAAGGACAGGGAGAGAGAAAGAGAGAAACACATGGCCGTGGCAACGGGGGCTTGAGCGGTTGGGGAGACAGCAACGGGTACAACCTGAAGCTCAGTGTGAAATGCTGTGATGAAAAGGAGGGAGACACTGCCTGGAAAATCAGTAAAGACAGGAAAGAGAACAAACATGCAGGAGAGTTAGTTGGCAAGATGGATCTCGGAGAAGAGCCCAGAACCATCACACTTGGGACCCCTGCTACCCTTCCATCCCCCAAATCTCTTCCTCTCACCCTCCCAGTTGTGAAGGGACATCCAACTAGTTTGACTTAGACCAAATCTTCGCGCTGCCCCGGAGCCTGTGGCACAGGGAAAGAAAAATTATAAAAAAATAAATTCAGAGTGGACACTCAAGCTCGTATCTCACTTCCTTTGCTAGTGCACACAGAGAGGTGCAGCTGATGTTCACACACACAGGCTGTGCCTGCTTGCCCACGCTGCTCACCCTTTGGCTTTGGAGGTTTTCTTGCTCGCCTGGCGCTGGTTGGTGCCGGGGGCCGGCTCCCTGAGCTCCGTGAGGTGCTGCTCCGGGTCCTGGGACGTGGCTGCTGCAGCAGCTGCTGTCGTCACTTTAATGGTCTTCTTCAGGTTGGCCACCTGCAATGGCAGCAAAGCAAGGACTAAGGCATTTCCCAAGGTTTTTAGTTTGTTTTGGCTATGTTTGTTTCTAGTTTTACTTTGGGGTTTTTTTTTGTTTTTTCTTTTCTAAAGGAAGCCCTGGAGCTATGAGCTGCAAGCTCACATCAAGCAAAAGAGCCAACATCTGTCCAGGCCCCTGCACTGCAGAGGAGTGTTAAGCTGATTTAGGACTCTTCTTCAGGCACAACTCCCTGGGGGGTCTGGCCTAGGGAAAAGGCAATGCCTCACTTCAAGCAAAGACTGTAAGAACCACAGGGTACTGCTTTTCCTCCTCACAAAGCCAGGGGCACTGGCTGCTCCCTGCTGCACCCACTCACCTCGCTCTCTATCTGCTGCTTCAGGGCCAGCTGTTGCTCTTTGTGCTGGTTGGCCCGGCTGACCTGCTCCTCAATGCCCGACAGGACAACCTCACAGCCCTGGCACCTGCAGAGGAGATCCAGAACTGAACAGGCCAGGGGATTGGCACAGCATGGAGAGCAATGTGAAGGACAGCAGGTTTCAACTCCAGAGGCCAAAAACACTAGGAGGTGACAGCTGTGCCACGCAGGGAAGATACAGGGGCAGGAGGCCGATGTAATAATGCTGGGAATTAGGTTATTAACTGGGGGGAAACAGGTAACAAAGCAATGCTGGGTTAGGAACTACAGATAAACACTCAGGAAGCCTCCTGCCAGCAGCCAGAGCTGTGCAAGAGCTGCTGCATCCCCATCACCCCTCCAGCCACAAATGAGGGAATTTGGGAAATTTTTTGGAAAAATTACTTCCCACTGGAGTATGGGAAAGGGGATCGAGCGGGTCACCTCCCAACACCACCCACCCCCAGTGACATACAGAGGATCCAGGGAAGCCACTCCTGCAACCTTTTTTTGGGTGTTAGTACTGGGGGCTGCCTCCTCACCACTCCTGCAACCTTTTTTTGGGTGTTAGAACTGGGTGCTGCCTCCTCACCACTCCTGCAACCTTTTTTTGGGTGTTAGAACTGGGGGCTGCCTCTTCACCACTCCTGCAACCTTTTTTTGGGTGTTAGAACTGGGGGCTGCCTCCTCACCACTCCTGCAAGGTGCGGGTGATGGTGCTGAGCTCCTCCCTGCGGATGTCCCTGCCGATGCTGTAATCCACCTCCAGGCGCTGGTTGCGCTGGTCCAGGCTCCCCCGCAGCACATCCGCGTACACAGCCTCGATCACCAGGTCCTCCAGCTGCCGCACGTTCTTCAGCTGCAACTGCTCCAGCAGCACTGAGTAGGGGATGCACTGTGGAAACATGATGGTAACGAGCACGGGGTAACCCCAGTGGGGAGAAAACTCAGGGAAAAACAGGGCCACTACCTTGATCTTGGCAGCCAGAGTGACGACTGACAGGTGCCTCAGTTTGTTCTTCTGGGCCTCCGTCAAGGGAGGGAGGTTTGCTGCTTCAGCTGTCGTCAGGGGAAAGAACAGGGTATTAGAATTTATGCCTCATTTCTGCACAGTTCTGCACACCAGCATCTGCACCACACCCGTCGCTCAAAACGTCTGCACACCAATCCCCCAAGCGATGCTTCGTCTTGCCAAGCCATCCCCATCAATTCTCAGCTCAACAGACCTTTTCTGAGCAACTATTCCTCCCGCCACCGTCAAGCAGCCTCTCTAGCTGTCCCACGCCTTATTTATGCGAGTCTGCACATCCCAATGGATACCTAAGTCTTTCCCCTGGCCCCTCAAAAACGTCTTTGTCAGGATGCTCTCTGGCAGACGGCAAATGGCAGCATTAATTACACCAGGTAGCGCGGTGGCCTGGGGCCCAGACCCCAGCCGGGCGTGTGTCGGACCATGGGCCCAGCCCCGGCTGCACGGGGGGGCTGCTGAGGGAGGGAGGCCGCTGCGCCCCGGGGCCCCGGCGCGTCTCCCGCCCCGCGGAGTCCCCACCACCGGGCCGGGGGCTTCGG
>VZRZ01006631.1:35539-59166 GCA_013398175.1 Climacteris rufus
GGCTGCAGGGGCAGGGGGGAGGGGGGCTGCACGCCCGTCTCCAAGTCATCTCTCCCCGTCTCCTTCCCTGTGTCCTTTCTCCCCCGTTTCCCTTTCCCCATCTAGGTGCTCTGTCTCCTCCTAGCCGGCTGTCTTCTTGCTCCCCTCTCCTCTTCCTCCTCTTTCAGTCTGGGGCAGGGGACGCCTGAGGGGCCGGGAGGGAGAGGGCACAGCCGAGGGATCGCTGCTTCTTGCCCTCCAGCTCCGGGCTCCATCACAGACCTGTTGTGCTGGAGCACTGGAGCCTGCGCTGAGGAAGGCGACTTCAGCCAAATTGGCGCAGCTGGAGAAAGGAAACAGAGGGGTCAATCCCACCTCCTGCCTGGCCAAGGGTGCACCGTGCAAGAGAGAGATGTGGAGCCTCAGCACTTGAAGCACTCGGATGCCCGGGAACAGTAGGAAACTGGGAGGCAGAAGATTGTCAGACTCATGACATGTATTGCAGGCAGGCACTAGATGGCAGGGGACCGGCATCCTAGAGTGCTGCTTGGAATGGGGCCACACTCACAGATCCCAAATGCAGGGAGACTTAAGCTCAGAGGACCATTGATGGGCTTCACACGCCCATCCCCTTGCTACGAAAATGTCCAAATGCAGCATCACCCTTCCAGCCCTGCATTCCGCCCCAGCCTCGGATTGCCATAGCCAGCCCATAAGTGCTCACCCTGGCACCCTGGCACAAGAATTCCCACTGGCAAGTCACTGAGCTCTGCAGGACCTGCACTGACTCAGGGAGAGCAGTGTCAGCCCCTCCGCGATCCTGCTGGATCCTCCGGGGTGCTGCCACCGACCCTCTCAGCCTCAGACATCGGGCAGAGCAGCCTGACGTGAGCCACTGCATTCTGACTGCCGGCCCCCAAATTCAGCCAGCTCTGGGAGGTGTTGCCCCCAGCCCCACGCAGAGCGGGAACTCTTTCCTCAAATGGGCTTGGCATCTCCCTCCCCAGGGTACCGGCATTTGGATTCACAGTTCCAGCTGCCAAAACTCCTGTGAGTGCAGCAGAATCGTCTCCCTGGGTCATCTGCTCTGGGATTCCTCCCTTTCCCTGTCCCCACCCAGCCGAATACAGCAGGGCATACATACAACCCCTTTTCACCGGCACCAGGCTCCACGCTTCCTGCTGCCAAACCAGTAGTGACTGCATCTCTGCCTCTTGGACCACGAACTCCGGGGTGGTCATGGCCACTGAGAAAGACGCAGGTGTGCTGTGCCCAGGGCACCACGCAGCTTTGGGGGATCTCTCTGCCCGTGCCTGAACTCGCTCTGCTCAGTGCTTGCAGACAGCTGCTCGGTTCCGTGGTCCCAGATCACAGTCTCGTGTCGGTAGCTGTCACCATAGCCCTTAATGCTGCCTGGGAGTTTAAAAAATGACAGCCAACCTAGCATTCCTTCTCTGTGAGGAGGGCTGGGTCCTCCTCAGGCTTGTTTTGATTTTTTCATCACTATTTCGAGTGGAGTGGTTGCAGTGGGGGAGCTGGGCGAAGCAAGGATTTGCATGAAGCTCTCGGTGCTGCGGGGTTGCTAATGGCGAGCGTTATTTCAGCCAGCAGTAAGTTTCATAATCTTGGCCCAGGTCTTGTGAACGTTCCATTTTTCAGGGTCATGAGCCTCTTTACCCTTCTTCCATCCCTTCCCCCTCTCCCCAAACTGGTTGGCAATTTCATTGTTCCAGTGGAATATATCCGTCATGTGAGGTCATCGCTGCATAAGGAGAGGTGATTGATTGCTTAGGTCACTGGGGCCTGTCCCATGCTGGGCTTTGAATGCTGTTTTGGAGACCTTGAACTGGACTCTGTGCTCAAAGGCGAGGCGATGTGGGGCGCAGAGGGGCACGGTGATGCATTCCCGGCAGCTCGAGTCGCCGAGCAAACAGACTGCTGCATTCTGAACTAGCTGGAGCGCTCTGAGAGCAGACAGCTTCATTCCTAGAGGCACAGTATCACAGCAGTCAAGCTCTAGATGTTACAAAAATACAGATAGATCATCATCTGCCAGCTGAGCCAGACAGAATCGGGTGCAACTCTTCTCCCATCCCCGGATGGAAGGAGACTCTACCCGCTTCTCACTAACACGGCTTGTGTGCACTTGGCTTCATCCAATTGCTCTCCAGTCAGAGCTGATCTCGGCTAAGCATCGAGAAAGCTGTGAGATTCTCAGATTTTTAAGGCCAGAGGGACCATTTTGATCATTGAGACTGACCTACAGCAGAGCACAGGCCAGAGAATTTCACCGATTTAATTTCCTGCGCCAAGCCCATAACTTCTGATTGAACTGTAGCGTCTCTTTCAGGAATACAGCCAGGCAAAGGCTGCAGGCAGTAGGGAACACACCACCTGCCTAGGTGAATTGTGCTGCTGTGTGACCCTCTTTATTAATAGTATTGTTCCTCATTTGAATTTGTCAGACTTCAGCATTTTGTAACAGAAGGTTACAGATTGCATCTGATGCGAGGGAGCTACAGCACACGGCTGACACCTTGGTTCTTTTATTCCTGTGATGCCTTTTTTATTTGGATAGGATTTATCTATGGCATTAAGGTATACAAGAGTCCTGAACACAGAGAAGGAGTTATTGTCAGCGAATCCTAGGGCTTTCCTGGGGAACGGTAGCATCTGAACTCCAGAGCTCAGGGTGTCACATTCAGGCTTTTGTCTGAGCTCCCTGCTCTGAGCAGAAGTGCAGCAGACTTTGCTCCTTGCCATTAGGTAGGATGTAAATTCCCAGCCCCCTTGGTGAACTGGTACATGTGCTTTGGGGTATGGCTACTGAGATGCGCTCTCTCATGTCCCAGCAGCAGCGGGTCCGTGCTGCAGGACACTTACAAAGAGGGACGAAGCACAGAGGGGTGCCTGATGCTGAGGAACAGCAGCAGGATTCATGCTTCCACCCTGCAAATGCAATGAGAGCAGCTCCAGATTATCCCTACTCTGGACTGATGGTGGGGTCCATATGCAGTAGCAAAGAACAGTGTAATTCTTACTCGCTGCTTTCAAGCACCAGGATTCACAAACTGAGCTCAATGAAGTGCCCTGGGGAAACAGCTTTGTCATTCACACTCTGTCATCTGTGCATCACAGGACCAGAACGCTGACATGAAGGCTCTGTACCTAGACTGAAAGTACACAGGTTCCTGTTCAGACTCTGGGAGTAGCCCCTGTCTGGTTGTATTGCCAGTAGACCTGGGGAACACATATGAAAACAAGAGCCTTGCCATGAGGCATACTGGTGCAGAAATCCAGTCTCTCTGCTCTGGCACACAAAGGAATGGTATAAGGTGGGATTTATACATCTAGGTAGTAAGAGCAAGGGCATCCTCTCCTCTGCTCTGAAGACCTACCAGTTTGGTCAGGATCCACACTGGGAGCTGCATCCAGAGCTGAATGAAGGCAGCAAGGCAGCAGGGTCTGTGCCCAGGGTCTGTGCCCGGGACACAATCCCCAGTGCCGGTGGCTGACCACAGAGTGCCCCAGACATGCTTTGTCTGCTGGTTTGTCAGTAGTCCACAGGGACATCCATGCTCCATTTCCAACACACAGCGGAATCCAGCTTGGTATTTTCACCTGAAACCTTCCTTTGCTCCCACACCTTCCATGCTATAGGAGACACCTCTGTCCTGCTCACAGCTCCTCCACAATCTGTGGTGGGTGTGCCAGTGCAAGGCATGCTCACAGCCCTTGGCCACAATCTGATTAGCAAACTGGAATGTGTTGAGGGAGACTGACCGACATTGCCTCATTCCTGCACTCATCCAGAGCCACCTTTGGGGTGGGGGCACTGGGAGTCACCAGCTCTTCACTTTAGGCAGCAGAAATCATACACAGCAGTGTCTCCAGTCTGAGGCTTGCACCCCATGTCCAAGCTCATCAGCATCATGTGTACATGAGGTGGTGGTCAGTGCTGGGGCTCACCACTCCCTTGGCTCATTCCACACATTACCTCCTCCATAGGGCTGAAATGTAGACAACTGGGTGTGACACCCATCCAGGGTTTGGCTCTGTAAGGTTTCTTATTCCCAGGTTTTCAACCCTGGAAGCCTACAGTCTGGGGTGCTGTTGCTGGAGCTCACAAACTCAGTTGAGAAGAACAGCAAGGTCTCCATTATAATACCTTCCAACAAGCAAGGGGAGCACGGTGACCACAGCATTCCTACACCCAGGCATGTTTCTGAGGGCAGAGACACTGTTAGGAGGAGTGCTAGAAGTTACATGTACACTCCTACCTCACCACACTTTCCTGTGGGACTGGCACTGAGGTCTACCTGCACCTGGAGAAGGTCTCCCCTGGCGTGGCACTGCCCCGACCCACATCTCCTGCTCCCTGATGCAAAACAGCCCACAACCCCTGAAGACTTGAACTGTGACCAAGAGTGCCATGCCACAAGCAGAGCAGGCTCTTCACCCCAGGAACTGCTGTCCTGTGGTGAGTCCCAGGCATTGCCCCAGGCACTCCAGGTCACCTTGAGACCCCTCCTGAAACCTGTGTGCCCTCTTGCCTGGGGACTCACATGAGGAGGTCCTTGATGCATGGAATTTCCTCCCGTTCCAAAGTCCAAAATAAATTCTGTCATGGATTCGTGTTGCCAGACATGATCTTCCATGGCATCGTGATCATAATCCAGATGGCCAAGATCTCGCCGGTCTCTGGTTTCGGAAGAAACTTGCTCTGTTCTGCTGCCTCTCTGCAGAGCTGCATTTCAATACTGAGTCCCCTCCAAGGCTTAGAGGTTCAGGAGCAAAGTACAAAGAAATGCTGAGAATAGCTGCTCTTTTCTCCTCATCTTCATCTCAGGATCCCTCCAGAGACTGATCTTGCCCCGGAGGGAGGGGCAGGGCACATTAGCCAACAATTCTTTTTTTTCTGTGAACTTTGTTTAAATATTTAACAGAAGGAAACTAAAAATATCCCCGGTTAATGCAGCAGGAGCTAGACAGCTACTTATTCTTGGGTGCCCTTCCTCCTGGCCCCTCTCCTCAGGTGTACCTCACAGCAAGCAGCGGGCTCTTCCCTCAGCAAGAGGAAGCCTCCCACACAGGAGGGGCTGCAGTTTTAGCTCAGGGCATGGGGTGAGTAACCCCTTGGGAGCCGGGAGGTGCAGCACAGCTGGCTCAGGGCTGGAGGTTTAGGGTTGGTCTCTGCATTGACCCCCTCAGCCAAGCATCCCTATTTCTCCATCCCGGCAGCCACAGGAGGGCATGACCGTGGGTTGTCGGCATTCATGCTTTCCCCTTCACAATGAGGGAGCAGGCTGAACATCTTGCACGAATTTTTTTTTTGTGCTGTGTGTGCGTGCGGTTGCAGAGAGGATCCGGGGTCAGGCACACAAGAGCTCACCGGGGAAGGGCCGGCACCGTGCTGTGCCCAGCCGAGGGAAGGGGCAGGCAGCAGGAAGGGAAGCCGTACTGCCACCGGGCTGATGCCAGAGGGTGCTGTGCGTCCGGGGCAGAAATCCAGCTGAGGGGACCTGACCTCACTCCATGTTATTGCTGCTCAGCCGTGGGAGGTGGGAGAGAAAAGGGAGGTATAGCGCAGAAAGGGAGGGATGGGGAAGTGCAGAGGACATTTAGACAAGGAGTGTGGGAAGGTAATTTCATGTTTGCTAAGAGGAAAGTAAATACTAAATATTTGATAGGCGTATTTTTTCTCTTCAATTCTTTGTGAGGCTGGACTTTTCTCGCTGATTCACTCTCTTTCTCAGCCGTCTTGGTTTATCACTCTCGTGCTTCCCCTCTCGCTCCCTCGCTCTGGCACACAATGAAGAGGCTCTTTTTTAATAAATGGATTACACGCTCTACACTATAAATAAACACAGGAATTAAGATTCCAACTTGTTCCAGTGATAAGCAAACAAAGATGCTGAATCTCCCTCTCGGCCCTCAGACAGGAGAGTCCCTGGGGAAGCTGCGCATGTGCCTCAGCACGTGTGCTCCAGAGATCACTCCTTGCTTTTGTGAGCATATGCTAACGCATGTGTTCCTGTGTGCCGTTGGGATTTGGGGGGGGACAATGCACCTCCATGCACGGGGGGCATGGGAGCAGAGGAAAGTGCACGTGTGTGTGCATGGACTCCCCTTATCCTGCCTGCCGGGGCCGGGAGCTCGCCTGGGGTGGCACACGCTGCCTGCGAGGAGAGAGCCGTCACTCCTGCGTGAGGGGACACTGACAGCCCTCCCTTTTGGTTCCCAGTGAAGAAGATGAGACAGGATCCTGACTGAGCAAAGACACTGTTGCATCTGAGATGGAGCCCAGTGCCTGGTAGGTTCACAGCTTCCCACACTGGCAGGTGAGGCGGGAAGAAAACAGGAGTGTGGGTGGTGGGCTGCTCCTGGCTGCTGCCTTTCAACAGGAGGGACATTTCAGATCATCTCTTCTTCCTCCCCCTACCCGCAGCAGGATGCCTCCACTGCTGTCCCGCATCCACTCCCTGCAGCTGTGGCATCTCCTCCTTGTCGTCTTGGCCATCCCTCCTCCTGGCACATGGTCTCTTCGCTCTCGGGGCCCGGCGGCCACTCGGCCTCTCTGCGCCCGCCGGAGCCCCTCGGCCTCACGGTCCATTTGCATCTGGGAAAGGACCTCGCAGCCGGAGCGGGATTCCCGCTCGGATTCCCGCTCGGCGCTGCCGCGCCAGCGAGCCCTGCCTGCGCGGGGAGCGGAGCTGCGGCACGTGGTGCGGCTGAGGCGCCAGGCCGCGGGGGCCCGGCCCGCCACCCCCTCCGGGCTCGAGGACGGCATGCCCTCCTCCCAGTACCCCTGGGCCATCGTGTGGGGTCCCACGGTGTCAGATGAGGATGGAGGGGACACAAACTCAGCCAACCCGGGCTTCCCACCGCTGGGATACACCTTTGTCTCGCCGCACGGGATGGCGACGGCGCAGCCCAACTCCCACTCGCTTCTGCACAACGCGGGGCTCAACCTGCGCGAGACCCCGGCCACCCTGCGGCCCTTCTTGTTCGGGCCCCGGGGAGAAGGTAAATCTGCCCTTGGCTTCTTTCACCCCCTGTCCCTGCAGGAGCAGCTCCTTCTGCAAAATTCCTAAGGAACCTCTCCTTGCCCTGCTGCTCTCTGGGGACCGGAGGGAGTGGCCATCACACCCCACTCTCCTCTGTCTCGCAGGTGTGGACCCCCAGCTGTACGTCACCATCACCATCTCCATCATCATCGTCCTGGTTGCCACTGGGATCATATTCAAGTTCTGGTGAGTGGGGCTTGGGCCAATGGAGGCTCTCCCTGTGCCAGTGTCTACAGGAGGACTGTGGGCTCGGGACCCCCTTGTCCCAGGGGTGTGGATCTGGCACTCCAAGCCCTTGCAAGGTTTGGCCACGGCCACGCTGGGCTCTAATGCTGAGTGTAGTGGTGTCCATCCCACAAACCTCTCTGTCACTGAGGGCTGGGGCTTGTCTCTTTACCTCACCCCTTGCTCTCTCCAAAGCTGGGACCGTAACCAGAAACGCCGGCGTCACTCGGGGCAGCAGAGCAGCGGGAGGCAGCAGGAGAGCCAGCAGCCCCTCGCGGACCTCTCCCCCACCACCGTCAGCATCCTGGGGCCCTACGGTGACCCCCTGACCCCCACGCCCGAGGCGGAGGAGTCCAGGCAGGGCCAGGAGGGTGCGGAGAAACTGGGTGGCCATGGGAAGAATGCAGCCTTCCAGCTCAACCGGTGAGTGGCCAGTGAGCTGGGGCAGGAAGGGGTGGCAGGGAAAAGGGGGCAGGCAGACTGAGGCAGGGCAAAGGTGATGTTGATTAGTGAGGGTGATGGGTTGGGGCAGTGTAAGCGCTAATTAATTTCCAATTCCCTCTTCCCCCAGAATCCCGCTGGTGAACCTGTGAAGCTCCTGGGAGAGGCTGAGCTGGCTCCCCCCACCCTCCTGTCACAGCCGGCGAGCGCAGACTCCCGCCACCTCTGCTACCCAGGAAAAAACAACCTCCTTGTGCCACGGCCCAACATCACCATTATTAACCAACCCCACCGGGACGTGCCTGGGCAAATGGACGAGCTGGGCCTCCTTAGCCTCCTGCTGGGGGAAGATTGGGGACCTGCCCTGCCCACGCAGGACAGGGTGACGAGAGCAGGACGGTGGGAGGGACGGCAGCTGGCGGTGGTGTAAAATCTTGACCTCCCCGGCCCCTCTCCTAGCGTATGTGTGCAGACACACTTGGATCTCCGTGACTCTCTCACCAGTGCATGCCTGACATCGGGGGTAGGCAAGGTGGAAAGGTGTACCCCTGTCCCCGTGGGCCCTCACCCCTCCGTGTATCCCTTCCCATGTCGTGTGCTTTGCAGTGAACGTCTGGAGTTCAGTGGCTGCAGGATTGCCCGCCGGGCAATCACCATCCTCAGATGGTGACAAGTTCCTCTGTTCCTGAGACCTTGACCCTCCTGAGAGTCCCAAGGGCAGGTGAAGCTTGGGCAGAAGAGGCTCTCACAGCACCTGGGCCCTCTCAACAACCCATTTCCTTGAAGGAAACGTTACTTTCCCCTTAGATGGAAGACATTCACATCTTTCCAGTTTCTTTCCGCCTAACACTCCTTTGTTTTTTTTCTCTTCAGCTTGTATCTTTCTTCATCGCTCCATCTACAGATTTTTTTGCCTCAGTTCCCGTCCCCCTGCCACTTCTCTTGCCAGTTAAAGTTGGAAAAGATTCCTTTAGCTTTCCAAATGTTTTGATCTGTTGAAAGCCTCCTTGCTGTCCCTCTCCACCCCCTCAGGTGAAGCCCTCTGCTCACCGTGTTTTTAGCAAGTGTCCTGTACTCAACTAAAGCGTGGCCTGCAGACATAGCTGGGCACAAGGACCCTGAGTTTGGCTGGGCTGAGGCAGAAAATTCCTTTCATTCACTCCTGGCACAGGCAACAAGGCAGCAGACAGGACTCTGTGCCTGGGATGAGAAAGAGCAATTTAGAGTTGACGTTGGAAACGTGGGAAGGGTTGCCATGTACTGCTGGTAGGTCTCTCCTGGAGTGCAAGGTGACTGGAAATCCACAAGGCAGTGCTCACCAACGGCAGGAGAGAGGGGATATCTGGGCTCCCAAGCTTCCTGAGTGTGTTACCCCAGCTGGTTAGGAACTGAAAGCAATGCCACAGGTATCTGTCCAAATTTGTTGCCTGTGCATGTCCTTTGGGGCTGTGGTGGTCTGTGGGGCAGGCAGCCACCCTGTCTCTTACTTGTGTGAGCAAAATCCATGCATCTCCACATCTTCTTATGCATGGGCCCATGGGCGTAACTTTGAGGAAGTGTGAGATGGCAAATTTCAGTGTAATGACAATAGCTGCTCTTCTTTAGCTTTTGTGGACACCTCCAAATTAATTAAACCCCTACACTGACAGCCACTGAGGTGAAATGATGCACATTTAGGTTAGGTCGCCCCTACAGTGTACAAATACCTTCCGCTGCTGGACTGATATGGCCAGACACAGGAAAATGACCCACAATTTGAAGGCCTTAATGCACCATACAAGGTCTCTGACAAAAGTCATCCTGGAGAGAGAGAGAAGAGGCCCTTTCATCCTTTATCTCTGCATTAAAAGCCTGTTCTTTATAGGACAAAGCACAGGGAATTTCATAAGAGGCCTGGTTCTGCCCATTTACCCAGCTGAACTATTAGGTGTTCTCGGGTCCCATCTGACTCACCGTGAAGGGCATTTAAATGAGAGTGTAAATTACAATAAGCTTCCCAAAAACAGTAGAGATTTGGAGAAAGTGACAGGTCAAATAAAATTACTGGCTTATTAAAAGCACAGAGTGGTTGAAAGATGTAGGTGGAAAAGGACTCTGGAGATCTCTAGTCTAAGCACAGGCTGAGTCTGTGCTTACAGCAGGGGATATTAGTGCTTTACCGTAGATCGATCTGTTACTGAGCCTGTTCTTACTGAGGATCCACGCAAGGCTTGGGTGGACATTGAAGCTGCAGATGGACAGAGAAGGGCCAGGTGGCTGTTCCTGCTCGCTCCTCCATTCACTGCTGCTCCTGCCAGCTGAGGGCAGCCCGGGGCTGCTCCCCCTCTCCCTGGCATGGCCCTGCTGGGGAAGGACATCTGCACATACTCTGCAGGAGGCTGCACTGTTGATTGCTGGCAGTTTACAATATAATGCCTTGAACCGGTTGAAGTAATCTTCCAGACCAGATTAATTAGATTGTTCTTTGATCAACAGCATTTGTTGAAACAAGGCCAGAGTATAGATCCTTCCACTTCAAGGGCTGTCCTTGGACTTTCTCTTTCCACATGCTTTGTGGAGAGAAGGTTTGTAAGAAAGGGGCAGGGGACCACAGGAGGCATAGTGAAAGCATTTTCCAGCACTTGATGTGGGGAAGCCCTGAACTTTCCTGACCAGGCTTTTGTAAAATCTGCAAACAAATCAGATTTTGGTGGTTTGGGTTTTTTCCCTCCCCCTTTTACACATCTCTGGTTTTGGTAAAACTATCTCCAGGGAACGAAACCTTTCATGGATACTGTGGTAAGTAGGAAGCTGATTAAGCTGTGTAGAGAAAACTTGTACAACAACAGAAGCTTGGGTGTGATGAACATCTTTTCTAAGAACAATTTTCCTAGCCAAATACGTTTTTATGACAGTCATTCACTCTCCCACATGAAACAAGTTAGATACAGGGAAACAACTTCATTGTCAGGCCCAAATATTCATTGCTACGTTTTGTCCCTGGAACAAAACACTCAAAACACATGTGGACACACAAGCTTCTTGCAGTCAATAAATAATCTCACTGGATCTGTTTTCTCCATGACTGGAGCCTTATAAATCATCTTCCCCTACACAGACTGGAGTCAGAGCATGCCTGAGGTGTCTACCCTGGCCCAGGCTAGCATTTTGTAGGATGTGCACATGGATGGGTTGACAGCACTGAGTACCAAGCCAGGGCAGAGGCCAGCATCTTCTTAGTCACAGCCCATCAGGTTTCCCTGTGTTTTAGGTGAACAGAGGAGAAAGATATTTTTTTTCCCATTAGAAATTTTACAGAGAGAAAAGTGTCCAGGGAAACCAACAGGAAGTGTTCATAGTCTTGGGCTAATCCTGATGAACACTTCTGTGTTATTGAAAGGGAGCTGCCAGGTGAGGTGAGTTGAAATAACTGTGTCTCTGGAGAGCCCTGGCTTTGCTGACACAAGAGTGAGCTCTCTGTGAGCACAGTGGAAGGGACGGAAGGTCTGAGGGAGAACCCCTCCCATCTGCCTTGTACTGTTTTGAAGCAGAAACTGGAGTCTCCTTCTCTTCACCCAAGAGAGTGGTATGACCACATGGCCAAATCCTGCCTGGGCTTTCCCATCTGGTTGGTTATAACTGTTAGGCAGGGAGCAGACCTCTGGTGTGTGCTTCCACACCTCTCCTCCAGTCCGGTTTCCAGGGACTCACATCCAGCCAAGCAACCCAAAAGTTCAGAGAGGGCTATCTACCTCTTCCTCAATGGCACCCAAGTGCCCTTGCAAATCTGGTCACTTCATTTCCCACTCTATTTCCCGATAAAGAAAAGTGCTTGGAAAGGAGTGGTTTGTTCATCCCCCGCAATTTCTTAAGCATGACCACCTCGAGACTGTTCTGAATTAAATTTTTTTATTTCACTCTGAAAAACCACATCTGTGGCACAGCCTTAGAGCTGAGACCTGCAGCACAACAGTCCTGGGTCAAACTCCAGCTCCCCAGCTGCATCCCTGCTAACGTCCCACTGTAGTCCTAGCCCTACCTTGGCAAGACCATAGAGAGAGGTCCCCTTCCTTCACCAACTGGCGGCTCTCTATTCCTCTTTTCCTGCTGTTTTCCCTCTCCCACTGTTTTCCCTCTTCCCACCCCTGTCCTGTACCATGGTCTCACTCCTGGTTCTCTCTCCCCCCCTACTGTTTCACTCTCCCTACTCCTCTCTTGTTCTCCCTTTGCCACTCGGTCTCGTTCTGCCGCAGATTCCATCCTCCCCTCCGGCCTCCCCCCTGCTTCCCTGCTCCGTCTCGCTCTGCCCCCTCCCCTGCCCTTGTGCGCTGTGATATATATTTTTGTAGGATTTCTCTTCTCCTTGTGGTGAAGTATTCAAATCTTGTGGGATGTTAGTTTCGACATTTTTAAATAAAACTTTGCAAAATATTGAAAGCAGAGACCTGGCTGCTGTGGAAGGTGCCATACTGGAAGAGTCAGGGTGGGATGAAAGGGACTTCACCCTGGGCAGACCCCAGTGGGATGGAGGCTCAGACACCTGGCATCCCACATCCCACATCTCTTCTTGGGGGTAGAGAAGGCAGTTTGGCCCCGTGTCCATCGTGCTTTGGTCTCTCTGCTGGCCAAAGAGGCCCTTGACCACCCTGATGCATTTCCATGGGAGGTGGCCCCTGGTGGAGGAGGAGCCGTTCTTCACCCACTTCTCCACCCAAAGCTGCAGCCCTGCCGCTGGAGCTGGAGCCTCCCAGCCACACCCTGGGGCTGCTTGTCACACTCTGGCTCACGCCGGGGGCCAGGGAGTCCGGGAGAGGTGACAGCAGCTGAGGGGAAGGGAGGGACATGCAGCGCTGCAGGCGCAGAAGTCTTCCTCACTCTGTTCCCCGCGGCTGCCTCCGCAATTTCTATTTACAGCCCTGCTGCCTCCCCTCCTGGCCACAGTGCTGCTGCTGTTGCTGGTTTCCAGGGCTGCTCTGTAATTAAGCATCCTTGTCTCCTGCAACTCCTCCACTCCGCAAGCCCGGCGGCAATGGGGGCGGGGGGCGCACCAGGCTGGATGGCCACTCCGAAGGGCTGCTCCCCGGCAATGGTTGCAAGATTGCTGGTGCTGGGGATGGTTCCCAGCCCCTGCTCTCTCTGCCCTGTCGCTGTCTGAGTCCTTTGGGCACTGGAGGTGTCCCTGATCCTCTGCTTTACTGGTGGAGGAAGGACCTGTGACTCCGGGGTTTCTGCCCACTGGAAGGACCCTTCCTGCTGCAGGGCCAGGCCCCTCCACATGGTACCCTGAGCCCTGGACAGGATCTTGGTGGGCTGGAGGAGGCCCAAGAGGGAGTGAACACCCTCCTGCGGTGGCTGTCCCAGGTCACACACACGAGAGGCTGAACAGCACCTCTCCTGCCCCTGTGCTGAGCCTGGGAGGACAGAATCCTTCACCCCTGTTGGTGTAGGTGGAAGATCCTCTCCAGTCAGTGGCTGGGCTGGGCTGGCTGGAGAGACTTGACAGATGTGGCAATAGATTCTCATTGTGCTGAAATGACACTCATGTTCTCATCAGTGCAGTGAAATGTTTTGCACAAACCTCATCTGCGTCCAGCCAGAGCTTCAGCCCTTCCTGCTGACTTCTCTGTCATCAGATGCTTTTCCTCTGGTGGCCTCTCTGC
This sequence comes from Climacteris rufus, assembly GCA_013398175.1. Taxonomy (NCBI): domain Eukaryota; kingdom Metazoa; phylum Chordata; class Aves; order Passeriformes; family Climacteridae; genus Climacteris; species Climacteris rufus. The sequence goes on from VZRZ01006631.1 coordinate 48,891, forward strand.
TCAGGCTCGGCCTGCAGGCACTCAGCCAAACATACCTTTTTTCATCAGGACTCACTCTCTGATTCAAGGAGAAGCTCCACAAGCTGATCCTTATTCGTCTGGCTTCCTGAAACACTGATTCCCTGGTCTAGTCCCCTCCCATCACCACTCTCCACTACATCGCTCCTGCCCACCTGTCCATGTTTGACTTCCCACCCTTCCAGTCTGGTCCCAGCCCTGCCTCCTTTCCCAACATCTCCCTTCCTTTCCAGTCTTCAGCCTTGCCTCCTTCCCTAGCATTTCACTCACATCCAGTTCTCCAACAGCAAGCTAGCATTGGGAGTTGCATGCTGAATGAGGACAGCAGAGATGGGAGGAATTAATGCAATCACTTAAATCAAAGAAGAACATCTAAAACCTGTACAATGACTTCAAGACACATAAAAATTACCCTAATGAGTGGTCAAAAAACAAGCATGAGGTGGTGCTGACCACTGTGATTTCCTGGGAAAGAGAGTAGTTCAGACAAACATTTTGAAAGCATCTCCAAAATCTGGGATTCCCTCCAGCTGAGTGCCTTCTATAACCTGCAATAAATTATCCCATTATGGGAAAAAAAAATCAGGAAAATGTCAGCTGGAAGTGCTTGTATTGCGGGGATGTGGCAGCAACCAACACTTGCTTACCTCCCCTGCTCAAGGACCTTCTCCAGAGCTGGGGCTGGAAGTTAGGACTCCATGTCGCCAGGCCTGTCCTGCTGGTTATCATCCCTTTGTGTGCCTTTGCAGTGCACATTGTGAGAGAGCCATCCCGACACTGTGGGCATGAGGGGAGCGGTGGGAAAACACCTGTGGAGCTGTGGGCATCACTGTGCTCCTCAGGGCGGGTGTGGAGCAGGCATGGCAGCGTGGACAAGCTGTGCTAACTCATGTGTGAGCCTCTGTGCAGAGGGAACGGAGAGCTTAAGTCAGAGGCAGCTCTGCACTCTCCTAAAGGGACCTGGCTGTGTGGATGGCCATTTAATTAGGAGAAATGCACAACTTGAAACCGCCATAAAGAGTAGCCCTGAAACAAGCAACCTCTCATTTCAGCATCATGTAAAGGAGTTGAGTAGTTCCCTTGGTTGATTCCTGCTTTGATCCTCAGAGGCAGAATTGAATCTTTATTGAGGGCTGCTGTGTCTCCGAGTGCACATTGCACACAGTGAATAATAGGCCATTCAGTGACGCATTCCACATTGATCCAAAGCCCAGCTTTCTCTGGGAGTGACCAGAATACAAGCAAAACCATCTTCAACCTCAAATCAATCCTCACAAGGGATCTGGCAGGGAAGCAAATGCCAGTCTCTGCTCCAGGGCCCTGTCCTGCATCTCTGTGGCTCCTAGTTAGCACTCCAGTGGCAGGAGAGCAGATGCTCTAGGGCAGCCAGTCTAGCTTGAAGCTCAGACTTTGTCGACAGCTGGATGTACCACAAGGGTTCAACAAACAAGCAAGCAAACAAGCCTGGGGTGACTTGTTTTCTATCAGAGAAACATGGTGTGATGTCTGCAGCATACACTGGTCAAATCTGAGCTACAGCAAGGCCTGGCTGGGGAGGCAGTTGAATTCCTCGTTAGTTTGCCTAAGAAGGGATGCATCAGATTCACAGGCATGGTGATTCTCTCAGGTATCATCTAAGCCTTGGTAAAGTGACACGCACAGTAGAAGCTTTCTGAGCCCTTCCCAAACCAAGGGGCAGCCAGTGGTGGGTGTCCTCTGCTAGTGCCAGGGGAGTCAGTCTGGCCAGGTGAGTGCACTGTGAACACACACAGTATTACCGCGATGCCCCGTTATTTCGGCTTATCCCGGTAATCAGTCGAAGACGCAGAAATAATGAGAGCTGGAGTCCGAAAGTTCGTGTTCAGAGCAAGGGCGGAAAGGGGGGAAACCCCTTTCGTTTAATTCTTATATACACTTTTTGAAATCACAGATCATTGGAGAAAATTAACACTTCCGTCTCTAACTATATTGGTTACAAGAAGTGTCCGTCAAAGGGATCTGTGTCCATGGGAAAGGAATGTAAAAAGATAATTTTTACAACAACATAGCTATGTTTACAGAAATCGTCCTTGAGACTGTCTAACAGAGAAAACTAGCTATTTTACAGTGAAAAATGGGCAACACACACAGTTGTGCCTGAACGAGTTCATTAACCAAAACCTGAGTGCAGTGGTTAAGCACACCTCCAGTGAAGGCTGGTGCTGGTCTTCTTACAGCGATTCAGTCCCATTTGGCAGCACCAGGATGTGTGATCTAAGCCTGAAGTGGTTTCTCTCCCATGCCTTTTTCTGCTTTGCCAGTTCCTTTCTTGTGTGGCCTATTCCATGTGAGTGAACATCACACAAATGAGGTCTGAGGCTGTGCTTAGCATCACCCTTTGTTGGAGGGATACACAGCAGGAGCCGTCAGAGGTTCCTTTATGGTGAGATTTCTCTTATACCAAGCATCAGGGCCTCCATGACAAAATTGAAGACCAAAAAGACTGGCCTGGATAAATGTGAGTTTTTTGTAGCTACTCACGTTGGCCAGCTTACTTGTAGCTAACTACATGGTGCAGTAATTCTGAGCGCAAGAGACGGGGGAGAGACAGATTTTCCCCTTGTACCTCCAAGTTAGAGGAGGGCTGGGACAAAAGGGTGACTAAGCATAACACTCCCTCTTCCAGGGTTTTGGTGACAGTTCTTTGTTGATACTCAGGCAGTCCTGCAGAGAGAAACAAATTGCCTAACTAAAATACAAGGAGCTGAGGCTGTCAAGCAAAGGCCTAAAGAGAAGTTACGAGGGAGCAGGAACATGAAGGAGGACGGGAAAAGGCAGGGTGAGGAGAGAGTGGGCAGAACCAGAAACTGTGGCAGGGATTAAATGATGGGGCTGGGAGGAGAAGTAGGGTCAGAGGAAGGGATCAGAATAGAAATTTAGATGCCAAGGGAGCATTAAAAGTACTGGGTGAATGAAGACAAGGTGGGTGAAGCAGGGCTCTGTGAGCTCACAGGGACCAGGCTGCTGACAACACTGAAACCCCAGTTCAGCCTGAGTGCTTACCCAGCTCCCCTGATCCTTCCAGCTGTTTCAGGAGAAGCACCTGGATCCTCCTCTGCCTGCCTGCCTCCTGGAGAGGGAAAGGGAAGCACATGCTCATGGATCAGCCCTCAGAGCTCAGCCTCATTGCTGCAGTTCTGACCCAACTCACGTGTCAAAGATGCAGGATTGTCACAAGATGTAGGTCAGGGGCTCAAAGTCCCTCTTGCAAGTTTAAAGGTCTCAGCCCTCTGATGTTTGCTCCAAAGGATGATACATTCCCACCTTAGGATGTTGCTCCCTTTTCTTGCTATGTTGGTTGCTCGGCCCTCATTTTCCAGGAGCTGAGATGGAGCCCACCTCGAGTGACCTACAGAGGCACCCAGAACTAAGCCATAGGGATCGCTCCCTGAACATGCACAGCAGTGAGACCGCCAAAAATGAGGCTGCCAGTGTCTGCCCCTGGGCTGCCAGAGCCAGTCTTGGGCCTCTAGCCTTTACTACTAAAGGACAGTACCACCTGGAGCAGTGCCTGGTGAGGGAGGAGTCCCTCAGACCTGCAGATGAGTGCCCTGGAAAGCCCAGAGAGAATGAAGCACGAAGAAAGTGCTTGGCAAAGTTGAAGCCAAGGATGCAAATATGAAGGAAGGAGTGAGCAGTGGTATGAAACAGTGTGCACCATCCTCTGCACCAGAAGGGCCTGCTGGAAAAGTAGCACATGATAATGTGCCTCTAAGCATCTATCAGGATGGTGGATGAAGGAAGAAGGTGGTGTTTCACAACTTCTGAGCTGACTTTGCATCCTGGGTGGTTGCAGCCATTTGTTTTCTTCTTCTGTGATAATTGTACGCCGTCTCTCTGCACGGTTCACTGCACAAATGATTCCACACACCCGCCCGAGCTGTGCTTTATTGTATTTTGTTTAAATATGCGAAATTGTATGCAACTCCATGTGACGTCTTATGCAAATTGCTTCTTGTGTTACTGCGCATATTTGAAATTAATTTGAGTATGATCACAGCTCTGACTCTGAAGCCATTGTTTAGACTGAGCACTCACCCAGCTCCCCTGATCCTTCCAGTTATCTCAGGAGCAGCAGCCTGAGCCTCCCCCGCCTGCCTCAGCCTTGATCCAGAGGCAACATGCACTGGAGGTGACACAGCTTAGATGAAGGTCACGTTCCAGGCCTCTGCTGAGTTTGCCAGTTAGAGCAGTCAGAAACTCAGTATTTAACGGGGAAGTTGGAACACCAAACTCATGTCCCACAAGGGCCTGCAGACGTGTACTCATGGGGAGCAAATTTTAATCCCTGCAGAGCCAGGCTCTGGACAGGGACATGCCATCCAGTGGTTCAACAGCTCCCCAAAATATCCAAAGGCATCTAGGCTTAGAGCAAAGCACTGGTGCTTTGTTCTAACATCAGGAATTAAAGGTGCTTTCTGGAGAAGCTTGTTAACAATCTGCCCTTTGTGGCAGTGGGTCTGCAGATATAAGGCAGATGCTCTACATACAGGTGCCCCAGGTTTTTAAAAAGATCAGATTCCATTAAAAACATCTACTAAACACACCAGCCGTAACACAGGCAGCAATATATTATCTACACTAATCTCTGAACACGTTCAAGCCATTTCAGCAACATTCTTCATGCTAATTTTCCCTTTCCTCCTCTTCTTGGTTATGAGTCAGCAGCTAGGCTTGAAACCCCTAACCTTCATCACTGAGGAAGATGCAGACATCACCCTGGCAATGCCTTAATCTGCTGTTAAGGAACAGAAGAGAGACAGTCAACCACTGAGTTTGCTGTAAGTCCCGTTTTATCCCCGGCTCATACAATCCACGGTAATCTGGCAGTGAAGTGTCTCATGCAAGCATTTCTGTGTCGGGCAGCTCAGTGCAGGCAGGGGTGGCTGGAGCTGTGGGCCACATCCCAGGGCTGCTGGTGTCCAGGGCTGGTGGCACAAAGGAGCTTGGCAGGCGGTGCTCCAAGGCAGATGCAGCTGGCTCACTGTAGCACCCAGCCTGTGGCTGCCCTGCGAGAGCTGCTGTCATTTTTCCTCTTGACAGATGCTCCTGGGGCATCCCCTTCTCTCATCCCCTTTTGCCATCCTGTGACAAGCTGGTCTCATTCAACTGACTGCACTCTCTGGGAAAGGGGTGATGGTTGGACCCTGGCCACTAACCAGTACCCTGGCTGGGTACTTAGCCAGTGGGGTAGCTGGCCTCAAAGCCCCTGAGTGCCCAGCTCACAAGGACACACGCTCCCCTGGGCTGCAGTGTGGAGGAGCCGTCTTCTGCTCATCAGAAGTCCCCTCAGATCTGCAGGACACCCAACCATCACCTGAAGCAATTGGTCTTGGGCCTGCCTGTCACATACTGTCCCCTCCAATTTCAGTGCTTAGCTCTCTGCCTGCTGGAGGCAGGAGGATGCACATCCTGCCCTCCCTGGGTAATGACATCCCTAGAGCACTCAGCAGGATCCCTGCAGCCCCAAACAGCCCCACTTCCAGGCAAGCCCCAGGCACCCAGCTTGGCTGGGGCTGCTTTAAGGGCAAAGTCGTTATGAAAATGTCCTGCAATTGCATAAGAAGAGAGGACTGCCAGAGATCTCTTGCTGCCTCTGGCAGCCCCATTGCATCTTCTTGCTCAGAGACTTCCAGTCCCAAAACAAGTTCAGTCTCCTGGTCTCACTGCTGCTGTTGAGAGGCTGTTCCAGATCCTTGCACTGGCAGGTGGGAAGCTCCTTCTAATTTCCATCCTCAGTGTACCCATGGCCCAGCCTGTGATAACTCATTCTTGTGCCAGCATTGTCCTTAGGCTTAAATTCAATGTCAAAACCCTTTGTTAACACAGAGTTAATGTTGCTTGGTGATAGCTCGTTCATTCCCAGAACATTATGTTCATCAAAACGCAAACTTGTGGAAAAACAGGGCATTTAGAGTTAAAGTACATGCCCAGGCAACCTTACTTGTGCTCCTTCTGAGCTGGCAGCTGCCAGAGGGACTGTCAGCTCTCTGCCTGCATTCACTGCGTCAAGTAGAAAGTGCTCTGTGATGATCAGTGGGAGCGTTACCTGGGACCGGAGGGGCTGAGCAAGGAGGGGAGAGCCCCTCCCTTGGGGGCAGGTGAGGGGGGGTTCTGGCTGCCATCTCCGTGATGAAAGGCAAAGTGTTTCTGCCCATGGGATACCCAGGTACTTTCAGTGCACCACTTTCAAGGACAGAAGGAGATTACATGTGATTAGGACGTCCTGGGGTAAAGATTTCACCAGGCACTCCATTCTGCAACAACACCGAAGGCAACAACTTCCTGGGAAGCATCAGCTCATAAAAATGGCATCAGTGCTTTGGGAAGAGCCTGCCAGTGCTCACAGAGAGAGCAGGTCCCGACCCACTGCACTGGAGGGCCGCTGGGGTGGGGCAAAGCCATCTCCAGCAGCAAGTGGAGCTAGCCCAGCAGCCTTGGCACAACCCAGCTGGGGAGGATTCGTGCTGTTTCTGGCAGCATCAGCCTGTTTGCCCTTTTGTGCAGTTGCAGTCCTGCTGCTTCTACCACAGAGGCTGCTGTGTTTAAGGTGAAGAATGTTAGGAGGCTGCCATGAGCTTCAGCCCCTTCTCAGGCTCCATATTAAGGGAATTCTGACCAAGACTGCCAGCACAGCTACAGAGATCCACGGTCCACAAAAGTCAGGGATGAAAATTTTGGCAATTTTAATACATGGTGATTGCAGAAGTTCAAGCACAGAAGCAAAGAATGGCCAGAGGGGCTCCCTCTCTACAGCACTCCATTGTTACCCATGCTGCTGCCATTTCCAGCTCACTTTTTTCACTGCATTGAAACATGAATGCTTTGGAAACTCCTAATGTTTAAAACAATTTTTTTACAGTCTTTGCTGCTGGGTACGTATTTCCTAATCACTGACTTATAGGAGGTTCAATAAGAAGGGCAGCCACAAATTCTGCCCTAGACAGGCTGCTCAGCATCCTTCTGTCCAGCCAGGCTTTGTGCTGGCCTCCCAATCTCCAGAAGTTTTGTGGGGCCAAGCAGAATTTCTTAAATTTATCCACTACTTTCTGTAGTTTTTTACATGTGGGATGTGTGCAGTACGTGCCCTCTTGCTGACCCAAAAGGACAGCTGGCCACACTTGCCATGGCAAGGCCGGGCAGATGATGGGAGCTGATCTGGGGGAAGCTAAGGGCTGTCAGCTGGCAGGCCTGGAGGGCCCCACTCCAGAAAAAGGAGATAAGGAATGAGCAAAGAGCAATTTCCCAGGTGGCAGCTGCTCCTCAGACAGAGCCAAGGCTTCTGCAACAGATGCTCACTCTGCCTGCAAGGCTGGAGGAAACAAAGCCCCAGGTGAGCGTGGTGCTCAGGGAGTTCCTGGAAAACACAAGCATCCTTGCTAAAATGAGGCCCAGCAATGATGCAAAAGATTTTCTAGGAACTCTTGAGTATCTGGGTGAGACTGAGAACTGCCCTGAGGATGTGGAGATCATTATGCCAGCCTGTCTGGGAGGAGGAGCTCAGCCAGCCGAGTGGGAAGGAAGCACTTGAACCCGCAGGATGCTACTTGCTGCATCTCTAGATTCACCTGCCCTGATCCAAGGACTTGCTGCTTCCAGTGAGGTACTGGGCAGGTGCCCTTGGGTCCCACATTCCTCCAGGCAGAATACCTGGCCATGTCTGGATTCCCTAAAGCCCTATTTAGAGATGCTTCCACCTGGAGAATCAGTAAATAACCCAGGAGCTTTTGGCCCCAGGAACAAGTTTGCAACTCTTGTGCACTCAACTTGAATAGTGGAAAACTACCCAGAAAGCAGACAGCACTGTGGAGTGTGAGGAACATAAAGATGGAGAGTGCAAAATGAGAAAAGGACAGTGCTCTGTCAAACAGAAAGAACACACTTATGGATACAGGCAGCTGGATCTGCTTGCCTCTGAAACAGAAGAATTCCATCAAATCCTGATGAGATGCACCCACAAGTGCTGAGTGAGCTGGCAGAAGTCATTTCAAGGCCACTCTCGATAATTCCTGATTGATCACAGCACCTGGGAGAAGTACCTGAAGACTTGGGGAAAGCAAACATCTCTCCTGTCTTCAAGAAGGGCAAGAAGAACCCCAGATCAGTCAGCTTCACCTTGATCCCTGAGAACAGCTAATCCTGGAGATCATTTGCAGGTATATGGGCAACAAGAAAATCCTCAGGGACAGTCAGCATGGATTCACCCAGGGGAAGCCATGCTTGGCCAGCTTGATAACCTTCTATGATAAAATGCCTTACCTTCAACAGGGCCTTTGACAGTGTCTCCCACAAGCTCCTGACACACAAGTTGCTCATGTAGAGGCTGGATGAGCAAACAGTGAGCTGGCTGAAATCTGGCTGAATGGCCAGGCCCAGAGGGTGGTGAGCAGTGGTGCAAAGTCTGGTGGGAGGCCAGGACCTGGCACTGACTTGATGGAGGTCCCCTGGGTGTTTCCTCAGCATAGGCAGGCTGGACCAGATGACCTGCAGAGCTCCCTTCCCACCTCAGCCACTCTGATTGTGTGAAACCACATTTTGGGAATGGTCTCTGAAGTGTGCCACTCCAAGCTGTGCCTGGGCTTTGTCTGAGGCAGTGGTAGCTGGATTGGGCTAAAACTGCAGCAGTGGTGGGGCAGAATGAGTGGCTGCAGGTCCCCAGTCTGCCCTGTGGCCTGGGGCCGAGTACTGTGGCACAAATACAGTCCTGGCTTCAGGAGATGGCAGGCTGAGCCTCCAACAAGGAGAGGGTGGTTTCCCCATCCCACAAAGATGTGGAATGAAGGATGGATGGAGCTGCTACGGGAGAAAAAGACGTGCTCTGCTCTCACCAGAAGAAGCTCTGCTTCTCACCAGAAACTGTCCCCTCCTGCCATATGGCCACGTGCCTTATCTGCTGGGGAAAAAGAAGTGTCCAGGTGTGTGATATGGGGGAGAAACAGTGGAAAGCTTGCAAGATGTGCTGTGACTTGCTAACACCACTGCTGCTGAGCTCTTCAGAAACTGCAGCTTGAGGACGATGATGAAGTAACCCTGGGAGATAAGCTGTCCCCAGTACAGTGAGAGGAAGCAAAGCAGCTGGTGAGTTCTCCCTGCTGATGTTGTAAACACATCTAAAAAATTACTTCCCTGAATATGATGCTTACCTGAAACTTGGGAGCCTTGCCCAGAGGGATCTGCTCCAGATGCTGTGAAAGCTTTGGGATACAACGAAGGTGTAAGAGCTGCTGAAACCTGAAAAGCCACCCAGAGCGATGCAGCCCAAGCCTGTTAACTCTGCAAACCTCTCAGCCTGTTTTAGTCCATAATGAATTCCAGAGGGGTTCACGGTGCACAGACTTGATGCATGTCTGATGTTACAGATTGTAAAAACACTTGTAGCAGACCATCCTTCCACACTTCATGGTGCTTACCCAAGGGGCTCCTGGCAGACTCTGTTATCCCTAGAACCCAAACAGCAGACTACTTGTCCAGCACTGCATTTTATCACGGCTGGATTTGCCTCCTGCCCCTTCAGCTGGCCACAGCCCCAAGCCCCTCTCCCCCAGCCTGTTTCTCATCCCTGTCAGGCAGCAGCTGCACGTATGAATTAGCTTCCCCTCCAATGTGCACTTCAAACCTGAAGAAACCCCTCCAACTCCAATTCATCAGGCAGATCACATTAAGCCCATCTAACCTCGCTGCCTGACAGGGTAACTGCACTAGCCGACTGGGGGGATGCAGTAGATGTGATACGTCTTGACTTCAAAGCTTTTGATAGAGTGAAAGGCACAAACAGTGGGGAAAAAAAAACAAACCAAAAGATGCACACAATTGCCAAAAAGTATATACAGCTGGTTTGGGGAGATTGCACTGTCAGGGTGAAAAGGCACTTTTCAGCGGGGCTGTGGAAATCGGTAGATTCATTTTCATCGCTGAAAGCTTAAGCTGTGTGGTGGGAAAAGCTTTTTAAGTATCGAGCAATAAAATGCTGGACTAGATTGGCCAGGGAGCCTTGTCACTGTAGGCTGTTGAGAACAGGTTCAACAAATATCTGTCAGGAATGAGTTGTGCTTACTTAATCTTGTCGTCGGGTCAGGAGGCTGAATTACATGATTGCCCGAGGTCTCGTCCCAATTTCATTTCCCCCAATTAAATTAAATAAACCTCAGAAATCATTGTCAGAAGCAAGCTGCAGCAAGCTATATTCACTGCGTGTCGTCCCCCCCCCCCCCACACAAGT
>VZRZ01006631.1:66969-96549 GCA_013398175.1 Climacteris rufus
CACGGAGAGCGGCTGCCCCGCACATGGCCGGGGCTGCCCCGGCCCGCGGGCCCCGCGGAGCGCCGCCCGCTGCCATGCGGGGCCCCGGGCGCCCCGGTAACCGAGGCGGTTTGTTTGCAGAGCCGGCCCTGGAAGGAGGAGAAATGCAAGAGGAGGGAGAGTGAGAGGGGTAAGGAGCTCCCGGAGCTGCGTGAGTGACCCCCGCCCCTGCCCCGGGGGCTCCCGCGGGGTGGGAGGGGATGGGATGGGCCCCGGGTCGCGGAGTTGAGAGCTTGAAAGCGTTTGAGCTCCAGAGTGCGGGAGAGGGGATTGACCGCCTGGAAGGAGCCGAGGCGCAGGGTATGCCCTCTGCCAGGCACCTGTTCCAGCCAAGAGAGGCTCGGCCTGTCGGGGTGGAGACTACACAAGCGTCGGGGAACGGCACCAAAGTTCTTTCTCCGGTGTGCGGGTTTGGGATCCGGCACTTTGTCCTGCACATTCGGGGTATTCCCGATGTGTGTTCAAATGCGCTTCTTCTAAAGGTGTAGCAGCGCTTGAACTTCTTGGTGCTTATGAGTTCCGTGGAAGCATTTTCACTTTTGATCTAAGGCTTTCAGCATCCTTAGTATTTTGCAGCGATTAAGCCTCAAAGCTCCTTGTCGTTGAACAAAGATCTTGGGCAGACATAAAACAGCAGTGTAAATCATTCCCGAGTGTTACACTCGGGGCCTTTTGTTGACTGAAAACTCAGACTCGAGTAGAAAATAAAAGCCAGGTATCTGGAGAAAAAAGAAAACCGTGTTAAAAGTCACCCTGTGAATAAATACCTGCATATCCAGCCTTGATTGTGCCTTCCAGAAACACAGCCTCTACCTCACTGTATACTTGCACGTGCTTTTATCTGTCTGTTCATGATTAAAGTGATGATCTGCCAAGAAGTAAAAATCCAGCACGTTAAGTATGTGATTCTGTGAAGTACTCTGTGAGATCTAAACTCCAGATCCCTTGTCCCTTGTGAGTTCTCTGGTTCACTGGGTTGTTTATTTGGTGTATGTGCATTTGTGGTCTGTACATAGAAAGTGTTTTTGGTTTGTATCAGGAGGGTACGTTGACATCTGTCTGATACTAGACTGGTGAATAGGAAGAAGGTCCCATCTCTGGCCTGTTTGTGGAAGCTGGGATGATGAAGGCACTGCAGTGGGAACGTGCTGTGGTACAGGGTTGAAGCTCCAGCCCATGTCTGGTAGTTATAGAGCAATTGGAAGGGTTGCGTGCAGAGTTCTGGTAAAGTAAGTGTGAGCAGCTTCTGAGTGGGGGCTGCCAATAGGGGTGCATGTTTACAAAATACCCTTTAGCCCAAATGTGGGGTAGGGGAGGGACAGCTCTGGGTACCAGCACAGTAGGTTGGTGGAGGAATCTTACCTTTGTTTTTCTGCCTTTGGAAGACTGGCTTGCTAATGAAATTGCATGAAAGCTTCAACTTTTACACCATTTCTCCTTTTCCTCCACATTCTTATAACTCCATCACACTTCAGCCTTGCAAGCCAAAAGTTTTGAGGCCTGGTAATCTGCTCAAACATGAAGATTTTTGGATGGGGAGGTGTATTCTAAGGGAGTTTGATTAAATCAGTGTAGCCATCCTTTGAAGAATCAATAAGAGCCATATTTTGACTTGCACACTTTGTAAAATAAGCAAAGAAAAGTTAGATTCTCTGTGAAGTTCTGGTAGAGGACTGGATGGAGACAGGCAACCTCTGAGTGCCCTGGCCTCTGCCAGTCTGGGTTTTGGAATCTGGAAATGGACTTGCCTTCCATTACTTGTTCTTTTTAAATAAGAAAGCTGTTGTGAGATTTTTGCTTAAATTGGCATCTTTCAGTTTAACTCCTGAAGTTTGCAGTTGCATCCAAGGGCGTCTTGGACGACTACAAAGTTTCTTTGGAAAATGTATCTAATTATTATATGAGATTTTATGTTTTTAGAGAATTAGGTTCACTTTGGTGGTTTTGATGTGGAAGCTAAGCAAATAAGGCTTATTTATTTTCAAAACAAAAGCAAAGCCAAGCAAAAAACCCCAAACTTGGAAATTCCAGACAAAATACCCTTCTTGATTCAGGTGGTGCTCATTTGCCAAGGATGTGTTATCTCTTCATGTGTGCCCATCCTGTGGAAGAAAAAAAGTCATGTAATTAAATGTTACATGCATAGGGCCGTGCTGTGGGCAGTGTACTTAATAATTAATTTGGTTCAGAAAAGAAAGCAGAGGGAGGAAGGTAAGAGTCTTGCCCCATCAGACTCTGATTGAATCACAGCAGTGTAAATCCAGAGGAATTGAGTCAGGCAGCGAGCAGTCTGACTGCATGCCACCAACATAAGGTAAATAATTCATCCTTAAGTGTGCTTATTGGTTGATTTGCGGTGAGTGAGTGAGGCAGGAATACTTGGCCTTGCTGTTGCATGAGCAATTCATAAAAACAAAATTATCGGTAATTTGGTTCATTTAAATACTGCTTCTGTACATAGAGGCAAACAATCTCTGCATTTTGGCTCACATGCAGCAATTCCACATGTGTTTGTTCTGTCCTGATAGATTTCTGCAATGGAAGTGTTTCATGCTACTTGGGGCATGCCTCTGAGCTCCCCTGATGATTAAGACAGGCCCTTCAGAAACAATATTGCTTCATTAGTTAGACTACTGACACACCATAACAAAAACAGGAGTGGGACATTTTTGCGTGAGAAACCTACAGTGGTTGCTTTCTCTGCCAGATTCCTCTGAGCATAGTTTTTGCCATGAGTATTTTACCCACCAGTTTTGCCATATTATTTCAGGAATAGGTGTATCTTCTGCTTCAGAAAATATTGTTTCATTAATTTCTTTAGGTTTTCAGTAGGGTTTTTGCAAGTATAACAAACTTTGTCCAACAATGCTATTGCACAGAGGAATGTAAGGATTAGAAAGGAAAGTGCTTCCCCAGTCAAGTGTTCCTAAAGAAATTAACCTCTGTGTTCAGGAGACTCTTTTGGTGTCTCACTGGTCCTCTGGATGCACAGAGAGTTGAGGTGGAGCAGTGGGCACTTGCCTGGGGACAGAGTCCTACAGAATCTTGTCCCGAAGATGGGAATGAAGTGGCCAATAGAGAGCTGTGACATAATCTTGTTTGGAAACAGTCTATCTCAGGAGCAGGAGAGACAGGTTGTTTTCCTACTGCTTAGTCTCATTGGATGAGAGCAGGAGTATTGATTGATATTTCTGTGTTTCTTTCAAGAGTGGGGCTGGGGTGGGCAGCAGGAAGTTAGGAGCCCTGTTTGACTTCTTGGTCTGCTATGGCTGTCTGTTATCTTGGGCAAGTCTGTTTCCCTCTCTCTGCCTGTCTTCCTTCCTGTGTAACATAATGCTAATGTCCCTTTGCTGCACCTGGGTGTTGAGCTGGGGTGGAGGGACAGGCAAAGTCCAACATTTTCACTGCCCGTGGGGTCAGACTGTCTGTGACGGTGAAAAACGGTTTTCATCTGTATTTGCCTGGCTGCAGATGCACAGACTTCATTTATGTCATGCACTGGGGTGGATGATAATTGGGAAAGTTTAGAGGTGTTCTGGATTTCTAGTCAGTCCTGTCTTTTGCATGGAGGACTACTGGGCAAGAGGCATTTCAAGCCCATGGGAATAGCAGACACCTTTTCCCCCTGAAAATAATTTTTAATTTGGGCATATAGCTCAAAATGGGGGAGAAGTTGCCCGAGAAAGACAGGGGAGATTAAGGAACTGTCGCAGCATTAGACTGAGTCAGTTCCATGCTGGAGTCTCTTTGGGTTTAATGGTTTGTTTGTGTTTGTGTCCGTCTGTCTGTCTTCCTTATCCTCCATTCCTCTTCCCTTCCCCCTTCTTCTTGCCCCCTGTGCCCAGCTAGGATGGAAGAATCTCATTTCAACTCCTCCCCGTACTTCTGGCCAGCAGTGCCCACCGTCTCGGGACAGGTAAGATCTCCCAGCCTGTTATGTTGGTCTTGCTTCTTGCTCAGCCAAAAGCTGGGCAAAGCTGTGCCAGGGTATCCTAAAAGCTGTCCTTCCCACCCATTCAGATTGAGAACACCATGTTTATTAACAAGATGAAGGAGCAGCTCCTGCCCACAGAAAAGGGCTGCAGCCTGGCTCCCCCCCACTACCCCGCCTTGCTGACAGTGCCCACCTCTGTGGCCCTGCCCACGGGGATCTCCATGGACTCGGACACCAAGCCGGAGCAGCTGACCCCACACAGCCAAGCCCCCGTGACCCAGAACATCACCGTGGTACCAGTGCAGTCTGCTGGGCTCATGACAGCAGGTAGGCAGCTCCAGAGGCTTCAGCAACATGTGAAGGAGACTCTGGGCTGGGGAAACATGAGGTTCTGGAGAATTCTTATGAGCTGCAGATTATTCCTAGCCTTGCTGATGGTGTGGACTGCCTTGGCATGGTTTCAGTGTGAATCTCTAGGCACTCCATACATCCACCCTCTTTATGGAAGTTTGACTTCCAGCGGTGGAAACTGGGAATGCCTTGGGAGGGGAAGCTACCTTTCTGTTTGGGTCGTAGTCACAAGTAGGTGCTTCTGTGGGATAAGGAGGTTGGGCATAGTTGGAGATGTAATAACTGACTTCCTCCATCTTCCTTTGTTTGCAGGTCCTGGTCTGGTGATAACTTCCCCGTCAGGTTCTCTGGTGACCACAGCCGCCTCTGCCCAAACCTTTCCCATCTCAGCTCCCATGATTGTCTCTGCGCTACCCCCTGGCTCCCAGGCAGCCCTGCAGGTGGTTCCAGACCTGTCCAAGAAAGGGACAACCACCCTCACTGAAGGTGGAGGGGGTGGTGGGGGTGGGGGAGTGGCCCCCAAACCACCCCGGGGCCGGAAGAAGAAACGCTTGCAGGAGTCGGGGCTGCCGGAGATGAGCGACCCCTTTGTGCTGACAAACGAGGATGATGAGGACCAGCACAAGGATGGCAAGACATACAGGTGGGCAGTGGGGTTAAGCCTTGACTGTAACAATGCATGGGGCTGGGGGTGTGTTTAGCCCTTCAGAGGGTTGCTTGGGATAGAAGAAACGTCTGCCTTGTTCCTAGAGAGTCCCTGAGTAGAGAATCTATGAGCTGCAGAAAGAGTTGGGTTTTGTTTCTGGTCAGGAATATTTACAAGCTGGTGGGTTGACCCAAAACTAAGGATTTCCTTCTTAGTGGACAGCCTTGATTTCCTGCATATACAATTGTTAATGTTACTAGGTTAATTAATGGCCAGGGTGCTGTGGAGGCTAAACTGTATCCTTGATGGCACAGCCGGGTAGTGTGGCTGGTGTACTGCAGAGTGCAGTGCTGTCTGGTGTAGCTGAGAGCCCTGGTGGACTTGGGGGCTCCCCAGTTAGGACTCCAGTCTGTCCAGTGTAAAGACTGCAAACTGGAGACACACAGAGCAGGAAGTGAACTGTGGTGATAGTGTCTGCTCCTGTGACCTCCTCCTATTTCAGCATTCCAAACAAAACTGGGGGGAAAACTTTTTGAATTAAATAAAAGGGTGTTTCTGAACCCCAAGTGTATTGGATAAGAGGGAGGAGAGTTCTGAGCCCTGAGGTTGGGTTTCTGAGCTTGGAGGGACGTGGCTTGAGTATACGAGTGATGGGGAGGGGAGAGATAAGTTAGGAGGGAGTACTTGAGCCAGAGGGTCAGCAGTGTGGGTGTCTTAGAAAAGCTGGGAACCAGACAGAGCAGACAAGTGGTAGGGAGTAAATGTGGTGGTCTCTCTTAGGTGGGAAGCAGGAGCACTTAGGGGTGATTCAGTGATAGCTGTTTCTGACAGATGATGAAGATAAATAAGAGGCGAAGTAGCAGCCAAATTGAAGCAGAAATAGAAGATGGTCCCTAGGTCTTCTCACTTCCCTACAACGTGCCCACAACCCCATCTCAAACAGTTTTCCTTCTACCATCCTAGATGCTCTTTGTTTTGGTACAGATTTAGTTGTCTTTCTGGAATTAAGCCATAGGAATATGAAGGCATCTACACAGAATCTGTGCATCCACCTCAGGCATTTTTTCACTTTTAACTATAGCATTTTCTAAACGTTTACATTTTTTAATTAACACGGTTAAATGGGTACAAAACTAGAGCTGGATCAGCCTTTTTATCCTAGCCAATGTCCCAGTTCTTCCACTTTGAAAATATAATCAGCGTATGGCAAGGAAGGGTGGGAGTGTTAGGTAGCTTGCTATTTGTAATCCCACCATTTATTTTGGGCCATAGCCACAGTTCCACACTACTCAAGCTGCTTACAGTCTGGGTTGCTAATTAGGTTGTTAAATATGTATTTACAGGGGACACAATTGGCAGTGAACACTAGAATTAAAGCTGAACCAGGGCTTTAATTATAGCGCCTTGTTTACTTGTGAGTTTGGAAAAAAAATGCCCAAGACCAGGTGGAGTGACTCAGCAGAAACTTTATGAACACGCATAGTCTGGGTAACAGCTCATGAAAAAGGCTTTGCAGGGAAAAAAATGACGGAGTTTATCTGTGGGAACATGTAATTGGGAAGATTTCTTGTCTTTATGTTTAGTCTGAGTATGGTACCTCTTCCTCCAGCCCCTGTCCCAAGCAGGCCCCAAGCAGGCCTTCCTCTGAGCAATGCTAAGGTGTGAGATAGCAGAGTTGAGATTTATTGAAGACCACCAAGGAGTACTTCTGCCCTCCTTGAGATCTCCTCTTTGGATGATGCATTCCATGTGCAAGTTTGGAACTAAAAATGATTGTTGAAAAAATAAAGGAAAACTCTGTCTTCTCTTGGAGCTGTGGGAGAGAAAACCTTTGTGAAAGATAGTAAAATTGCTTCTCTGTAATATGCATATGAATAGGCTCACAAGTTACAATTTGGAGGACTACTGGCTTCCTTCTGAATCTAGAGGATGATTTCAGTAGTTCCTGTCACTACAGTATGCAGACATATCCTAGCTAAATTAAGACTGTGGGTGAGGTTCTTCTACTCCTGCTCCTTTCTCAAGCTGGAGGAGGAGTTGGTTGTGGCATTCATATGACTAGGTTTGTATGATTTCACTGATTCCCATGATGAGACACTGAGAATAATCTACTCAGATTCCTGGAAGGAGTTGTACTATATTGATCAATGTGACTTTTTTTCTTAACACCCAGTCCCTGAAGCCTGGGATTATTTTGTCAAATTTCTTTCTTTTTTTTTATAAGTTTTCTTTTTGAGCTCTGTGAGCTCTCATGTCTTGAGTGTCTGGGCAGGTGGCTGATATCCATAATTCCTGACTCCTGGTGTGGTGATAAAGACAGAATAAGGCCTTGAATGAGCAGCACAACCAGGCAGATGTGGAAGGAATTGGAGCACAAACCTTGATACATATATTGCAGCTCTTCCCATTCTCTACTAAATGTAGAGATTCCTGCTCCAGCAAATGGCAGCTGTTTTGCTGCTGTATTACCTCTAGAAGTAAATCAGTAGGCTGCTGTGAAAGTGGTGCAAGAATCTTTATGAGTAGATTTTTCTTTGCAAGAAAAGGTGTGAGGCTTTTGCTAGTGATGGCAATACTTGCATATCTTAGATATCTAGCCTTAGGATTAGTCTGGCAGAGTCCTTGGTGATTTACATTGTGCTGTTGGAGGAATGCTTGCACCTGCAGGGGACAGCATCTAACCCAGTGCTGTGAAGCTTTTTCCTTCATGAGCAATGTCACTTCAGCCTTGTCTGGATTCATCCTCAGCTCTTTGTTAATCTTCCCTGACGTCTTTGTAGAATTCACTTTTGCTTTGCAAAATGAGAGCAGCATCAGGAGTTTTTCTAGTAAGATGCTGGCAGTGTGAAGCACATGGCTTCTTCCCAGTGCTTTGAAAGGTGCTGAGGAAAAGGTAGCACACAGGTCCTGGATCCAGTACTATTGGTTTTTAGTCGTGCTGTGGTGCCCGTACCTGTGTGCTTTCAGAAGTCTGTGGTGTGATGTGATCAGTGGACAAGACTGATGAAGTGGTGCAGCTGCTCTGGGCCAGATCATCAATTCTCTTCCTCTTGACAGTTCTCTATATAGTTTCTTTGTAAGAGGAAGAGAGCTCTATATAGGCACTGCTTGGTTCTGGTATTAAGTAAAATGTAGGATGAATACCAGTTTATAGTCTGGAATGGTTTTACAAGCTGTGCCCTGGAGCCTTGGGTACCAACAGAAAGGTTGCAGGTTTGAGAAGGGCCTTGACATCATAGTGTAAGCAACAAGCTCTGTCTTCTCCACCTCTAGTTTTGAGTTTTCCTTATTTTCTCTGAGGAAGAGCAGCTGACGGACATAGGAGACTTCTGAGATGAGTCTGAGGTGCAGAAGTGCACAGAAGCCTTAGTAAGGTGAGCTGTAGAAGGAGAGGAAGCTGGATGAAGGCCCTCATTAGTGAGAAGATCACGTACCCAAGGGGAGCCAGTGGTTTGAATACAGCACATGGGAATGTTCTCAGGCATGTCTTGTTTTAATCCTATTTTTTCTGCCCTGTACTGGATTTAGCCTTGCTGTTTGGTGAACTTCACATAGTTTTGGGTAGATTTGCAATGTGGTGGCTATGTCTTTTGTAAGCCACATATGTCTGTGAAAATATTGTTGAATTTGGCCAGTTGTAAGCTTGGAAAAAATCTGTAAGCATGCTCTGAGATGATTTATAGTTTGGTGGTTGAAATATGTGAAGATTGTATCCTCTTTGCTGTTTCTTGGGGCTTGAGTGACTCCAGGCACTGACCAGACCATCTCCACAGAGGAGACAAATGCACTCATAACTTCTCTCAGTTTTTCTGTAAGGCTGGACTATATCTGTACTCTCTCTGCAGCTCTAAGCATCTTCTGGAGTTGTGCTGAAGGGCCAAGCATGCTTTTCCTTCAGTCACAACTGCTCCTCCTCCTGCTTCGGAAAGGAGCCTTCAGTGCCCACTGTGGACAGTACCCTCCCCCTCTGATGGGCACAAAGGCAAAGTGTGAGAAGACACTGCTTGGTTCAAATGTAGTAGGGATGAGAATGAGGTATGTGCAGGGACTGGAGCTGTTTGTGTTGAGAAAATCTGGAAACTTGGTAGAGATGGGAATGAAAAAGGAGGAGAGAGTAAAGGCAAGAGCCTACAAACTGGGAAATGCAGCAGAGGGTGTGATGGGGAGCCTCTTTGCAAGGGAGAGATGGGAGAGCAAGCATAGGGATAAGCTATGAAGGGCCAAGACTGAGGGGAAGAGGAAAGAACCAGACTTGCTAGGTGCTGGAAAATGAGATACCTAGAACTGGAAGAACAGAGAGGGACAAGAGTATGGGATGTGGACAGACAAATAGAAGCATGGGAGAGAGGAGACAAATGTTAGGTAATTGAGGGTGGGAAACAGGGAAGAGCCCCTGCAGTAGAGGATCAAGAGGCTGGGGCATGTGGGTAAAGAGCTTGGGTGTGGGCCTTGGTGCAGGAGAGGGGGGATTGCTGCAGGCTAGAAGGCTAAGGCAAAGCAGGAATTAAGTTTGAAGTGTCAGGCAGAAAGTTTGACCATATTCCCTCCAAAGCCTAGAAACATTAAACCCAGTGTTTCTAAATTTGCCATGTCTTTGATGTCAGCACAAGAACGTGACCTCCTCTGGCAAAGAACCTCCTCTCCCTCTTAGGCTAGAAAAGGTGACCAAGTAGCATTGCTGTCATTTATCATCCCAGCTGCAGTGGCAGAGGGCTGTGCAATGGATCTTGAGATTGCTGATGACCAACGTGGGTGTCAGTGTGATGCCACATGTTGGAATTTCTGTTTGCTTTCTTTAACAAGTAGTTCCGTGAGCAGCGGAACTAATGAAGCCTGGTTTCCAGCGGCTCTCTCCTGTGTGGATTCTCTGATGTCTAACCAAGGGTGAGCTTATTAGCCTTTCCCTCAGAGCACTCCAAGAGAGTCTCTCTTCTTTCCTCACCTGCATATTTGTGAGACTTGTATTGACTTTTAAGATCCTTACCCCTTCTCCAGGTTGGTTGAAGTTGGCTTCTGATCCCAGAACTCTAAGGAGGACAAGTGCACATGCACATCTACATTTACACGTGCAGTTTGTACACATAATCCTTGCTTTGTGTAGAAATGCAGTGCTTGGGGGTTAGAAAATGACAATTACACTGGCCACATGCCTCAGGGTATAATAAGGTACAAACTGGTGTTAGGGAAGTTCTCTCCCTTCAGCTGAGGTATTGCAGCTGTGTGTGTGTGCACATACGTGCTTTCACTGGGCAGCTCCTCACAGTGCCAAACAGAAGGAATTGACAGGAAAAGTTCTGCAGTCACGAATTCTAATGTTCACATGTTACTTGTCAATGGAATGAGTGTGTGCAAGGGAATAAGGGGGACAGTTCCAGTCTCAGCTGGGGAGAGAGAGAACCTCAAAACTATTTTTTGCCCATCTTATCTGATCACACCTTAATTTGGCCTTATTGAGTAAATGCACATTGATACCATCCTTGATTAGTTATTGGTACATGATAACCTGTCAGAGTCCTGCATATTTCCTCAGTGGTCTGTTAAAATAAAATGCATTGACATGGGGTTGTGGAATTGAGGAGGATGATTTGGGGAAGGCATTTGCTAGTGTGAAGATCTGTAGATTACACTTGCCTCAGCCACAGATTGCTTTGGTACCCTACAGCCCTACAGGTAATCTTGCCTTGAAGTGTGTGCAAATATGAGTTAGGTTGAATCTTCAGTGGATTTGCATTTGTCTCAGGCTACAAATGACTATAGAATTATCCTGAAATAATGAAAATTTGGTGTTCTCAAAACCATAATCTCAGGTATCATTGAATAGTCCTCTGTCAGACCCTGTTTTGCTTTGCAGAAGTGTTGCATCTTGTAGCTGTAGCACAGAAATCTATAGGAGCTGTATATGAATGTATGTAATAGGAATTTTCCTTGAAAGGAAAAAAAGGGGTCACAGGTATCAGCTTGGCCTCTTGGAATTAGTGGGTATGTCTGTTACTGCGTTTCACTGTGTCCTTTGTGATTCCCTTCCTTTGCAAAAAAATAAAACGGGGACATTGTGGGGATAAATGAGTTCTTACAGAGCACTGATAGTGCTGTGGTGGGAACAGCAGATGAGTGATTCTGCTCTGTGAGGTTGGAATTACATGTGCTCGGCAAGACTTAAGGCTGTCCACAGTGGTGACAGAAAAACCTGAACTGTTCCTTGTTAAGTGTCTGTGCAATGTAACAAGGGTGCAGTTCTGTGGAAACACTCACTGAGGCTGGATCAGAATGCATCTGCATTGCAGAGACAAATTATGGTGACATGGATGACCTTAATCCTGGTGTTTCCAAATTTGCTACTGCTTTCTAAGGGGCCTTTTGTATTCTTTGCATTTTAGCTCTTGCTTGTTATCACTATGCTGGGAAGCACCTTATTGTGCTCTATTGTTTTGTTGGTCTTTTATGCTAATGGTGACTGATGCCAAAGATTGGTAGACAGAGTCTTAGGCCTGATGTTCAATGATTTGGAGGTCAACAGAAAGTCATGGCTGATAACGTAAAGATAAACTTAAAGATAAAAGCAGTGCTAGTGGATAGCTGTAAAAAAGAGGGATCTTTATGTGGCTGTTAAACTGTAATTGTTCAGGCAAAATATATTTTAATACAGTCCAATGGCAGACTTAGTCTTTTGGGACAGTGTGGCTTCTCCAGCAGCCAGGGATTGAGGTTCAGATGTTTGGACACACTGGAAAACATTATTAAACAGAAGTGTCTTGTTGGACCATTGAATGTCTTTGATCTAAAGATAAGGAGTATGGAGGAACAGTATCCTGGAAAGCCATGACTGTGAAAAAAGCCTTTTAGGAATTAGCTACATCATGAAAGCTCCCAGTGTGAGACTGTGACAGAAAAGGTTAAGGTGCAACTGTTGAAAGCATAAATGGTGGAGTCATTGAAACAAGACAGGCAACTTGTCAAGTATGCTGAAATACCACAAAATTCTGGGTCAGGTATTTTTAAGGGCATTTGGAAAAATGGACAAAATGCAGGAACGCCCTCAAGTCTGAGAACTGGGAAAGTGCCATATGATGAGAGCATTTAAAACCACTCACTGCCTTGCCAGGAGAGTTGCTTTTCTGCAGCCTTACCAAGCCACCAGGTGCCTGAAGCACTGTGGAAATAAGTTGACCAAGATCTCTGAGCATGGCTGATAGATTTATTACACACACCAGCAGTGTGCATTGTTCAGTGGAAGTGCAGCACTGACTTCTGAAGAGGAGCTGATGCTGGGTGTGCCACTGTGGAAGCTGAGGTACAATTCATGTGCCTTCATTTGGCACCTCCATACTCACTGGCTTTATTCAGGTGGTACCCAAGTTTTCTACCTGTGTATCTTGGATGTTAATTTTATCTCTTCCCCCCCCCAAATACTGACAAGAAAATATTTAACTTCAGCTTTATAAAAACCATTGGGGGAACGCGAGGGTCGAGTTAGCATCTGTCATGGCCTGTGCATCCATTATTATGCTGTGCTTGCATTAGTTACTTCATTAACTCTGCTCTGCAAAGGCAGGACATTTCCTTCCTTGCTAAATGAACTGCTGGCTCTGACAGCCCAAACTTACTCTTTTCATCTAGTTTAACTTCAGACCTTCCTGTTTTCATATTTATTTTAACTTGTGGTCTAACTTGTATTTGTAGGAGTAAGGACTCAATTAACTTGTAAGACTAATCTCAGTAGATACTAGGAATTTGAATTCTCAGAGCTATGTAAAAGCTTACATAGTTTTCACAACTGTGATACTGATTAATTAAGCACTTGATTGAAAAAGGCTGTTAATCCATGTTAGGCAAATTTTACTATGAGCTGGTATTTCAGATGGTATTTTATCTCCTAACAGCATCTGATGAATGAGGCGGAACATTCCATGAAAAGTGGAAAAAAATACAGCACCGTGTGCCACAGAGTTGTAGTCTGGTTGCTCTATGCATCATTTGTTTATGACTCATCGTGATGACTTTCATATGGGAGTAGAATTGGAATTGTACATCCACCTTTTACTGGCATTTCATGATTTTTGAGTGTCTCTATGTAACACGAACATTTTCTGAATGTCTTACTTTATTTCCCTGAAGATTTCCTGTAAAAAGAAAGCATTGTAAACATTGGGAGGGGTTACTTTTGATCTCTGGCATATGGCTGAGTGCTAATTTAACTGTTGATATGAACCTCTGTGTTATTAAGGATATTTTCTCCAAGGCTGTCTGAATTAGCAGAGCCATAACAAGCAGCTGCAGGGATGTTGTGTCACACTGTCAATGGGAATGCTGCAGTCATTTCTGTTACTTGCTGTCAGAAAGAATACAGCCAAAGGAGGGGTAGTTTAGAAGCTCAGTGGGGACACTATTAAAAATGGATATTAAACAGAGGGGGGAGGAAATAAATTATTTCATATAGTGTTTCATTCATGCTTATCAAGGAGCATTCCCTGCTCTTCCTCTCCCCAGCCAGAATTTCACTGAAGTAGAATGCTGAAACGCTGCTAGTGTCAGATGGGATGTTCTCATTATCCATATAGATTGAACATTTTTTGAATCCATATTTGCCCACTAGAGGGCTGATTGCATCTTCCCCTTTAATATTTGATGTTGTCTGAGGCAGAATGCGAAGCCCTTAATTAAATGGATCATTTGTTCCCTTGAAAAAGCCTGATACCACACAATATAAAATTCTGAAATGCAGCTTTCTGTTGTATTCCAGGGCTTTTTTTAACTCATAAGGCTCATGAATTTGTTAATGCTGCATAACATTCTTGCTCTCTCAGGGTTGATGCTAATTAGATGATTAGAAAATGAGTCCTTGCAAGATTTTCATTCTAAATGTTGTTTGAAAAACAATATCAGAATGTCTATAGCTGCTAAATTCAGACAACAAGGATTACTTGGTTGGTTTGTTTGCGGTTTTTGTTTTGATTGTGGGTTTTTGGGAGTTTGTTGTGGGTTTTGTTACTGTTGTTGAGGCCTGTTTTTGCTAACAATCAGGCTTATCATTGTTACACACGTGCCAGTGAGCCTTTGAAACAACTTCTTTATCATTTTGTTTTGAAAATAGAAAAGGATGTGCAATCTGTTTCGCTTCCTTAAAGTTTATTTTAGGGAATTTCTGACCTGAAGGCAGATACCTGGCAAAGCAAATAAGTAAAGGAAAGGGTGCACAGAAGTTGTGGAAGATAAAGTAGATGGCTTTATGGCACTGCAGATTTAATGCATGGGACTACTTAGACTTGATGGCACAGTAAAGTTCATTAATTTTTCAGAACAGAATAGACTATTTAAAATATGGAGTCATGTGTACAGCACAGAAGAGATTAGTGCCTAGCATTCTATTTAAATGAGCAAAACCCTTAGAAGGGTATTTCTCTCAGAAAGGTAGTTGGATTCTCAGAATATTGATTGTAGGGACCAAGTGATTGAGACCATGCCATGGCCTCCAAGCATTGTGCCAAAGATGCATTATTCTCACCATTGGAAAAGGCCTCTTTCCTCTTGGGTTTTTTTCACTTCTAGTGTCAGTTGTTTCTCATTATACCCTTTTTGGCTCATAAAACAAGCCCCTAGTAATAGTTATTTGTTATTGACCAAGTTATCTTTTAAGCTTTACTCCAAATCTAGATCGACTGGAGTCAGTGAATCTTTCCTGCAAAGCCAATTTTCCACATGCCATCAGTCTTTAAGTCTGCTGAGCCTGTGTGAGTCTTTCAGTAATTGTTGATGACGTGGACTTCAGAATTAGACATGCTGCTGGCAAGAACAGTCACTCCACTCCTGTTTACAGAAGTGATACCTGCTATTCCCCTTTGTTTTGGGGAGCCTTATTAGCACAGCTTCGCACTGGGAGCTTGTTCTCAGCTGAATGGTTCCTTATCAGAGGACTGATGTTGTGGAACGGGGCTCAATTGAGAGTAACAGAAATCAGCATCTGCTGAGAAGGAGCCTGCTAAAAGTCAGGCTTGGGATTATGCTGTGATTGCTTGCATTAGCAGGGAACTAGACTTGGCAACTCAAAGGTATTTTTCAGTTCAGTATTCACCTCAAAATTACTTCTAGTGTTGGTGCTTTCAAGGATAGACAGTCCTTATCCTGTAAGTATGGCTTGTTAACTGCAAAATACATATGCTGTATTCAAGTCTAGCATTTCAGGAAGTCTGGACAAACTGTGCAAGTTGAGATAGTCTGGTTTATAAACCAAGAGCTGCTTTTTTAGAAGAATGGTTCTGATGTTCCTTTTTACTCCTTATATCTTTAATAGATGTAGGGATAAACAGCCAAATTGCTTTTCTTTGTTGGTTCCAGGAGGGATTGGGGTGTGTGTGATGAGGGATTTACGTAAGGATGTACTTAGTTTGCATGTTCTGTTAGGCTTTGCAATTAAAATGGATTAAGAGAAAGATGAAGGTAGGACACATGGGAACAACTCTTGGAGATGGTAATGAATGTAACAGAGCAAAGGTGGAGAGGAAGGAAATGTTATGACAGGTGTGTGTTACTGCTTGCTAGGGAAGCATGGCTTCCAGCTAAATGGCTTGGAATCAAGCTGTGGCTTGGAAGGGCCTGGGGAAGTTAAGGTAGGTGCTGGATAAATCTGCTTACATGACATAATCAGACTGCACATGTCACACAGTTTCTGGCTCCAACAGAGTCACAACAGTAGGTGTAAGGAAGTATCCTCCTGAGAGGAGATGGATATGGGGAAGAGCAGGACCAGTTCTCTGTGGCTTGTAATACCTGCAGAGACTTTAGTTGCTGAGCAGTTTTGTAAACACTTGTAAAACTCGAGGAAATTCCCAGACAAAAACACTGTGAAGGTTGAATTCATGTTAACCAGCCTTTCTCTGGGCGGCATTTCTTCTCTCAAATGTGACCCTTCAAGTTACATGTGCAGTTTCAATGTTTTCTTTAATGCAAATGGAAAATCTAAGTTCAAATAGCCTTAACTCTGCCCCTCGATTGACACATATTTGGGAGGAAAAAGAAAGTGCAGTAACTTGGGTTCGGCTTCTATCTCTCTGTCAGATTATCAACCACAAAAGCCTTTACCCTCTTGAATTGTAAAACAGTACGAGCTTCTCTTAACAGCTTGGTGTCGTGGTGGAGGAACAGTTTTTAACAGCAGCATCCATAGCAGAGCAATGCCAGCTGCTTCTTCTTGTTCAAAGAGTCTGTGTGTTAACAAATACGTTTCTGATCGTTATGGGAACAGATGGATCCAAACACCCAGACAAAACATTTTGCATCACATCAGTAAGACTGAAATGATGAAAGCCCCCTAGACCAATGAAATAACCACGTTTGATATACAGAGTATCTTTGTGAGACCCACTAGGAGAGCAGCACTGCTGGTATTCTCACCATTTTGTATCCTAAACGTTTGAATGTCTTCTCCAAAAAATGGGAGCAGACTTAACTGGATTTGGCCATAACTGCTCTCACAGACTTCACACTACATGGAATTAACTTTTAATATGAAGATGAACCATAACCTGGGAATTCCAGGTTTTCCAAGTTTTTTTTGACTGAAATAAATCACAGATGAACAAAGTGGGGTTTTTGTCTGGGAATTATTATTCCTGTCCCCTTAGGATTGCTGTTGGAAAGTTTCCAAGGGGCTGCCCTGTCTCTCTTGCAAGCCTAATTGGTTTCTTCCAGAACCTTTACTTGTCTGGCTGTGAGGTACTGTTTGCTCCATTGTGCCAGCTCCCAGCTTTAGTTTGTCCCAGGAGTACTCAGAGCCGAGCAGTGTCCCAGGTGAAACCTCCCCAGAACCACACAGTGAGAAAAGGCCCCTGCTTCGCTCAGTGTGCAAGATCCCATCCAGTTAGAGCTGATGCAGCCTGGGGCTCACCCCCGTGTGACACTGTCTCTTCCCCTCGCCCCGGTCCCAGGTGCCGGATGTGTTCGCTGACCTTCTACTCCAAGTCGGAGATGCAGATCCACTCCAAGTCCCACACGGAGACAAAGCCACACAAGTGTCCTCACTGCTCCAAGAGCTTCGCCAACAGCTCCTACCTGGCCCAGCACATTCGCATCCACTCAGGGGCCAAGCCCTACACGTGCAGCTACTGCCAGAAGGCCTTCCGCCAGCTCTCCCACCTGCAGCAGCACACACGGTAAGGGCCAGAGGAGGCTGGGGGCCCTCTGCACTGCATGTTGCCGTCATCCCAGCATGCTGTGAGCACCCTCCGTGGGCCACTGCCTGGGGAGGCCTTGCTGGTTGTCACCGGCCGCTCGGGTCTCGTACACGTCAGAGCGGCGGTAGCGGTGTCCGGCGCGTGAGACTCGCTCCTGGCTGCGAGGGGCTGGGTGTGTCAGGGTAGCTGCTCAGCCTGACAGGTGTCTGCAGAGGAGTGATGCTTTCTGACAGGAGGTAGGGCTGGTTGTGTCAGTGTGAGAGCAGAGTGGGCCTAGGAGGACTGTTCCCTGTCACCCCAGCGTAGTTCTGCCAAACATCTCAAGTCCAGGCTTGCAGCCCCCCTGCTATTTCAGCCGTAGGCTTCCCACACACAGCTCTGCCAATGCCCCTCAGTCCAAGCTCTATAGTTCCTCTCTCTGGATCCTCCCCCGGTGCGGACAGACCATGGTCTCTTGAATCCAAGGGGAGCACGGCTTGAGACCAAGAGAGCTCATGCCGTGTTTGGAGTTCCTTCGTGTAGCAGATAGCGTGGTGCTGTCCCACCCCCTTTGTGCCCTCATTCCATCAGCACTAGCCAGATGGCGGTCATGTCCAACTGCTGCTGCTCCTCCTCCTCTTCGGCAGGATCCACTCCAAGCTCCACACGGCGATTGTCAAGCCGCACAAGTGTCCTCACTGCTCCAAGAGCTTCGCCAACAGCTCCTACCTGGCCCAGCACATTCGCATCCACTCAGGGGCCAAGCCCTACACGTGCAGCTACTGCCAGAAGGCCTTCCGCCAGCTCTCCCACCTGCAGCAGCACACACGGTAAGGGCCACAGGAGGCTGGGGGCCTGGCCCTGGTCCCCCCGCGCCGCCGGCATGCACCTCTGGAGCACGCGCGCCAAGCATGCGGGGGGCGGGCGGGGAGCGCGGCCGGCTGCACCCCCAGGAGGAGGTGGCCCAGCAGAGTGGACGGAGTGGAGGCTGCGCAGGAGACACCGACCACGTCAGGGCCGAGGTGGGCACGTGCTGTCCCTGGGGATCCTTGGTCTTGCACCGCGGGCGGCACAGAGAGAGAGAGCGATAGAGACAGAGGCATTGGCTGTAGGGGATCCCAGCCTGGCACCACGGGGGTTGGACTGAGTGTGTGGAAGCTGCTCCTGGCATTGCAGGGGGACAGGGACAGATTAACGCTGTAGGTGATCTCGGCCTGTTACTTAAAGGGAAAAGTGTTGGAGAGTCTATCCTGAAAAGGAACAGAGCTGCTTTGTTGGTACTGTGGAAGCAAGAGAACAGACTCCTCTTGGTCATTTGGGACTCCTGAGCTTGGAGCAGGGAGCCTGGACCTCCAGACCCCTTCCCAACATATTCTCAGGTGGCTCACATGCTGAGCTGTCCAGGCATTCATAAGCTCTTGCTCCTCAGTCCTAGTCACTCTCTGAAATCTGCTTGACTGTCGGTCTTCTCTAACTTCTAACTGGACAGGGGAGCTGGGCAGAGCTCTCTTCATCCAGCTAGAACAGCATCTGGAGGCAACATCGTTCCCTTCACAGCAGCAGGCCCTGGCAGGCTGTCCTGCCTTCCTGCTCACTGCCTCCCATTTGTGCTCTTCCTCCTCAACAGTATCCACACCGGGGACCGACCCTACAAATGTGCTCACCCTGGGTGTGAAAAGGCTTTCACCCAGCTTTCCAACTTGCAGGTAAGGGGCCGGGCGTGTCCTGCTCGCCAGCAGGGGTGGCAAGGGTGCCTGTGGTAGAGGAGATGGAAGAGGTGGGGCAGCGGGAGGAGAGTGAAAGAATGCAGAAAAACTATTTAAGCTTTGGGCAGGGAAGAGATTCCTGACTTTTGTGGCACTAGTGGCCCAAAGAAGTCACATAAACAGTCACATCCTGTAAAAGGGTAGAGTTGGCTTGAAAGCAGTGAGACTTTGGTAAAGTTCCTCCCATCTGTTCTGCAGTTTTCTAACTTAACTGGGGCGAGACTTTTGCAAAATAAAGTCTGGATATGTAGTTGGGTTTCTTGTTTGTTTTACAATGACATAGAGGGCCTGTGGGTAGGAATTTAGGGAAGCAGAGGTGGTGTGTCCTGTTACAGTACTCTGGAGGAGGGGGACTGTAGAGTGTGCCAAACAGCAAAGAGCTGTAAGCACCTGCAAGTAGTTAAAGCAAATCCTGCCCTGAAGGTATTAGATGCAGGGAGCAGATGTGTAGGGAGACAGAAGAGGAGAGACCAGGAAAAGGAAAAGACTGAGAAAGAGTTGCATGGAAACTGAGTAGATGGGGGTTGTGGAGCATAAGCAGTCCTGCTCTTCAAATGCCTAGTATGTCTGAGAAGAAGGGGCACGTGTGGGGAAGATGTGGTGGGTTGGAGGGAGAAGTTCTGCCCCTACGCTGAGAGCCTGGCTTCCCTTCCTCAGCAGCTGGGAGCCTCGGGAGCTTGGGGCCTGGCGGGAAGGGGTGTCCAAGGTAGAGCTGTCTCCAGTACTAACACTCCCTTCCTTCCTTGTGCTTGCTTTCTCTTTGCTCCCCGCTGCTGCCGCCCCCAGTCCCACAGACGGCAGCACAACAAAGACAAACCTTTCAAGTGCCACAACTGCCACCGTGCGTACACGGACGCCGCCTCGTTGGAGGTGCACCTGGCCACGCACACGGTGAAACACGCCAAGGTCTACACCTGCTCCATCTGCAGCCGGGCCTACACCTCGGTGAGTGTCTGCTGCCCTGGGGGGTAGCAGAGGTGGACAAACCTCCCAGGGAGCAGCTCCTGTAGATCCAGCAGGAGCAGTGCCCCGAGCCGCCGCGTCCCTCCCTGTTGGCTTTGGCTTTTGCAGGCGCCGTTCCCTCCCCTCACGCCGTTCTTCCCGTTGCAGGAGACGTACCTGATGAAGCACATGCGGAAACACAACATCCCTGACCCCCAGCAGCAGGTGGTTCAGGCACAAGCCCAGGCCTCGCAGCAGCAGCAGCACTTCCAGCCGCAGGGCGGGGGGGCAGCAGGGGGCCCTTCTGGAGACACTAACCAACCCAACCCTCCCCCCCAGTGCTCCTTTGACCTGACTCCTTACAAGACTTCAGAGCATCACAAGGACATCTGCCTCACTGTCAGCACCAGCGCCATCCAAGTGGAGCACCTCTCCAGCTCCTAGAGAGACCTCAGCCCAGGGAGCAGAACGCCTCTTGTGCATAGCCTGTGCCAGGGGCACCGCTTGTGCAGCGGCCCTCCTCGTGCAACAGTTTCCGGCCTCTCCTCCTGCAACAGCCTCTTCTGGCCGTGTAACCCTGTTCATGGCAGCCCCTTGAACAACAGCCTGGCTCAAGGGGGTGCTCCTTCTGTGCAACAGCCTGCCTGGTAGGAGGATGCTTCCTTGTGCAAGAGCCCCTTTCCTGTGCTGGGATCACTTCCTCATGCAAGAGCCCCTCCTTTGAAACCCAAAGAAAGGCCCCTGTTTTGCCTTCTCTCTCACTGTAGGATGCGTACGAAGCAGGGTTGCGTGTTGAGACACGCACGGTGGATGGGATGGAGAGACGGCCCTTGTGTGTACAGGGGCTTGGACACGTGTTTTTAGCAGGCCACAGAAGAATGTGGCAGGGTTCACAGCTGGATGGGGTTCTTTGAGGATTGCCTTGAGTGTCTAAGAGAGAAATATCCATTCCTGTCCCTCCTGCTTGTGAAAGGGAGGAGGGGTCGCTCGTCCTGCCCCAAGGCCTGGATGGGAAAAACCTTCTCCCCAGTGGAAGGTGGAGGGGAGAGAGGTGAGGCATGTTCTCTGGGATGGACAGGTGCCTACACTGCCCAAGGGCTGTGGAGTATTGCATTCTTTCTCCTCCCCTGGTGGAGAGCAATAGAGAGGAGTCTGTCTGAACCGGCTGCTGCCTCTCTCTCCCAGCTGTCTGAGCAGCACGGTGGCCCCGTAGGAATGTGGGTTCCTGCTCACTGCTCTTCCTGCCTGTTGTGGATGATATCCTAGCAGCTTGTACTCCTCCTCCTCTCCCTCCTGCTTTTCCCCCCACCTCCTCAGAAAAGCCTGCAGGCATCAACAACAAACCAAAAAGCAACTGGAGGGAGGGTAAGAGACTGCCAAAATAATCATCACCCTTCTGTCTACTCCCTTTCCTGAAAGGCAGAATGACAGCAGTTCTGACACTCACATACCTGTCCTTAGCCCCAGTTTCCCAAAGGGAAGGAGGAGGAGGAGGAGGAGGAATAGACCAGTCTTTTCAAGGAGCTGGCAGGAGGCAGGGAAAGGCTAGCATCTCCTGCTCATCTCCTGCCAGAGGGCTCTCCCAGGCTCCCTCTTGCCAAGACGGGCTGGACTCACATGGCAGTGGTGGCCTCTTCTGGACCCTGGTCATGGGAGAGAATCCCCAAAAGGTGGACAGTGGAGAGAAGGGGATGAAGATCCCCACAGAGAGACCAATCTAATGAGAAGGGGGAGCCAACAAGAATAAACTGAAGGCCCCTTGAATTTATATATATATATATATATAAATATCTATTCCCCACCCCTGGCCCGCTCTGTCCTTGCTGTAACTGTTTCTATCTCTGTGTTTATAAAACGCATTATCCTGGCGAATTTTTATTTTCAATCTTCGTTTGTTTTTCCCTTTCTCTTCGTCTTCAATTCTTCTTCCTCTTTTGTTTTTTTTTAATTGGTCCACATGACTGCTAGTCTTGTGTGTTACTTGTTAGTTTCTTTGGATCATGGAGGCTGACTCGGAAGAGAATGAGAAGGCAAGGGAAAAAGCATGTGTTACTGGGTTTTACAATCAGTCACCCGCCCAAAGCCTATAGAATCCCAGACTTCTGTATGAACAACCAATAGGGGCTTCTTTTTTTTTTTTTTTAACCACCCTGTATAGAAATAAATTGGTGTAAAAGGCTCCTTGAAGGTGCTGCTGCGAGCACCCTGCCCCTGTGACGTGTGTTCCTTCCCCTGCACCCGAGCCCTGCAGGAGCCTCTGGCTGCCCCAAGTCCCGCGGGGCCGCGCGGGCGGCACAGCCCTGCCCTGCCCTGGGCAGCTGCTGCTCACACCAGGAAAGCCAGGAGCTCTGCACCTGGGCAGCCTGTGGCAGAAGCCTTTCTCTCTGTGTTTAGTCAGCAGGGTTGCAGTGCTCAGTAGGTGCAGAGGTTAGGTGAGGAGGAGCTGTCTGCCTCCTGCGTTCCCCGGGCGATGTTTCAATCCGTGTAGCCTGTAGTGAGCCCCAGGCACCAAGGTGTGCTTGAACTATGTGTTGGCAAAACGCATTGGCTTCATTTTGAGGCACTGGGACACAATCCATTGGTAGCCTGCTGCAAGGGCTTCGTGTTCTCACTGTTTAAATATTGAAGTCAGATTTCTCCTTGCTTTGGCTTCTGGTTTCTAGTTCTGGATACATCCATCCCACTGGTTCAGAGAGCCTGAGCGCAGCAGGACTTTTTCCCCTGTACTGGTATTTAAACACTCTAATGTCCCTTCTCAATCCATTTTTTGACAAGCTTAATAGATGGAACTCTGTAAATCTTCCACTGTAAGGGATTTCCTCCAGCCCATGAATTATTCTTGTCTTTTCTTTCTACATCTTGTCAAATTTTTCAGTATCCTTTAAAAATGTTCTTTTTGGAA
Organism: Climacteris rufus; assembly: GCA_013398175.1. Classification (NCBI taxonomy): domain Eukaryota; kingdom Metazoa; phylum Chordata; class Aves; order Passeriformes; family Climacteridae; genus Climacteris; species Climacteris rufus. The sequence continues at coordinate 89,696 of VZRZ01006631.1, forward strand.
TTGAGTGTTGAAGCCCCAGTGCCATGGACGAGGTTCCCCCGGCCCTTTGCCTTAAGTCTGCAGAGGATTGTGTTTTCCCTGTTCTCACAGCATCCTACAGGAGCTCACACTGGCTGCTTGTCTGATCCAGGCTGCTCATCCAGAGTCTCAGCTTTCCATGATAGTGTTTTCCCTTCTCTGCAGGTATGGTCTGGGTTCTTCTTTTCTAGCTGCTTCACGTGAGGCTGTGTCCAAGTCCAGTCTGTGTGGATGGACCTGGCTGACTGATGGACCAGGTTACTTCCTCAGTTCTGTCACCCCCAAACTGTATCAGTTGTTACTTTTACTTTCGGATCCAGGTTGAAATGCAATATTGCATCTGGCCTACGCTAACTTGAAAAGCATCATGGAGTGCAACCTTTTATTAGCTTCTTTTTGAGACTTGCAGGCTAGGCATTTCTTAATCCTCTTAGTATGTGATTATGTACAGTAAATCTTTCTGACTTATGGTGCTAGGTCAATGCCTTATAAAAATTTAAGTATGTTGCACCTATGCAGTCCCCTTTGTAAAACCAAATGTATAATGATGTCATCTAAAAATGAAATTAGGGTTTGGGTTTTTTCTTTCTTTTTTTTTACTACAAAATCTGTATTTCATAAAACCTTTGGGTTATAGGTTTTCTTTTTTCATTCACTAATTCTTCATCTCAACAGTTTTTCCATAATTTTGTCATTGAGGCATTTCATTTGCCTTTTGGGAGTACTGTCAGGAGTGTTTTAAGGTATTTCTCTAATATCCCAAGCTTAATTAAAATCAGAATCACTGGGCTAGAGAGCTTGTTAGTGAACTCTTTCAGGACTCCTCTTTCCTTGCTGATTTCAAAATGCACATCCCTAGTAGATGTTGTCTCATCTCCTACTTTGATACTAAGGTACTAGATAGAAGTTGCTATTTTCATATCACTGCCACATTCTGTTCCTTTCTTTATATGCAATTGGAAGTATTTGTTGTCTGATTTCTCCTGCCCTGTGTCACTAGCATTTTCACCATTTTTATCTAGCATGGATCAGTACTATTAGTAAGGTTTCTTTGTTTATTTTGTTACTGAAAGGAATGAAAGAGCAAAATCTTCCTTTCCTTTTACCACTGGTTTTTAGTCACAAAGTTCTTCTTCAGTTTTCTCTATTTTATAATGTCTAATTTATGTCAGTTGCTGTCTGGCCTTCACCTTCTCCATGTGTTATGTTTCTCCTTACAGGAGAGTTTAATTCATATTCCTCTGCCTTATTTCTTTTTTTCCCCATGGACAACTCAGCTTATAGTTTTGCTCACCTTGGAAGTTAGCAGACTCAGCACAGGTTTATTACTACTTGAGGCTGTCCTCTACATGTCCATGTTCCACATGAACAGGACAAAACTGCCAGTTTCACTCAAGTTGTTCTCTCATCTTGTAGCATCATCTTAAATCTGAAAAATTGGCTTGGTTTGGGTTGGGAAGTTGGGAAGGCTTTAAAAGTTGGAATAACACTTTGCTGACTGGTTGAATTCCCTGGGGAGTGGCTCACAAGTTAAAATTCCGTGCAATGATTTTTCATTTTATGTTAAAGGTGCTTTCCTGGTCCCTGGTTTGATGTGTTCTTCTCTAATGTCTGCTGTCCTTCCCCTTCTTGGAATCTGCTACCGAGCATGGGCATCCCTGTGTATTTAAGGCTGTACAATTCCTGTGTTACCAGTCAAGGTGTTTCTGTGTTTGTGCAGTTTGCTGCTGAGCCTGTAGCTTTTACTGTTGCCCAGGAAGAAACTCTTTTCTCACTAAGGGACTTTCCCATTGAGTTTCAGAACTGCCACTTTATTCCAGGCCCCTCTTTTTTCTTACTAATGAGAATTTCTTTGTTTACCCAGTCTTGTTGCTGATGTGGAAATAATTGAAGATACCTTACTCTCAATATCTTTCTCACTTACTTGAGTTTGAATTAAGTCTTCCTCTTTGGATTCCCAAGTTTGTTTAACATATCCAAAGTGCTTCAGGTGGTTTAAAAAGTACAGTTGCTACCTGTGAGACACAAAATAGAAAAACTTGTAAAAATTCTTCCCGGTTTAGATGAAGCCTGAGGTTCTGCAGTCTGCAGCTTTTGTGCACTCAACCAACAACAGTTCAGTTATTTACCTCCCACTCACAAGAGTGGGAGATTCTCTTAACAAGATCCCATGGTCCTTCTTCAGCTCCCTGAATTCTCTGGCCCTGCATTTTCATTGTGATGCCAGTCCATTGGTTTCTACATGTCTGTACCCAGGAAGACTTGACAGTGACTCTGGAGTTCTGTATTAGGTTGCATCTTGTATCTGCTGAAAGGCAGTAGCACTTTTTTTCTTGTCCTTTTCCAAGTTGATTTTCTGTTCTTAGCTGGATTTTACAAATTATCATTGCTTTAAAAGGAAACATCATGTAGGCTGGAAATCATTTAGAAAAGTCACCCACAAACAGTAACTGAATCTCAGCCATGACTAATGATAGTATTGCGGGTCTATAATTCAGTTAAATCTTCAAGAAAGATTTAAGATTTTCATAATTTAAAGCCTCATGGTTAATCAACCATGTCCCTCATTGCAGTTTTTTTGTTGGTTATCACTACCATTGAAACTGCCATTCTATATTACTCCTTGTTTTATTTTAATCCATAGGGTCTTGTTATGCCTTTGTTCATTACATTAAAGTCTTCTGCTAGAAGAAGCCTTTCTTCTTGTGTAATGAATTACAGACCACAATCAAGTCAGTGTATTCATCTTTCCAAACAGCTAAATTAAATTGAGCTGGTTGAGGTGTCTCACAGTAAGGCTTGGCTCCATCGTGTAGTTCTTATCTGCTGCTTTTCTTTTCCCTTTCAGTGACCAGGCTGTGTAGGGCCCAGCTAAAGTCTTGCTCCATTAGGCCTGCGTGGTATCTTGAGCCACCAAACTTACACTGCCATACAAGGCTGTCTAGTTCTTTTAATGAGATCTTTTTCTTTCAGTTAAAACAAACAGCATTACATTTCTCTTCTTAGCTGAGTGCAACCCCTGTCAATGTCACTGTGATTTTGCCACATCAGTGTTAGGTTAACTCCCTTACAGCAACCTGGATGAGCCCATTTGCTTTGCAAATACTTTTTAAGTAAAAGTACTTGCTGATCTTCTGGAACACATTCAGAGCTTCAAAGTTGTTTGGAAAAGAAAGCCCATTGCTTCCATCTGCTTTGCCAGATAATTCTTTTCAAATTACTGATTGTCAGTTTCTAGCTATGCAACTTCTAGGATGTTTTATTTAATGGGTAGAATCTAAACATCTTCCTAAATCTCATTGGCAATAGGTAATATTTCATTACCTCATGGATGTCTCTACATCATCCAACTTTCTTCCTAATATAGAATATAATTATGAGATTCTGTCTGTCTTCTATATTTTTATTGATTATTTTATCATCTTTATATCAACTAAAGGATATATATCATGTTTAGGATTTTCTTCTAATATTTTGCAGGTAATGTACCTGAAAGCTGCCCAAGTTTACTAGTGCAGTTTCAGAACATAGAATGAAATTGCTCTGTACACTTCCTTAACGACAAGATAGGTACCTGTTCAATCGTCATTCCAGGTACAACAGATGAAATTTGTGTGCATGGTTTCTTGTTTCTGTATAGTAGAACACCAAAGTACTAGAGAGATGTAGTAACTTGGTCCAACAAACATTTCGATTTCATGTAGTGTCTGTGTAATGAATGGAAAAAAAAAAACTGCAAGAAAAGAAATCGTGACACCAAAGAACTAGAGTCTATGCCTAGTTTTGCTACTGAAGTAGGAGATGTTTTGAAATACGGACACAGCTATAATCTGTGGCCTTTGGCATCCTCTTTCATTTGTAGAGCTAATTAACTCCCTGGGGGCCAAGTGCTGCAGATCAATCGTTTGCTGTTTGCGAGAATGAAGCGTGCGTACATCTCGTGTTTCCTGAAGACAGGAAATGCAAAGTTCAGGGCCCCCTGAACTGAGAATATTGAAGACTGAGAAGAGCTGAACATACCTCAACAGCAAAAAGGGAACTGAACACGAGTCTGAAGTTACAGGCCTCTTGTTGGGTTATGCATGAGCATCCCTCTCAAGCACTGGCCTTCACCTCACAGTCCTTGGACAACATTTAAGAAGTCAGTAAGGTAACTGAAAAGCTGGAGGCTTGGATTTGGTATGCAGATGTTTACATTTCCAAGGGAAACACACAGGCGTCTGTAGATCAATAAAGGCTGAGAACCACTCCTGCAGACTGCTTCCATAGGCTGTGCAGCTTCCCTGTGGGAGGTGTGCAGGCCTGGGCAGCAGCGCTCATCCCACAGCTCCCCCCTCAAACCAGGAGGATGTGGCTGTAGTAGCAGAGTGGGGAGAGGGGGAGGAGTGTGGAAAGCACTGGGGTTAGCACGTGTGGCTCTGTTACTGCAGCACTTACCAAGGGAGCAGCGTGTGGGGCTGGCTGAGGTTACACACACAGGGTCATGGGCCTCTGGAGCTTATGTCAGTGGGGAAAGCACCTTCCTCTAAAATCCACTGTGCCCGTGCTTGAACTTGAACTCACAGAAGTGTTTACTCTAAAACAGATTCCACCCCTTACCCTGTCACTGCTGTGGTGATGCTTCCTCTGCAGGTGAGGATGCTTCTGGAACCCTGAGCAATGCAAACCTCGGTGCTTTGACTTTGTAAAGAAAGCAAAAATGCCAAGCTTGCCTCGACTCGGAGCTCAGGAACTAGTTTGTGTTGGAATGGTAGAGTTTCTACTGCTGTGAGACCACACAGGCACACAAAACTGCCTCTCCCTTTATTTTGCAACTTCACAGTGGTAGTTCATGCAGTTAAAAGACACATTTGTACACTTCACTGAGATTTACCATTCAGATTTTAGGCAAGTGTCTCTTTTAGGCAGTGGTAAGAAGTCCAGAGGGAGCTGGTCTCTCCATTTCAGTGGTCTAGAATTTTGACATCTTCCTGGCCTTGGCTTGGAGGATAAGATGGGATTCCCAGGTGGTCTCTTAACCAAATTAGAGATGTCTAAGAATGTCTAATTCTTAACATAAGCTCCATACAGCCTGGCAGCCCCAAGCAGGATGCATTTGGGGGATCCTGGTTTAGGACTGTGACATGGTATAGGGAGCAGATTTGTTTTTTATGTAACAGCCACATCCTTCCCCTTAATTAAGAGTGTAAGGCAATTTATACAAGCATTTTGAAGTACTTTAAAGGGAGGCTTAACAATAATGTTCAGCTAACTGAAGCCAGCTGCTCCACAGGGGAACTGAAAAGACTAAGAAATGTGTTTTGAATAATTAAAAATATGTCATAAATAACTTAAATGACTGTAGGAAGAGGAATGGAAAACTCCATCTTCAGAACACAGAGGATCTCTGAATTAACCAAATAGTTTAACAGCAAGATGGTTGGAAGTTCAAACAGCTGCAATTCCTTTATGTAACAGCTCCTCAGTCTTGCAGTGCAGGCTGCTGAAAGACTTAATCCCAGTATATCCATATAAATAAAGGCATGGTGTCTTGCAAGAGTTTTGGGAGGAAAGAGGAAAAAAAAGAAGTCAAGTGCCTTCTCCTTGTGGCCAAAATCTGTCCTGAGCAAGGGCTGTCATTGCACCATCAGGAAAAAAACAGACTGGTGTAGGTGAGTAGGCAGGTGAAAGGTGGGTGAAAGGCAATATTTACCAAACCCAGTGCCTCCTAAACTGTTTAGGATGCTAAATTAGCACTGACCTCTTGACACAACACTCCTGCACATCCTAGAACCTAAGGATCAAAAGAAGTAAGATAATTTTATTTCAGTTCCTTCATGATCAGGTGTGACCTCACCCCCTTGACTGAGCACAGCACCACACCGCGTGTGTAGCCAAGGACGGCTGGGGCAGGGCTGAGGAAGCGGGAGGAGCTCTAACCTTGAAGTGACTCGTGGTGTATGGTCACCAAAGCGGGTGGCCCGATGGAGAAAAAGAGAGCCACGTGTTTAACTTGGTTCCATTGCTTTGTCAGTCTGTGAGATGTGTTGTACCAGTCCTTTTACAGCAAAGACCGGCTCCTTTTATGACACAGCAGCAGCTGCTCGTCAGTGGTGGATTACGTGGTGAATGGAAAACCACAGTAAGGTGCCAACAGCCCTTCCTCGCCCTGATCACAGACTCACAGAATGGGCCAGGCTGGAAGGGACCACAGGAGGTCATGTGCTTCAAGCTCCCTGCTCAAGCAGGGTCACCTCAGAGCACGGCATTGACTCCAGACGCTGCTGGATGATCTCCACTCATGGAGACTCCACAGCCTCTCTGGGCAATCTGCGCCAGTGCTTGGTCCCCCGTGTAGTAAAGAAGTTCTTTCTCATGTTCAGGTGGAACTTCCTGTGCGCCACTTTCTGTCCGCTGCCTCTTGTCGTGTTGGCACCATCGAGCAGAGCCAGTCCGACACCTTCCCTTCAGACATTTATGGACGACGTCCCCTCAGTCGTGTGAGCCCCTCAGGCCGAGCAGGCCCAGCCCCCCCGGCCTTTCCTCGTAGGAGCGGTGCCCCAGTACCCCGGTCCCCCTCGCTGCCCTCGGCGGGCACGGCCCGGACCGGCCCCACAGAGCCCGAAATGGCGGCGGGAGCGGGGCGGAAGTGCCGGGGCAGGCGGGCGGAAGCGGCTTCGCAGCCGGGCAGCGCCGCTTCCGGGGGGCGCGCGCCTCCGCTCCCCGCCGGAAGCGCCGGTGTGTGGGGCGCAAGATGGCGGCGGGGATGTACCTGGAGCACTACCTGGACAGTAAGAGCCGCCGGGGCGGGGCCGAGGCCGCGGCTGAGCCGGCCCGGGGGGGGCACGGACGGGCCG
>VZRZ01006631.1:96626-148947 GCA_013398175.1 Climacteris rufus
TCCCCGGGCCGTGCGGAGAGGCCCCGTCCGTGGGGCAGGGCTCGGCTGCGGTTCCTGCGGGAGCCCTGACTCCGTGGCCACGCGTCTGGTTTGTCCCCGCAGAAAGGAGCCCGGTGCTGCTCCAGCCGCCTCTCGGGAGCGGGAGCGGGAGCTTGGCTTACAGCGGTTTCCCGGTTAAACATCAAACTAAAGATAACTTTGGTTCTGTGGGGTGGTAGATTCGGTAGCTCCCTACGCTGTCAATTTACAAATGGAGCCCTGCTTTTCTGGCCGAAGAGGAGCTCTGTAAATGCTAATGGAGTTGGTAACGTTATCGGAGCCCTCCTATGGTACCTACTATTTTACCGTCTTGCCTTTAAGGTGCTTATAACTCTGTCAAACTCTGCCCTTTGGGGATAAGACTTTCAGCGCTTGTTTTACCCACGTGTTCTTAAATGAGCCAAACAGATCCTTCAGAGGAGTTGATTCTCAATGAACGGGCTCATGAGTTCACATTCCATAACCTGTTCTTTGAGGAATGCTGTTCTCACGTTTTCCTGCTGGTTTGGTGTTGGCACTAGAGAGAGGGGAGCTGTTCATGGGGTGGTGTGTTTAAAGCTTGGTAGTTCTGGTAACGTGTCTTTTGCTTCATTGTACCTGGACGCTTAAATCTCTTGCTGTCTACTTGCATATGCATGGAGAGAATGGAGCTTGGCTCTTCAGAAATTTTGCTACACTGGGTTTTTTCCTGCTCAGAAAGGTTGAAGTGTTGATGTGGAGACAGAGGAACTTGTTCCTTGTGTCTTCGGTGCTCCTGTTGTCACTAGGAAAGGAAATCTCTCTTAAGATTGTTCAAGCACCATAATAAATTTCAGTGAAAGCTGAAAAGAAGCTGCAGTTGAACAGGCAAGGATGTGGGAGCTGCAAGGAAGGAGGATGCAAAAGCCAGGAAGAAGAGTTGGATGAGGAGGCAGATTGTTAGAGAGGAGCAAAGATTTATGTTCTTGTGCTCTTCTCACTCCATTGTAGAGTGCAGTGGCCTGAGGCTGCTCAGCTGGGAGGACAAGGGCTGGGCAGGAGGAGAAAGGAGCAGATGGACAAGGAGTGAGTGCACAGGGAGGATGCAGGGTTTTACTGCTGGCAGGGCAGGGGTATTTTGGGTAAGAACTGCAGAGCAAAGGTAAAGGAGCAAAAGGCTGGGAGGAGCAGGATGCAGCACTGAGTGTGCAGAGGCATGGTAGGTACCCACTCGGAGGGAAAGGAAGCCTGGTGACTGGAAAGTGCTCCCACCAAAATCAAACACTTCTGGATCACATCATCGCGTCATTAAAGTCAGCCAGCCCTCTGGAAACTCCTCTTCCTCTCCAGTACAGGCAGAGGAAATGGCAAACTCTTCTTGTCTCTCTCAGCTGAGATTTGTGGTGCTGTGACTGAATGACAGATTCCCATCCTGCTGAAGGTGGAGTTAACGTGGTGGTGTCACTGTTACTGTTCAGGTATCTTGCTTAAAAAACAGAAAGCAGTGTGCACAATTTCAGTCTTCAAAAGTTACAAAGATTTTAGGAAGAACAAGACACTTTTTGCTGTGATGGTTTAGCCTTTTTTTGCCTACTCTTAGAGCTCTTAGGGCCTTTTCCAGGTTTGTCTGGTGCAATATTATTTCCCATTATTAGCTAATTGTAAGCCACTGCTGTGCTTATTGTAGATTTCTTTCAGAAAAGCATATATGAATCATATTACTTACAGTCAAAGAGCACCCATCTGTCTTCAGGAAGTTAGGCTGCTGATAGGTAATAATATCTATTTCTAATTGCCCATATTGCCCTTCTCTAAGCCTGCTCTTACCTTTTGATGTTCTGCCTGAACTTCTGACTCTGTGAAAATGCAAACAGCATTTTAGACACAAGTCTTCTTCTTGATGCTGACTGACAGCACTTAGTTTCCTACTGGCTACTCCCCTTTCTTTCTCCACATTATTTCAGTGTTTTAAAAACATTCAGTTCAGTTTTAAAGTAGCTCATCAATGTCCCAAAAACCTCCTGAAATTTGGTAGAAATAAATAGTCCAGAACTTCTGGTCATTTCTCATAAAAAAGTCTGATTTCCTTCTTAATTTACATCTGTGTCTTGGAATGGAGTTCTTTTAATATTATAGTGCTGTTGCAGGCACAGTTTTCAATTGAATTTCTTTTTTCCTCCCACAGAGATTCTCTTTCACGTGGTTTTCTGTCTGGATCTGCTCAGGGAATGAATGAGGAGTGTGTGATGAAAGAGGGCAGTTATTTGTAGGACCTCTTCATATCTTTGAATAAGGGAAGGTGTATAAGGAATTAAGTGAAGATTGTAGGAAGAAAAAAGGTGTTTGAAGCAGTTGAATACCACTCTGGCAAAGCGAGTTTGATGTTTTTATTTATGTTGTGAGTCACACTTTCTGCAGGTTCTCCTTGCTTGGATTGTGCTTCCCTGAGATTATGTGTGAAAATCTTTAGCCAGAGGATCAGATGTGCAGAGTGCTCATAGCTGCAGCTGGAGTCTGCCTTGAACAGATAATCCTGAAAAGTCAGGCTGTGCAGCATTTTTACACATTTTAAGAGGCAAATTTGTAATTAGCTGTCTCTCTGGGCTTTAATCTCTTGGCCTTCATTCCATTGGTAAGGGAAGTGGGCCACTCCACTGCAGCATTGTGGAAGCATTTTAGTGTCACAATCATGAACACCTTGAAAAGCTGATTACAAAGTCAATTTTCACACTGGGCTCTGGGCCTGAGTGTGTGACTTTGTATTGAGCAGAGAGAATAAAATAAAACTTTGCATCAGTGCTCAGTCACTGGAAATGAGAAGCACCTTGTATGAAACCCCATGTGATTAGGTGATTAAAAACTATGTTAAAATGCATGAGCAGTCTGACAAAGCTCTGCACACAGCCCCAGTTGCTTCAGTTCCTGTATTTTGAGTCCTCTACTTTGGACATCTGACATTCTTTTCCATGATTTTTTGGTGGAATAGCCAACTTGTAAACAGTTCTCTTGGTAAAAGGTGTCTGGCAGCTTCTTAGGTCAAGTATTTCAGTAGCTTTCAAGTCAATGCTGTAATTTGAAACTGGGTTTAGGCCTAGGATTAGGCATGCCCTTGCCTTTGTTCTAAGCTGTTAATTACACAGCAGATCTGTCTGAAATGTGTTCTGTCCTTGGCAGGTGTTTTTGCAGCAGAAAAATGTGCACATTCCTTCTGTGCTGAACATCCTGACAGAGGAACTCCCTATCTTGTCTGCTCTGAGAGCCTTCATTCCTTCATCCTCACTGAAGCTGTCCCTTCAATGGCTGCACTGAGCCAAAGGATCTGGGAACAGGAGAAGGGGAATGTGTCTTGTTCTAGTTCTCTTCTTCCTGAGTGTGTTTCTCTAGAATTGAAGCATAAAAAGATTTCCATCTCTCTGAATACCATCCTCCTTCCAGTCATAAACCATTTATGCCTGGTTTTGAGGGCAGAAAGCAGGATAATAAAGTGCTTTCCCTCAAGCAGCAGAGCAGTGCAGCTTCAGTAAGGGAACAACTGTGGGTGCAAAGGAGTTAGAGATGTAGAAAGGAATGGAGGAGGAAGAAGAAGGAAGAAAACAGAGTTTTGTGGTTAAAAGATGGAATGTGCATAAAGACTCATGAAAGAGTTCGCACTTGCTCAACCTTGGGTTGCTGTGGTTGGCTCAGTGTTGGCTCTCTCTAGGGCTTAAAATACTGTTGTGAAGGCTTTGAGGGGGAGAAAGGGATGGTGTGATGAGTACAGGTTTTCCAGAAGGTGAGATGCAAACCCTGAGTCTTCGTCATGTTTGGAAGTTTTGAGGGGATTGTGGAGCTCCTTTGTGACAGACATGACTGAAGCACACACTCTCAGAAAGCAGTCCCAGCTCAAGTCTCAGTTTATATGTGAACATGCCCTGAGTGTAGGGATTGTCTCTACAGGAGAGGGACTGCTGTGCTGCCACGTGTGTTTGCTCATCAGTGCTCCCCTGTTTACCCCCTGATGGGTGCCAGAATAAAGCCAGTGTACTTAGTGACAGCACATGAAACAGTAGCAAGGCAAGTACCTCTCCTCAGCAACAAGAATTGTTCCCATCTTCCCTCACCTCAAACCTCTGAGAAACTAAAGCCAGCATTTTGTCTAAATCAGACCCAAATACTTGGGAGAGTCATGAGCAGCAGGAGTAACAGGTAGCCTTGGTGAGCTGGAGAGGCAGAAGGATGTCACTGGCCTGACTGCTCAGATGGCCTCATCATATGAATTCTTTTGTCTTGGAGGGCACCAGGCAGGACCTGTTCCAGGAGCAGACACTGGGATGGATCTGCCTCAGTGGAGAGGGTGGTGGAGACAACAGGCTGAGATGAGGAGACCTCAGCTGCAAGTTAAGGTGGTACTGTGTACTCAGTTTACTTGGTGGTTTTCCACTGCTTGGGGAGGCATCAGGTTTCCTTTGCTCCTTCTGTTTGCATCTGTCAGTAGGCATAGAGAGATGCTTATCAGAGCTTATCAGTTGTAGAAAATTTAAGCCAGCATAAGCACAGAGCACAGAAGCAGCACACACCCTGATGGAAGTCATCTTCTTCATCCCACAACTGCCATGGGAATGTCCTTCCATTCCTTGATAGCATTAGCTTACCCAGTAAAATAGGATTGTTTTGGAACAGCTGCATGTGTCTGGATTTTCCTCCTCAGACGAGGGGGTGATGGGTATCACCATCTTCATGCTCTTAGAGGACATGGGTGTGATGTTGGAAATTGCTGTAGGCAAGCTCTTGGTTCCTTCCCACACCTGGCTGTGTTCCAAAGTCCCCAGCAATTCTTTTATCTCTTGCTTTCCCTACCTTCATTACTCCTACCGTCCCCAGTGCAGCATGCAGCCACCCCCCTGTCCCTGCCTCTGCAGTTCCTCACATCAGACTTCAAAAATGCAGCTCTCTCCATCATTTGTTTCTGTACTCAGCACAGTTTTAGTGTCATGAAAGATGCCTTTCACCTGACTGAGACTTTGCACTAGTTACACCTGTGATGCACCACATGTGATCTGTGGAAAATTACAAAAGATTTCGTGCAAGGCAGAGAATTTGGTGATTCATAAGCATCATTTTTTTCTGTGTGAAAGCTACTGGCACAACCCACACTAAACTGATACATTTAATGACCAATTCATTTAGAATTGATTTTGTTGTTGGCTGGTATTTTTCTTGGAGCTGATACAAGATGGCTTTGCATGGCAAAGCATGCTGTGTTTTCTCTGTATGTCTTCACTTTCCCAACTGCAAATCTGATGTCACTGTTTTGGCAAACAGCCCTATGATCTCTCTGGTGATTGTCCCTGCCTTTGCAGGCCTGTGGCAGGCTGCAAATGCCAGGAGTGTTGGGAGTTTCATTTGTTGTGTCAGAAGCCCTCCAAGCTTCTGAAGTCAAGGTTGATCTGGAACAAAAGATCCCTTTTCTGAGACTTAACAACACTGAGCTACTGCAATAAGAAGGAGACCAAAAGAGCCCTCCCTCCCTGAGAAAAGGCTTTGGGAAGGGGTATTGGGTTTCTGTAGCTGTTCCATTGGCTGTCTCTGCTGACTGATACCCATTTCCCTGGGCAGTGCCTGAAGCAGATGTGCTTGGCTGGGCTGGTGGGCAGTGCACTGGCCCCGTGCTCGGGATAGGTGGTGTGGCCACCGAATTCCTGGGTGGCTGTGGCTACATCAGCCTAGCATGCACCCCTGAGCACCCTCTTTGGAAAAATGTAGGTAAGTATTACCCCTTATCAGGGTGGTGTGAGGACAGTGCTACAGATCAAGATTTTTTATTGCTGCAGGGCTGAGCCATAATGAATAGAGAGAAAGGGATATATTGTGCTCAAGCACCAATTTCAATAACCTGCACAGGAAGGTGATTGATTACTTGAGACCACAGGGCAGAGCAGAAGCAGTAATTTAAAAGGGTTATACACTCTGAAAGGAGGGATAGAAAAGACATCCTGCCCCCTAATGAGGGAGCAAGGAAGCTCCTGAAGATTGCTGCAAGCCAGTTGTCCTGCAGTGTACTTCACATGCTACAGTATGAAAAATCCAGTGTGTTTCCCTGCAAGATCCCAGCCAGTTTGCTGTCTCGGGGGGCAAAGAACTTACCCTCTCATTGTGGCAGTCCCTGGCACAAGCAGGGATTTTTAAATTACCTTGAGCAGTGTGCTGTCTGAAGTGTTTGCTGAGATCTCTGCTGTTCAATAAAGCACCCATGGTTCTGTTTCAAAATGTATTTCCCATTTTTTAATAAAATTTAAAGATGCATTTAAACATGGTGGGTGAACAGATGCCTGGGGAAAGGCACTGTGTGTTTGTGTGGTCCTTGGTGCTATTGATCTGTTTGCAGGAACTTGGACAGTACAAATCCATTGTTTGGCACAGTGCAGAGGTGCTGCAGAGGATTGAAGCACAATGGAAGTTCCCAGGCTGTGTAGGCTTGCTCTCTGCATTTGTGTGTCACACTTAACATCTGAGTTCAGTAGCTGAAGTTTAAATATCAGTTGCCTGCACCTGACATCCCACGTGTGTTTCTAAAAAGAAGTCAATAAAATAATAATTATTGGAGAGGAAAGAAAGTGGTGTTGGATTCTGACTTTTGGAGAGAGAGTGCGTGGTTCTTAAGGGAGAAGGCAGCGTGGTTATGGATGCCTGTGGAAGAATGATTGGGGGAAGGAGTGACAGGGAAGGAGGAGAATACAGGAGATGAAAGAAGAATGGGGGCAGTGAAGGGATAACATTTGAGGAGAGGAAAGACAAAGGTAGGTAGAGAGACTTCAGCTTGGGATCAGAAACGAAAGCAAGGTAAGAAAAGGAAGGGATGAGAAAAACTCATGGAGAGACCTGCAGCAATGATTTTCAGGGTAATGGTGCTGTGAGAGGAATCAGGGCTGCACAAGGCTGCAGTGTGGATCTGTGCAGCTGACTCCATGAGGAAAAGCATTGCCAGCAGGTCGAGGGAGGGGATCCTGCCCCTCTGCTTAGCCCTGGTGAGGTGCATCTGCAGTGCTGTGTCCAGTTCTGGGCTCCTCAGTGAAGAGACACCTGGAGCAGGTCCAACAGAGGGCTGTGAGAGTGTTTGGGGAACTGGAGCATCTCTCTTAGGAGGGAAGGCTGAGGGAACTGGGCCTGTTCAGCCTCAAGAAGGGATGTCAGAGGGGACCTCAGCAATGTCTGAGTATCTGCAGGGAAGGTGCCAAGAGGATGGAACAGGCTCTTCTGCGTGGTGCCAGCCACTGGGGCACGAGGCAGAGGGCAGAAAGTGATGCACAGGAAGTCCCACCTGAACATGAGGAAGAACTTCTCCGCTGTGCAGATAACCATGCATTGGAACAGGTTGCCCAGAGAGGCTGTGGAGTGTCCCTCACTGGAAATACTCCAGAACCATCTGGACAATGCTGTGCAGTGTGCTCTGGGATGGCCCTGCTTGAGCAGGGAGGTTGGGCCAGGTGACCCCATGGTCCCTTCCAGCCTGACCCGTTCTGGGATTCTGTGGCACAGTTACATTAGTGCCAGCCCAGCTTTGGGCCAAGCTGCTGGCCTTGCTAGCACTTTCTTCCCTGTACATCTTCACCATCCCCCTCTTCCTCTCTTGCTGCTGTGCAATTTCTGTGCAAAGAGGCCCTTGCTTTTCCTTATTTTTCTGTCCATTGCTGCACATCATATCAGGGACAGTGGCTGCCCTTCACTGCCCTCTTCTCTAGTGATCAAGGATGCCTCTAGGGTCTTTTTTTCTTTACAATTAGCAGTTTCATAATCTGAGAATTATTTGAATATTTTATGATAGATGGTATTTAGTCATGATCATTTTAGGTGAATCTTACTAAGATGAAAGAGCAAAATGAATTGTAGAGGGAAAAAAAGGAGAAAAGGGGAAATGAAATTACATAAATAACATGAATGTTTCTAGAACTATTAAGGAGCAGTGCATGGGTAGGAATGAGGAAATGGAAACTCAAATCTAGATTTATATTTTTCTTAATGGGACTGATAAGGTGGTGATGTGTGATAGCCAGCACTGCACAGGTCAAGCAATTTCAGCAAGTGTTCTGGCCCATGTGATAAATTCTGTGATGCAGAGAATCACTTCTGTTTAAGGCTGTGCAGGAGCTTTGGAGTTAAGCTGCAGATAGTAGAAAACATCCCCATAGCCAGATTAAGCTATGTACCATACAAATAATTTGTTGCTCAGTTGTAACTTGCTTAGCTGCAGCTTTATCTTGTTATGCTTTTTGTTATTGCCAGACTCTCTCTGGATCATAATTTGTAATGGTGTGCTCAGCTTCCTTCCCCTTTCAATTGAACAGATAAAGCATCTTTGTCACAGTTCTGATTATAAAGTCACTGTCCTGTCACTTGTTTCATTTTCTCCCAGTTTATTGACAGAACAGTGGCAGAACATTTGTCCCATAGCAGATTTGCAGGGTGAAATATGTGGCTGTGGTTTTAGGAAATCATTTTGGTGTTTTGAGCAGGGGAGGAATTCAGACGACAGGGGTTTGTCTCGTCAGCCCCAGTGGAAGCCTGCCCAGCTGATGGGCCTCTGGAAGGGCAGGGAGAGGCAGGGACGTGTGCTGCTGTTAGGGTTGTGGCAGATTTTTACAGTGACAGCTGCAAGAACTGGAGCCCAGGCCCCTTCAGGTTCTGCAGCAGGAACAAACTCCTGCTTGAGCTTCCCCTGGTGCGGGAATGTCGCTGTGAAACGTGAGTGTAACCCCGTGTGGGGTTGGTTTGGTGCTGGCTCAGGTGCTTCCTCTATCTAAAGGTTTCCAGCCCTGCTGGGGGAAAACTGACAGCACCTGCTGGAATTGGTGCTTTTACCACCTGTCCTTTGCAGAAGAGGAAAAGAAATTACATTAATCTTTTCTAAAAACCACAAAGTCCAGAACTGAGAAGCTGTGATCTTCCAGGATTAATAAACTCACTATAAACTCGACATACTGCATGCAGTACAGGAACAGACACTGTTTTCCTCTAGAGGATACCTGTCTTGTCTTCTGCAGGGGATGCTTCAGAGAGGAATGAAAAGCAGTATGCTGCAGCATGGCCCGTGTCTCATTTGCTGTATAAATTGAAAGGTTTACAGTTGATGAGGCTGGGGATTGCAGGAAGGAAAAAGACATGGTCTTGAGATTCCCAAGCTGGATTTCATCCCTGCCAGAAGCTCCCTCTGTAAGCAGTAATGATTCTCAGCATTGTGTCCCTGTCGTCTTCTGAGATGTAGGGATGTAATCTGGTAGTCAGCTGCTTAAACCTCCTGTGAAGTCTGTCATACTGAACAAACAGGGAAGTATCAAATTCAGGATGTGCTGACAGACTTAATTTTGCCACTTACTAATTTTTGAGGATTTGAACTTGCACTGTTAATTGTCCTTGAGTGCAGAGGTGTGATGTGTGTGTGCTGTGGATTAAGTATCTGGGTGCTTAAGGACACCCAACTACCTGAGCGTTTCTCAGGTAACTAAATTAGAAATGGCAAGAGAAATCTGTTGAAGCAGCAGCTTGATTGCTCCTAAGGATGCTGTATGTAACTTACTATTATGCTGTTTGGGCAAAAAAGTAAGTAAAAGGAACAGCTTCTGTGCTCAGCAAGGCCCACAGTTGATTTTACCTCTTACAGGAATTAACTTCACGTCCTGTGTGTAGTACTTGTTAAAACTTGTTAAAACCTTCCTCTTGCATACTGAACTTTCCCTGTCAACTGGTTGCTCTTCAGGGAAGTGAAAAAGCATTCATTGCTGCAGAGGTATGTGCAGTGAAAATAGAGACTGATATGTTGGACAGCTGTGGTGATGGCCAGACACACCTTCAGTTTTACTCCCTGTGAGCTGGAGAGTGAGTTCAGGAAGCTCAGACGTGCTTATGTTGTGTTTGTGATGAGCTTTGCCCACCAACTTTTTTTTTCTCAACCTGCAAGAGAGATTTATTTTTTCTGTTAGGTACAAACGTGACAATAATCAAGCTTAGACTTCGGGTTGGTGCAGTGACACCAGATCTCATTTTGATTAGACAGGCATGGAAAAATTAGAATTGTTTTTATCAGCCAGCTGAGCATCTGGTGATGCCTAGGGGGTGAGTAGCAGAGTGCATTGAAAATTAATTGACTATCAACTTCACATTGCTCATTGAGAGCCCTATGAATGTTTATTCTTGATGGATGGCACCCTTCCAGGTGTTGGGCAGACCACACTGACACGATGGTGCAGAAGGCACAAGTCACAGGCGTTTAAGACTTTTCACTGCTCCCCATCCCATCTCAGACTTCCTCTTTGGCTCTGCCCAAAGTGTCTGCTGTCCCCTGTATGTAAAATGGATGCACTGAAACAGACTCACTTTTCAGTGACTTAGCATTTGATCAACTTTAATTTTTACATCCTTGTGTAGAAATAACTAAATGGCTTTATTTACCATTTTTTTCATTGATGAGTGGAGTTTTTGGATGGAGATGTATTATAATGACTGACACTCATTACAGACTTTGGGTTTCTGCTTTCTTATTGTGGACCTTTCTGCATGGCAGCAGTTTTCTGCTGACTAATATGTGTTCCAGAACTATGCTTCCAGGTTAAATACATCACATTTTCATAGTCTGCCCCCTTTGGAGCTGGCACAAATGGAAGCACACTAATGTGCACCGGGGGTGTGTGTTGTTATTGGTGAGCTTTTTTCCTGCCTTGGCCTCATGGACAGGAACCTGATTTCTCCATGTGTTCTCCTTTCTCTGCAGGTATTGAGAACCTGCCATTTGAATTACAGAGAAACTTCCAGCTCATGAGAGATCTGGATCAGAGGACAGAAGGTGAGCGCTAGAAATGGTTTTGTTGCCAAGACAAGAAGTATGCAGCTTGACCAGCTTTGCTTTGCTTTACCTTTATCATGGGGATCTCCAGGCAGGGGAGGAGGCCTGAAGCTGCTCCAGTCATCCAGTCTCTGCTCAGGGAGGGCACTGTAGTGTTTGTGTGTATTTGTGCATTTAATAATAAACTTGTTTCAGACCTCAAGGCAGAGATCGATAAGCTGGCCACGGAGTACATCAGCAATGCAAGGACTTTGTCTTCAGAGGAAAAGCTGGGGCTTCTCAAGCAGATCCAGGAGGCCTATGGGAAGTGCAAGGAGTTTGGGGACGACAAGGTCCAGCTGGCTATGCAGACCTACGAGATGGTATGAAGGGAAGTGTCTTGTGCTTATCGTGTGAAAGGCTAAAGCCACCCGTTTTGGAAGGCCCTGATCTCTCATTTTTAAGTTGTGCCCATCTTTATTTCTCAGCTCTTTAGTGCCAGCCCCCTGCCTCTTTGTCCCCTGCTGGGCTCTGTGCTGTGGTAACTGCAGGTCCCTGCTGTCGTTGCAGGTCGACAAGCACATCCGGCGGCTGGACACAGACCTCGCTCGCTTCGAAGCAGACCTGAAGGAGAAGCAGATAGAGTCGAGTGACTATGATAGTTCTTCCAGCAAGGGCAAGAAGAGTGAGTACCACCACTGGGCTGCAGATTGATTCAGGAGGCAGCCAAGTGACTATGGAAGTGGTGGGGATGAAGGCAGGCACTGGAGTGGTGCAGATCAAAGACTGTTGCGCTGGAATCTGAAGGACAGGTAAAAAGATGTTGACCTGGGCTCTTCTTGAGTGAGCATATTCAGGGCAGCTAGACATAATTCAGATGGACTGCAGGGCCCAAAGCCAACATGCATTCCAAAGCAGAAGTGTCTTTTAGTGCTGGGGAGGTTGTCAGTTTCGGGTGTTTGTTTTGGTGGGGTGACAGAGGCAACACCTTTTTCTCTTCTTACCAGAGGGCCGAGCCCAGAAAGAGAAAAAAGCTGCCCGTGCTCGCTCTAAAGGGAAGAACTCTGATGAGGAAGCACCAAAAACTGCCCAAAAGAAACTGAAGCTTGTCCGCACGTAAGTGTTAGGGAGGCTTGCAGGAATGAGAAATCAGACCAAGGCAGGCCTAGCCAGGCTGATCCCCACCCAGGCTGCAGTGGTGTGTCCTCTGTCCCTTCTTGGGAAGCAAGAGGGAGGAAGCATTTTTATTCTTGCAGGGGAGTGTGGGTTGAAGGGGAGAGCAAGTCACTCCACTGGAGTTGGGTGTTTGTACTTAAACAAGAGAAGTATCTGTCTGTGGCAGACAAGGGCATTGTCTTGGGAGACGTGAAGGGACTCAAAGTCAGTCATTTTGCTGACCTCTTTCATTCCTGTCCTGCAGTAGCACAGAGTATGGGATGCCTTCAGTCACCTTTGGAAATGTGCACCCTTCGGATGTACTGGACATGCCCGTGGACCCCAATGAGCCCACTTACTGCCTCTGCCACCAGGTCTCCTATGGGGAGATGATTGGCTGTGACAACCCAGATGTAAGAGCCTGCACTTGATGGAAGTGGGGGGAGATGGGTTGGAGAGAAGAGTCCTGCATGGAAACTCTTGTCCTGCTTGGGTGGTGCCTGAGCAAGCAGTGACAAGGAGAGAGCTTACCTCAGGTAGCTGGGAAGGGCAGAGGTGTGGCTGGCCATGACCTCTTGAGTGCCTCTTTCTTCAGGGCGTTCCTTAAAATGCTTTCTTGCCCCTAAACTTAGCAAGACAGAAGGGGAGTTCTCCTTGCCCACAATGTGTAGGTTGGGTGTGAGCATTCATTCCTTGATCACTCCTCGGGATTTAGGAGTTTGTGATCTAATGCTGGGAAATTCTGGTAGCCCAAAAGCAACAATTTCAAAAGAAAACTGCTCCTTAACTGACTGCTCTTCATCCCAACAGTGTTCCATTGAATGGTTTCATTTTGCCTGTGTGGGTCTGACAACAAAACCAAGAGGAAAATGGTGAGTGAACAACCAACCTGGGGGGCCCATGGGCCTTTGGAGGGGATGTCCTAGGTGGCAGGAGGGAGAGTACTGTGTATACAGACTTGGAAGATCTCATTTAAAGGCAAATGTGAACTAAGGCTTTGTCAGGGACCTTGGAAAAGGTCTTTTGGGACCATGTACTGAGGCTCATGTCATGCCCTAAATGTTGGCTTTTTACTTCTCTTACTAACAGGTTCTGCCCTCGCTGCTCCCAGGAGAGGAAGAAGAAGTAAATTCACGAGACCTCAGTACTGCTGCAGGAGCTCTCTTCCCCCTGCCAGGGCCTTGTCCCAATTCCCCCAGCCCTTGGGGCCTTGGCTGAGGGGAAGTCTTGCCCTGTTTGTGGTTTGGGCCATCCCTGGAATGGTGTGTACCCTCACGGTGGTTCCTGTGTGTTCTGTATCCCTGGCTGCTTCTGAGTCCTTAAGGGAGGCCCTCTCTGTGCTATTCCAAACAGGTCTCTGAACCTCAAAGGGAATGAATGAGGGCACCAGGGTAGCCACCAGATTCCCAGGGATTCAGGTAGCCCCTGATTTTCCTTGGCTTTCCTTCAGCCTCCTCAGAGTTCATTGCCTACTCTCTGCTTAGAGAACAAGGCTATGGGATGGGGGAAGGAAAGGAGGTAAGTCTTGAGCATTTTAGGTCATTCATCTTCCTGGATCTTTTTCAGGAGAGAGGGAGCAACCAGGCTACTTCTTAATCTAGTGGGCTGGTTGAGAGACTGGAAACCTGATGTGCTCCCTGTCTTTAACCATTCCACTGCTGGCACTGAGCAGCCTCTTGCTGGGGAGAGGAGGAGGCAGAGGGAGTGTTTAGAGCTAGCTTTGTCTCTCTTATTCCTGGGGTAAACCTGCTGGTCTGGGGAGCACATTGTGTGAAGGAGGAAGAATTTCTGACCACGTGGGGAGAAACGACTCGGTCCAGTCTGACTTCCGCCTTCCAAATTCTGCCTTCCTTTTGTGTAGTGGTGCTTCTCCATTATGTCAGTGGTGGCAAGTTGGGGGATTCAGATCCCACTTGTATAATACAGAAGGAAATAAAGTTCATTGAAACAGATGAACTCTGTTTGCCTTGGTGTCATCTCCAAAATAAACTGTGGCAACTGGTCTCTCTCTAGTTCTTCCTTCTCTCTTAGCTCTGCTTTTGTTGCAAATGGTGAGTGTGGTTCAGCTTTTTCATGCAGCAGTCCTGAACAGCACTAGTGAGTGACATTCTTCGTAAGTCAGGCTTGAAAATGTACCTAATGTAATTGCAAAAGCCTGCTGAGCTTTCTGGTGGCTGTGAAAAACACCTGCCCCGTCAGTTGTGCCCTCACAAGAGAACATGAATAAATGTGAACATTTATTCACATTACTCTGATCATTTCCTTCATCAGTTGCCTTCTCTTAAACGAGGAAGGGTGGTGGTTTCAAAGGCCAGCCCTCACTGTGGCTGTTGTGCAGCACAGCTGAGAAACCATCAGGACAAGCCATGTGTCTCCAAGACTGTGGAAGGGTTTTCCAGGCACCCCGATAACTTGCTCCCCAGTAGGTCAGGGTCACCATGTTCCAGCTGCTGTTACTAACACAATATGGGGTTCCTACACAATTCCTGAAGGCTTGTCTCTCTTTGTGGTGTCTGCAGGTAACTCTGAGGAGGCCCCTGCTGAAACTCCCCTTTATCAATTCCTTTGGCAGGGCCTGGGGATTGACAAGCCAAATCTTCTCCCTGTTTGTGGTCTGCACATCTGGAGGGTTTCATGTGAAACGTGGAATGTTTTCCTCAGAAAGAGGACTTATATGAGGATCCAGGGAGGATTTTGCTCTTTTAGTCATGAAGCCAAAGCTCTGCTGAGGTTCAGAGGAGAGAGTAGGTGAAGATCAGTGCTGCACCCACCTTGTCATTGATGGGGCTCAGAAGCTGGAGCTGTTTTCTGTTCAAGGGAGTTAGCACTGAGTCAGTCTCTGCTTTTGTCTCAAGAGGGGTGTTCAGGTTCCCATTCTGCACAGAGAAAAGGGTAAATTCTTACTGTGGTTTGTGGTACCCCTGCCACAGTCTGGATCTCAATCCCGGGATTTTATTGGACTGCTTCCTGGGGCTTCCCTTCTTAAGCAAAGGTGAAGGAAGTTCTGGAAGGTGTTGGCTCTGTGTCTGCTGTAGTTTTAATAACGGGGAGACACTGCCATGACCCAGTGGGTGAGCAGGCTGTGGCAGGAGAACTGAGCTCTTCCGATGAGCTTTCCTCACACTTCAGCTGGGCTTTCCTTACACATCAGCTGGTGCTCAACTGACAGAAGAAATGGGGGGTGTGGCCTGAACTTGAAAAGGGGCTGTGGGCAGAGTGCAAGGGCGAGCAAGGAGGCAAACACTCCTGCAAGTGGTTTGGTTTCGGTGGGATAGGACATGGGACTGCAGTGGCCAGCATTAGCAGCAAGCTCCCTGGGAAGGGTGGACTGGAGATGGGTTTGAAGCACGAGCCAGCAGCAAGGAACATCCAGGGCACTTCTGTTACTGCTGAGGGAATGCTCTGACTCACAGGAAGAATTTAGAGCAAAATCTGGTTAAAACCTGAGCGTTTTTAAATGGCTTGCAAGTATAAATGCAAATGAAAGGATGTTAAAAGCTAACCTTGGGGGAATAAGGGCAATAGCTGGGCAATATTTGATCACCAGAGGAGGAAAAGAATCAGTAGAAGCTAGAAATTGCAAAGTACAAAAATGAAGCCAGTGGGAACAAAGCCTGTAAGTGACAAGGCTGGAAACACGAGCAGCTTTTTTTAGAATGCCTTTTGTTTTTGACATAATTGAACATGGCACTTGTCCATTACCAACTGCAGATAGCAGAATTGTTTGTAATGAGAGGAGGGGAAGTGTTCTGTAAATATTTATTCTGTGTTGGTGCTGGTGTCGTATGGGGATGATGTACTTCCTAGGCAAACAGTAGAGAAGGGGTTTCAATGGCATCTAGTGGGGCAGAGACTTTTTCAATCATTAGTCCTCAATAAATGGTGTTTGTCATCCTGTGAAAGCCACCCAAAGGCATCTGTGGGCTGATCTCTGTCAGACTCTGGACTGCTTGGATAAAAACCTACAAGGCTGGAAAAGAGCCAGCTCTGTTCTGGTCCTTAATGATGTCAAGAAGGCTGCCACAACAGTCCAGATGTGAAATACTGGAACAGCAGAGAAGGAAATTGCTTCTCGCTAAAACAAGCAAGAAATCCAGGTCAACAAAATAAAATCAGCTTGATGGGAAGTAGGAAAAAAACCTGTCAAAAATTACTTGATTTTTTTTTTAAAGGTCCTTGTTAGTAGTTACCTGTATCACTGTAGGGGTATTGGGATCTGAGAAGTTTACTTCTCCTAGAATTGAAGTGCTTAAAGCAGGGATATACTCAGTTAAAGTAATCATGAACTCCTTTACAGAACTGGCTAGCTTGCAGATTTCCTGGAACAGCTGTCAGTGCAGCATAAACACTTTCTAAAATGGTGCTGGAGAAATTGCCCTTCTAGAGTGATTGGAAATATCCCAGTTGATGAGTAAAGTCAAGTGGGAGTCTCAGGAGTCTGGAGCCACAGCGTGACAAGAGGCAAGACTTTTCCAGCCTTGTTAAGCCCGTTTATTCATAATGGTTGATCATGCACACAAATGGCCAGTTTATCTTGCCCAGTTTGATTGCCCCATCTGTGGGCATCAGCCCTGGGTAGCTGGGCAGATGTGCTGATGAGGATGTTCAGCAAAGTGCTGCCCTTTCCAGCGAGCAGACGTGCTCAGCAGGCTCCCATCCCTCAGGCTCTGCCACCATAATGTCCCCTGCATGATGTGCACAGAAACCAGACACCACTGTGGCCTTCCACCAGTGGGACCACCTTCCTCTCCTGCTTTTGAGCAAACTCATCCCACAGCTCAGCAATGTCCAGCCTTTCACCAAGCACTCTTCAGGTATTACTCACCCACCCATGCGCTCAGAGCCGTGTGGTGGACACTCACTGTCATATACAGTCAGTTCAAATGTTGGCCAAATCAGTCCAGAGATCTCGAGCTGGCAGTGGAAAAGACATTCCCAAGAGACAACTGGCTCATACTGACTGAAAATCAGCCCATCTCCTCCCAGACCTGGCTGGTTTGACAGTTCCTGAGCCGTTGTGCTTTTTATAATCGACCACGGCTCTACTTTCTCCCTGCCATGTGAACCAGGAGGACAAACTGTGAAGATGTTGACAGCCTGAGTGGCAACATCGGCTGCTCTGAAGAGCTGGCAGTAGGCAAGGGAGACTGCAGCACTGAAAGAGTTAAAGACTACTAGAGGGAAAACAAATGTCCTACCTTTCTTTCCAAAGACAACTGAAGGAAGTTTCTGCAACTCTGTTGCCTGGTAGTTAGAGTATCAGAAGAAACATAGCTGTTTTTATCCAATAAAATGAATTTCATTTATAAAAATAGTCAAACATCTTGATTAATTTATGCTAATTTATGTTTATTTTTCTGAATACATAAAAGAAACTAAAAGTGTTAGTTTTAAAAAAACACTTTTGTGCCCAAGGCTTAAGGACAGGAAAAGCTGTGACAAACACTAAGCTCCTAAATCTTGGTGTGAAAAAAATGTTCAGCAAGGTGTCCACTTCGGTCTGTTTTTGCAGGTGTACAATTTAATTTCAGTGGGCTGGGTTGCTGCCATTGAAGAAACAACTCATTCAAAGCTGAAAACCCATCTGGGAGTAGGAAAGGAATTATTTTTTACACAGCAAGCAAGACAAAGGAGTGTGAGACCCTGAGATTTCCTTGTTCTAAAAGCCTGGATGATGCAGTCATTAGAAGAACCCATTTAGTTACCACAGAAAGATTGAGGTGGGAAGAATCCTCTCTGGAGCTTTGTAGTCCAAGCCCCTGCTCTCACTAGGAATAAGATTGTGGTTGGATCAGGTTGTTCTTGCACAAAACAAACCTGCCTAAAACGACTAGTGCAGTTTGTTCAAGCATGCTTTTATGCATCCACTCCATTTTAGGTTGTATTAATAATTCAAGAAACCATTTTTAAATGCTGTTTTTGCAATCAATTAAATATTCCATTTCCTAAATGTCAAGTAAAAAATGCTTCATTCACTATTTCCTAACAAAATAAAATGTAAATTAAGTGTTTGAATTAATGCACGTTATAACTGTGTAGTGCTTGTATAAATGTGAATAGATTACCATATCTACCAAGTTTAAAAGAGTGACAATTTTAATGTAAAGTCTATATTTATCAGCACATTTGCAGAGCCCTCAGCCAATAACAGTAAACCTACCAAAATAAAGTAGAAATGCAGAATGAAGGCCATTTCACCTGTGAATAAAGTCAGCAATTCACAGAGTTTTCGTTCGAATCACAACACTCTCTGGTGCTTTTGTCTGTGGAAATGGACAACTCTGCCCTGCTGGGCACAGCCCTTCCCACAGGGCCACAGCTCCCAGGGGGAAGGTGTCCAGCACTGGGATGCTGGAGTGGTGTTTGGAGGAGTTAGTGCTGCACTGGAAGAGGCACTTCTACAGAAGCACAACTGCTCATGGCCTCCTCCATAAGCAGCCTGGTGTTTATTTTCCACCAACACACATACAGGTGTTTTTGGAACCATTTTTCTATCATCTCTGCTCACATTTCAAATTATTTAAGCCACATGCTTTCTAGGGATGCTGCTTGACAAGCCTCTGGGTCTGGAATTCACATCCAGCCTTTGTGGCCTCCATCTTTATGGGGTTTTTGAGCTGACCAGATTTCCTCTCCCTGCCCCAAACCCCCCAGTTTAACTCACAGGGTAGACACGGGGTCTGTGAGCCACGGTCCTGGAGTTTCCAAGAGGTTTTGCAAGGTTTTCCAAGAGACATTGCTGCTGCTGGTGGTGTTTGTGGTGGAACATGCAGTATGCAGAATGCTGAGACTAACTTGGAAGAGGAGCTTGTCTGCTGCAGGGTGGCTCCTCACAAACCAGACAGGCTCTTACAAAGCTCAGAATGAACAAGGCAGTTGGGCAGCAGTATGGAAAACACCACTCCAGTGAGTTGTTCTCCTGCTGCTCCTCCTCCCTGCTGCTGGCTCAGGCACTCTGCAGGCCCGGGGGTCACAGCTGTGTCCCTCAGCACGCCGGGGCCCAGCTGGCACAGGAGCACCGTCTGCAGGAAGCTCTGTTGTGCGGTGGCCCTGAAAACAAGGGTACAAATCTGCCTCACTGCAAAAATGACACAGCTTGTAATGCTCCATTGGGGGTACAGCCTGAGAGGTGCCACGTGAACCCTCGGAAATCAGCAAACGCTGGAACTGGCATCACCCCCGTGCTCTGCATTGCTGGCAGCTGTAATTGCTTGGCGCAGCAGTAGGGAGTAGCTGCCCCCAGCCTGCAGCATTGATGCATCCTGTACAAGTCACTGTTCCTCTCATCCTCATCCTTCCCCCAAAGACGACTTATTTTCTGCAGAGACTTGAAGTGCAGGTGCCCCACAGCCAGCTGGCACACACCTCATCACACAGCACAGCACTGCCTCCTGCACTTGCAGCCTCACAGCCCTGCTGCATGCATGCCAGACTAGTTGGCTTCTATACTTGTGGGCTGTGGGTTCCCTGAAGGATTCTGACAACCTGAACCAAGTCCAGGGCTTGCCACAGTGCATGAGAAGTGCTGAGTAGCCAACCTGTCCTCACATCAGTAACCAACTTCTTTCTGAGTATACAGCAGCTCCCCACAGGCCGTGCCACCAGTGCACCAGCCAAGGGTGACTTCCTTGACAGGTCCCCCGTCTTCTGCCTTGTGTTTGAGTTCTCAGTGTGTATCCAGGGACTCTGGTCCCTCTGTTCTTTTTTCCTGTTTTCACACACCAGAAATCTCTTGCTGGCACACATAGACATAGGCAGAGCAACCAGCACCTGCCAGGCCTTAATAATACTGTGTGGTGTTGCCCAAAGAAGCTGTGGACACCCCATCCCTGGAAGTGTTCAAGTCCAGGTTGGATGGGGCTCTGAGCAACTTGGTCTAATGAGACCCATGGCAGGGGCCTTGGAACTGGATGATCTGTGAGGTCCATTCCAACTCAAAACATTCTATGGTTCCGTGATTCTGTGATGTGTCACAGTGTGCTCTCCTTAGTCAGGCATTTCCACCAGCCACTGAGGTCAGCACTGAACCTCTCTGGGAAGCTGCACAGTCAAGGTGACAGAGCTCAACCTGGGCTCTGTGGTCACGGGGAAATTGAGGTGATTAACAGAGCTGGGGAGCTGAAGGCCCTGGAGCTGTCTAAAATCAGCAAATAAGCATTCTGTCTCAAGCTAAGTAATGGAAGAGTAGGAACTGACAAAAATTTACAAGCCCCAGCAGTGTTGTCTGTTTTGATGAGTGGCACGAGCTAGCTGCAAAAACTCTCCTGATCACTGTCTTTCTAAAGAGCTGCAAAAACCTCCACAATTCAGTGGTTAAGCGGTCAGGCTTCAAGCTTCTCAGAAACGCTACTTTCCATCGAAACATCTTAGAGCGAACCACAGCTCGTCTCCTGCCAGGACCCGCAGCGCTACGTGCTGCTGCCAGACACCTTTCCAGCAGCCCGCACGGCTGGAGCGATCCGAGCTTTCAGCCGGGTGCAAGGCGGGATGGCCCCGGGGCGCTGGCGGGCGCTGTGTCAGCCCTGCAGCCGCAGCGCTCTGCAGCTGCTCCCGGCAGCACAGCCCCGCAATCTCGCAGGAGCTGCGGCAGAAGCGGCTCCTGCAGCAGATCCCTGCGGCGCGCAGGAAAGCCTGCCCCGCTCGGCCCGCAGTTCCTCCGAGGATGCCGCTCCGCAGAGCCCGGGGTGCCAGCCTGGATCTGCCTGCGCTTCCTGGAGCTGCCGTGCCAAGCCCTTTGCTGCCAGCCCGCGGTGCCTGCGGCCCTGCCTTTCCCTCTCCCCTCGGAGAGTGCCCAGCCTGGGTTGCTCTGTCCGTGCCCTTCGGGTGTCTCTGTGTTAACAACTGGGCACGGCTGTGGGTCTCCCTCAGTCCTTAGGGCTCGGGGCCCTTCTGCACTGCTGGTCCCAAAGCCCTTTTGCTGACAGCATTCCCCCTTTTTCCTGGGAAGGCTTTACTGTGCAGAGAGCAGTGCTCAGGGCACCTGTGCAGAAGCAGAGGAAGAGCAGCTGGTGCTCCCTTGACTCCCTGGGAGTTCAGAAAGTGGCCTGTCTGCCTGGGAGAGACCCAGCCAGCTGCCCACTGCATCCTGAAGCAAGATGGTGCTGGGACACCCCTGGGAAGGCATGGGGTGCTTCTCAAACCCCTGCAGGTGGAACAGATGTTCCCTCCTTTCTCGTGCAGAAAACATAAAACACTTTGGGGTCCAAGGTGTCCCAGAGGTGCCACTTTTTGGGTACCCTCAGCCCTGGGTTAGCCTGGCCAGGCCTCAGTGCTGTTGCGGGTTGTTGCCAACCACCACCGAGTCCCCAGGCAGAGGGGGAAGCTCCCAGTTTGGCTCCTGCTCCTCCCCGTCCCCATGGCCCTGCTGTCTCTCCTCCCTGTGGGTGCCCACGGGCCCTCACCCCTGCTCAGGAATGGGGCTGGGCTCTGGCTGCCCCCCACCAGCCCCTCCCCAGCCCCACCATGACACCACTGCCGGGTTCCGAGCGTGGTGCCATGGCCAGGACCTGGTTCCACCGTTGCCAGGGGCAGAGCCCGGGTGCCCAGACTCCCTGCACGGGCCCTGCTCGGTGTGGGAGTGATTCCCACCCAGCCACCAAGCCGCTCCATGATGGTGAAGCCTGTGGCAGACAAGTGGTGGCTCCTCTGGCTACTGAGTAAGTGTCCACCCTTGCAGGGCCACCTCAGAGCCTGGGGCTGGAGCCCTGGTTCTGCTGCTGCCATACCCCTGTCTCTCACAAGACCACGCCAGCTGGCCCACAGGCTGTGCCAGCCCTTGGCTCTGCTCACCCTTGGAGCAGCTGGAGGTGCTTGGAGGGGACACAGAGTGGGGACACAAGAGGGTGTGAAGTCAGCAGGAGAGTGGGCCAAGGCAAAGGAGGGGGAGGCAGGATATGGAGGATGGATAGGGTGGTGACCACAGCACAGTGCAGGGTGGAGGGGAGCTTCTGAAAGCTGGGGCTTTTGAGGAGAAAAATAAAAAAATCCACTGCCACCACCCCAAAAAAACCTCAAGCACAAAAAAAAAAGCCACAAAAAACCTGAATCCCACACACATAAAAACACACCCCCCCCACACACACAAAGAAACAACAAAACCAAAAAGCAAAACACTTCCCCCCGATCCAAACCAAGCACACAATAAAATCTGACTTTTCAAGCTTTTTGGGGTTTTTTCTTCCCTTTTTCTTCTTTTTCCCCCTTTTCCCTGGGGCTCCTGGTTACCCTGCAGCCAGGGGTGATGGAGGGAGAGCCCAGACCAGCAGCTGGGGTGTTTGTCCAGCACCCTGCTGTGCATGAGCAGGCAGGAGCGGGCAGCCTGCCAGCTGCTCCTTCCTTCCCACTCAGGACAGCCCCGCTGGCTCCATGTGTCCCCTGCAGGTGTGCTGGCCCTGCCCACAGCCGCGCTGGCCCCCCCGGTGCCCCTCACGCTGGGCAGCCCGCTGTCAGACGCCGAGTACCAGCGCTTCTTGGCCAGGCTGCGCCCGCCCTGGGAGGCCAACATGTTCTGCCTGCTGCGCCAGGCCTACGGCTGCCTCAGCCCCACCATCGTGCACCTGGACCAGGACGAGAACCACGGGCAAATCCCCCAAGGTGAGGGCGTCACCCCCCTCCTGCGGCTGGAGCAGCGGGGCTGCTTCGCTGCCTCCAAAAGCCACGAGGCTGCGGGAATGGGATGGGTTGTTTGGTGCTCTGTAAGCCCAAAGAGCAGCTTGGGGCAGGCACTCCCAGAACTCGAGCACACCGGCTTTTGTGGCCTCTCTGGGCATCCCTTCCAGTGCTGCAGCACTTTAGCAGAGGAATAAAGCTTTTCCAAATGGCCAGCCTAACCTCTTAAGCAGGAATTTGCATGGGTTGCCCCTGCCACCTCGCATTGTCCTGTCTGGCATCACCAAGAAGAGTTTGTCCTCTTGTAGCTTTCCTTCAAGCCCTTGTGGGCTGCTGTAGCTCCTCCTCTTCACCCAGCAGAACAAGCACAGCTCCTTCTCTTCACAGGTCATGCGGCTGAAAGCCACGGCCACTTCAGCGGCCTTTCCCTTCTCCACACTCGGTTGGTGGGATGGCAGGAGAGAAAAACCTTGCCACAGTTTTCTGAAGCTCAGCGTAGCTCCTCATCTCTCACCAGCTCCTTCCAACTTGATCTGGGGGTTAATGCAGGGTCTTGGCTCACAGGCTCTTGTAGGTCTTTAAGAAAACTTGAGATGATAAGCTGCCTTTTTAAGTGTTTAACATTTCAGGAGCCAAGAAACATCCCAGTTCAGAAAGCACCATAGCAACAGCACCCTTCAAATCTCTGCAGTCATATTTTCCCTGCACCCCTGCATCAGAGAATTTAAGTGGTATAATTATATCTGTGCAGCTGAAAAACTTGGGACTACTTCTGTTGTATTTTTCTTCAGAGGAAAAAAAAATAGGAGCAATTTTCTCATAAAAAAATATGTCTTTATATTTAGATATGAACGTCAATGAGCTGAATGATCAGCCAACTGTGCTTATTTGGACTGCAGCTTGAGGGCAACTATTTCTTGCTGGTTTCTGCAGCTGTGTTGGGGGAACGAGTCCCACCCAACATCAGCAGACCCAGGGACGGGTCCTGTGCTCCTCACTCACTTGTGGGCACCTGCAATCCACTGCTGCTTTGTGCACCCAGGGTCTGTCCCTGGGTCCTCTCCTGGTGGTGCCCAATTCCCTGGCACTGCTCTTTGTCATGTCCAGCCACACTCCCACTGCTGCTGCCTTCAGAGCCTCAGTTGTCAAGAGTAGAAGCATCTGGAAATGCCAGGAGATGGGACAATTTTGCAGGTTGCCCTCTTTGCCTTCTTTTCCTCCACCCCTCAGCCTAACACACCCATCCAGCAGAATTTATTGCCCTTTGTGTTACCCTTTTTCAGTTTGGGGGCTATTTGGGCATATTTCAGGCAGGGTGAGAGGCTGAGAAGACGTGGCAGAGCATGTGCCCTCATGTTTAGCCTCTGCTGTCCTCACAGAGCTATGGCAGTGCTGTCTGCATCCAGGTATCCATGGGCATTCATGGTGCCATTCAGGTGTGAAGAAGGCAGGTACCTTCTGCTTTAAACAAAGAACAGGGTGGGGATCTGGAGTGTTCCCCACAAGTTGGGCATTTTTCTGGGCTGAGATCCTGGTGTATATCTGAAATTCTCGTGTTGATGGTGCAGCTGTTTGCTCAGCACAAGAAATTAGTACAGGGTAGAGGAGGGTGCACAAGCAGTAACAGGAGAGCAGTGCAATTCCACTGCTAATCCCTCCCTCCCAGCCAGCACTTCCCTGCTCTGTGTGCACTCAGAGCTGGCTGTGCCAGGCAGGCCATGCACTCCTAGAGCAGAGGGAGCACAACATCACCCAATTCTACAGGGTTTTCTGCTCTCCTGCGTGCTCTTGGCTTTCCTGTGATGGCTGCAGGAAGAGCTGCAGCTCTGGAGTCAGTGTGTCCGTGGTGCTGGGCAAGACTGCAGTGGACGTGTGTACAGGCACAGGCTTTGCCAGCAGCATCCTGGCCCTATGGACCTTCCTCCATCGCCTGCAAGGCTGGAATCAGTGTCAACTTACATTGCCCTGCAGAATTTGTCTCCTCTGGAGACAGCTGCCCAGAGAAACTGTGGCTGCCCCATCCCTGACCCATCAAGGCCAGGTTGGATGGGTCTTTGAGCAACCTGGTCCAGTGGAAGGTGTCCCTGCCCATGGCAGGGGTCTTGGAACTGGATCATCTTTAAGGACCCTTTTAACCAAAACCAGGCTCTAATTCTCTGGTGCTTCCAGGCACAGTCTGGTCATCTTTTGAACCTACCACATCACTGCCTTTTTTCTCTTTTTTTAAACCCAGCAAGGACTAAAAACAGAAGCATCAGATCCTGGAAGCAGGAAGTTTGGGTCTCTGTCATAGAGAAGATAACTGTAAAAAAGGGCAGAAGGACAAACGGAAACCCTCAGGGGGTTGGAGGGAAAGGGCCTGTGGTGCCTGGGATCCGGAGCTGTAACAGCCCAAGGCTGGGGAACAGAGCCTGGACTTTCCCTGCATCCACAAGCCACCATCCAAGAGGTCCCCATCTCTTGGTGCACCCAGGCCAAGGGGGTAGATGTTGAAACCTGTGGCCTGCCTCCCTGCCACATCTCTCTCTCCAGGGCCAGTCTGCATTGAATTTCCAGAGGTGGTGCAGTTCCAGACCTTCTGCCAGTTCGCCCAGTACCGCTGCCTCAAGCAGCAGTTCTATGTCAAGGTAAGGAGTGGGATGTGCACAGGTGGGGGAGTATCCCTTGGGAGCTGGGAAGGCTGAGGAGGAAGGGAAGATAACACAGCAAGATTCATGTTTCCCCCTCTCTCCTCCACGCAGCCAGTCCCGTGTTTGTCTTGGTCCCTAACGAGCGCTTTCCCAGCGGAGCAATCCTACACTGTGAACTTCTCAGCAGCGGGCAGAACCTCCCCAGCCACAGAAGGTATGGCTGCACTGGGCTGTGCTGGGCACCCCTGCTCACCCGCTGGTCTCCTGTAGCTGCCCCTCCACCCCCAGCAGCTTTCTGCCTCGCCTCCAAAAGGCATCCTCAGCTGCTCCATCCCTCTGGCTCCCCAGCTTGGAAGCAGGCTTCTCTGCCCCCTGCTGATGCCCTGCTGCAGGACAATGTGGCAGAGGTGCTGAAGTTCTCTCATGCACTGCTAGGTCAGAAACCGTGGCTGATGAAGCCCCCCCCAGCCACGCCAGAGGTGGCCACACCCTCGCAGAGCAGCAGGGGCACTGTGAGCCCACCAGCTGTCCAGGCTGCCATTGCCACCTCACCTCCCAGGGTGGAATCCCCTGATGACCAAAGCCTGAGGAAAAGCATCTGGCAGCTGATCCATTCGGCCCTCTCCTTGGATGCAACCCTGGACACCAAGGACTATTCCTGGAACTTCACCAAGTCAGGCCCAGGAAGCACACCAGAGCAGGAATTTCCCCCCCGAGGCAGGTGAGGGCAAGTCTGCTCCTTCTGGATACCCCAGGCCACCCATGGAGGGCTGTCCTCGTGCACACTGGAGAGCAGCCCCGCAGCATCCATGTCTGCTCAGAGCAGGTGGGCAGTGTGGGCAAGAGTTCTGGAGCAAGCTGTCCCATCCAGGCAGGAATGCATCTGGGGAGCCCCCAGGCATGCCTTGCTCCAGCACAGTGAGCAGGGAGAGGGTGATCTGGCACTGTTAGTGCCTGAAAATGGCGCTGTCCTTACATCCTGAGCTAAGTGGGTTTAGGCTGGACCTGAGCTGCAGGCAGGGCTTCGTCCCCTCCCTGTGCTTCCCCACACTGTGGCCATCTGAAGTGTGCAATCACCTCTGCACTCCTCCTCCTCCCAGCACATCTGCCAAGGGTCTGGGTGATGTGCTGAAACAGTTTCCTTGCAGACACAGGTCCCTGGGATGTGTCTCACTGTGCTCCTTGCCTCTCTGTGTGCAACGTGCAGCAGATGTTCCTTAAAACAGTCTGACCCCGAGAACACTCCGAGGAGAGCTCTGTCCTCACCCAAGTGGAGTAAAAGCAGCCCCAGCCTAGGAAACAGATGGGAGCACAAAGCTGTGCAGGGCCACGACCTCTCCTTGAGCACATGCACCTCTCTGCACTCTGGATCTGTGCACAGCTCTTCCCGAGCGTTTCTGGTTCCCCATTCTGGTTTTGTGTGCAGCCACACAGCAGTTCAGCCCAGGGCCCTGCACCAATCCAGCTTGCTGCAATCCTTCCACACACCCTTCTTCGTTCCTCTGGCCCACAGATGCCTTAGGAGCTCGTGGAGCATGTTGAGCTCTGCTCAGCTGGTCTGCCAGGATCTGTTTGCCTCTGTCCTCAGGTAGCTGGGGCTGGTGACCCCACACTGTAAAATCTGCGAAAGGTTATTATGCTTTCACCCAAATTTACTTTTTGATCCTTTAGTACTTTGTGGCTGAGGACCACTTGCTTTGACTGAGATGCAAATATTGTTTTGCTTCCCGAGAGCCAAAAAGCCCCAAACCAGTGTCTAGATGTGGTTTTCATGGAGAAGTCATTTTGGTTTCGCTCTCTTGCTGGCGAGTGACGTTCCTGTAAGCACACAGATTTTGTGCTTGGTTGCACATCTGTGGTTTCTCTTGAGCACACTGCACGCCCCTGCCACAGTTCAACCAGAGATTCCACTTCTGCATGTAAAAATGAATTGCATCATGTTGTTAAAGCCCTAAGTTCTCTTGCAAGGCTGTAAAACATGTCATCCTCCTTCCTAATATTGTAGGAGGCTTTTACTGCCTGGCAAAACTTTTCCTGGTGTATGTGCTCTCAGGCAAAATTGTGTTTCATTGAGGATTCTGTTCTCCCTGCCTCTGAAACGAGCCTTGCTCTGATTTAGTCCTGCTGGGATTACTGGGGGACAGCTGTGATTGCAGAAGACACTCGCTATCCTGCTGCAGAGGTTCTCAAAGACACTAATGCTGACTGTGTGTCTGTCCCTGGCAGCCCAGCCCCATCAATCACGCTAAGCAAAGCTTAAACTCCCGTGAAGACACAAAGGCGAGAGAGACCGCGCCTGTCGGCTTTGCCGCTTGCCGCATCCCTCCCGCCTCCTCTCAGGGGGACTTCAAAGCATGACCTAAAAATGGGGCAAAATGCCTTGAGGCATTTCCATGCCGGCCAGGGGAGCAGGGCTGGGTGGGACTGGTGGTTGTGCACAGGTGCCATTGGGTTCTGGTGTAACACAAGGTGTGCGGGGTTGTGATAGGCACAGGTCCCAGAGCCGTGTGTCTTACATCCATCCGTCCTTCTTGCTCACCCCTGCTTGTGGAGGCTGCTTTGGTAGCTCTACCGGCTTGAATAACACCTGGTGAGGCCAGCTGTGACCTTTAGAGAGAGACAGGGCAAGGGTAGTAAGACAACAGGAATCTGCAGCACTCTTTTGTGGTCTTTCTGGTAGCAGTGAATCACTGGGCGGGAGGGGGAAATGTCAATTATTGCACTTATTTTCTATTTTTAGTCCTTCTTGTGCTTTCTACCTTATTTCCCAGTATTTCCTCTCCTCAGAGTTACCTCTACACTGATTCAGCCTTGCAGTAAGCTAAAGAGAGCTCCGTAGCTCTTACATTATAAAGCCTGCACAACTCTCATTTTCTGCAGCAATTTTCAGTGTCCCTTTCAAACATCCCCACGCTCCAGCTCTGTGTGCACTACCCACTGATGGGGTTCAGCAGCTGGGTGCATGGAAGGACATCAACCTCCCCTCCCTGCTTTTCTGTTTGCACAAAAGAATTGAGTTTTCCCTGTTTCCCAGGGCTTCCCACTGTTGTGTCGTTTGTCAGCTACGACCCCTACAGCCCTCTCAGCATCATGGCTGTCCCGGATCCAGATCTGATTCTGTTGGCATTCACACACAGATGCTCACCTGTGGTTCATGTGAGCCCAGCTTCCCCAGCAAGGCAGCTCTGTGCCCTCTCAGAATCACAGAATTGTTAGGGTTGGAGGGGACCTGTGGAGATCACCCCGTCCAACCCCCCTGCCAAGGCAGGGTCACCCAGAGCAGGTGACACAAGGACCTGTCCAGGTGGGTTCAGAATGTCTCCAGAGAGGGAGACCCCACAGTCTCCCCGGACAGCCTGTTCCAGTGCTGTGCCACCCTCAATCTAACGCAGTTCTTCCTTGTGTTGCGCTGAAACTTCTTGTGTTTCAGTTTAAGGCCAGTGCTCCTCTCCCTGTTGCTGGGTACCACTGAAAAGAGTCTGGCACCCTCCTGTTGGCACCCACCCTTGAGATATTTATGTGCATTGATGGATACAAACACTCCTGGTGTCTCACCCTCCTCCTCCTCCTGCTTTACCCTTCCAAACAGTCCTTGTGGTACTTATGTACTTCAACCCCAGAGGCTTTAATTTGAAGGCCAGACCTTTCATTAAAAATACCATCCCCAGAAAAAACACTCTTTTTGAATTATCATCACCAATTACCAGCCCTGGCAGGCAGTCAGAGATCTTTTTTCTCTTTCTGAAGCTGTTAAGAGTGGCTTTTTCATAAATGATTTTAGTTTCCGGCAGCAACCCCACTAAATCAGAAGTTACCAAGTGCTGGAAAGCTGCTGCTTGCTCCTTATCTTCTTTTCTGCTCACCTCAGGTGCTCACTGCACCTCAGCCAGCCAGTATCAGGAAGGTTCAGCAGCTGAAAGCTAATAGCCCAAATCCTTGTCATTACATGGAGAGAGAGGCAGATGCTGCTCACCAGCATCTCTTCAGAGATACCACTGGAGCAGGCTCTGTGTGTCCCTCCACATTTTGAGATGCTAAAGTATGATAAGCTGTTACGTGAATTTTTCTCTTTTTGCCTTGGAGCATTTGCTGATCTCGGCCCACGGATTCTTCTTAATTCTGTTTCTTTTCACGCTCCCTTTGAATCCTTGCCTCACAGTACCTGCTAGGCTTTTTCCAGGGCAGTGGTTAGGACAATAACATGCAGAGGCACTGAACTGGGGAGGGATTTGCATTAAGAAATCGCTTTAGACAGACCCATCCCTTTCCCTGAAGCATGGTGAAACCTCTGTGCATCCACAGACCGCTCAGCAGCGTGTCAACGAGTGGAGGGGACCGGCAGCAGTGCTGTTATACTCACCCAGAGGTGGTAAATCAGCTCATAAATTTGCAACTGTGAGGCCAGAAAACTTCACAGCAGAGATGGAGAACAGATATAGAGGAGGCAAAGAATGTGACAGAGAGTGCAGCAGAATTTCTTGGTAACCTCAGGGTGGTGGCACGACTCAGTTTTCCAGGAGGCTGATCTCTTTTAACATTCAGGCTGCTCTGACCAAGCACCCTGGCCTTCCTGCTCAGCACAGGACATGAAGTCAGGTCTTGTGAGCCCTGAAGAAAAAAATAGTACCATGTGGTTGAGCTACAGACTCCTAAGAGAAGTTTGGGATATCTTTTTGAAGCCTCCGAACAGTGGAGGAAGCACCCCATCAGCTGCTCCCACGCTAAACACCCTTGGTGTCAGGAACATGAGTTGGTTTCTGGTTTGAATGGATCTTATTCCAAATTCCAGTCACCAAAAGTCATTACTCTTCTGTCTGCTGACAAGGACAACTGTCCAGCTGAAGCCCTTCTTGGTAAAAGGGCTGACTGACTGAGTGGCCACCCACTTTGCTCAGCTAAGTGATGCTTTTTTAGCTTCTAGCATTAGGTGGAAGTTTTCCAGGCCCTAGGAAAACTCATCTTCATGATCTTCTTTCAGGTTCTCCAACTATTTTTTTTAAATTATTTTTTTTCTTTTTAATGCTAACCTGAAGGTCTCCAGGAAGTTTCAGATATTCTCAGGAAAACTTGTCCATACGTTAGCCCATGCATGGATTTTAAGAGCATTTTAACATCAGCAGTTGCTGCTCTTCTTACTCTCTGTCAGATCAAAGTTTGTTTATTTATCACTGGTTTTGTTTCCAGACACACAAGAGGCAAATATCTAATGAGCATGTTTACCTCTTCTGCATCATTGATGATGATTGAAACCAACCATCCCTATCTACTAACAGTTCTGCACCATGTTTACAAATTCCATTGTTCCTAAGAGATGCCAAATATTCTCGTTGTTCTCATCCCATTGTCCTTAAATTTTCTACTTTTAGCTTCCCATGTCAGTTTGGATGAACAGTTAATTCATGGTTAACAAGTTTTTCCCCCTTTCTGTCAAATACGTGGGAGGGAGGCTTAAAAAGTGACATCCTCCAGACCCAAGTGGGGCTGCCCCATGTTCAGCTCTCAGCAGACATCTAACAAACATCTCCTCACTGTGCACTCAGATGAAATTAGGCAGCAGCTGCTGCAGGGGCCCTGGGAAAGCTCTTGAAGCTCATCTAGTCCCTCTCACATGCCCCCAAATGCACACCCCCTTCCCACAGCTTCTGTGTTATACAGGCGTGTACAGACCCCACTGAGAGCCCCATTCCTCCCTGCAGTTTAGCCAAGAGCCCAAGGTTTCTCTGGGAAGAGATTTTTTGCTATGCTTTGGGGGCTGTCTCCAGTTTCTAGCTAAAGATGCATCTCTTCAGCTTGTGACAAGGAATTAGATGACTCCCTCCTTCCCTTTCTCTGCCAGCCTTCTAGCCCTGCAGAATGACGAGGCAGTGCTGGTCCTGTGCTATGCGGTGCTGGAGGGAAACTGTCTCTCCTCGATGCTCGCCATGGCCTGGAAGGAGATGGAAAAAAAAGTGTTCGGGTTCGGAGACTCGGTAAAGACACCAATGTCCGCCTTTGACCCCCACCGTGTGCAGGCCACCTCCAGGGAGAAGCTGACCTGGGTGACCAGGGAGGCAAGCTCCAAGCCAGGGATGTGGGAGACCCTCAGTCCCCTCTTATGGGAGCTCTCAGTCTCCTTTCCCCACGGTGACTCCCCGCTGGACCCACCCCAGGTGTGCGACAACCTGGGGCGGCAGCACATGGAGCTGTGCCCCGACTGCGCCTTCTGCTCGCTGAAGAGGGAGCAGTGCCAGCACATCGAGACCCTGAACCGCGTCCGCTGCGACCCGGGCGGCTTCTCCACCTACATCAACCCCCAGATCTCAGCCCAGCACCGGGAGGCAGAGCACAAGGTACCTGCACCTCCTGCTGCACGTCCTGCTGCTCCCTGAGGAGAGCCTGGACTGGGAGGTGGGGAAGGCGAGGAAGAAGCACGTCTCACTCGGTCCCACCCCTCTGCAGTCCAGGTCCTCAGAGCCCCTGCAGGACTATGACATGGACTCTTTGAGGGGGCTGAGGCTGGAGTACTGGTGCAGCAGGATGGCCATCCATGGCTGCAAGGACCCTGCTGTGACCCTCTGGATGAAGGCAGAGTACGACGCCTTCCAAGGCAGGGATGACCCCAGCAAGGTGGGTGACCATCAGTGGATGTTCAGAGGATCTCTCCTTCTCCTCTTCTTTCTCTGACCTTCATTCCCATGTTGTCAGATCTGTGACTCAAGTGGAGTTCAGCATCCCAGCTACTGCATGTTCAAGAGCTACCAGTGCCTCCAGAAGAGCATCTACAACCAGAGGGTGAGCAGCAGCTGTGCTGCCTTTTGCACAGCCTGCTCCTCCATGGCTGGTCCCTCCACAGCCAGCCCTGAGTCCCTGCTGGACTCACCGGCCCATTGCTTTTCCTTCTAGGAGGACAGAATTGGGTGTGTTGGGGGGGGGGTGTGACAAATAGTGACCCAAACACAACTGGGGTGTCACTGGTGGGTGGGATTTGCACAGATGCCAGGAGGGATGATATCCCTTTATATCCCTGCAGGGCAGGATCTCCCCCATTTACTGGGTGCTTCCTAGGCGGTAACAAAACCCAAAACCACCAGAGCAGGACAGAGGACTGGCCTTGTGTCTTAGCAAACACACTGTCCAGCTATCAGCTGAACCACTTCCCAGCTGGTCCTCCCCTCTTCCCCCTGGTGCCCCCATCATCCCAGCCTCCAGAAGCCATCCACCATGGAGGTTTCTCCTAGGAGAAGGATGGGCAGTGGCACCCTTCCTATGAACTCAGGCTCTCCTTGCAGGTGACTCGCATTGAATGCAGCAGTGACAAGATCTACCGGGTGCTGAGCGCGGAGGAGGGAGACAAGGAGGTGCAGCTGTGGAACAAGGGATTCCTCAAGCTCTCCAAGCAGCAATCAAAAAATTATTAAAGTTTGTAAAGACCTTGAAGGTAACCAAGGTCAGTCTTTGACCTAATACCACCATGCCCACTATACCTTATCACAAAGTGCCATGTCTACTTGTTGTTTGAACACTTCCAGGGACAGTGATTCCACCACTTACCTGAAGAGCCTGTTCCAATGCCTGACCACCCTTTCAGTGAAGAATTTTTTTCCCAATATCTAGCCTGAACCTCCCCTGGCACAGCTTGGAGCCATTTCCTTTTGTCCTGTCGCTGGGTGCCTGGGAGAAGAGGCCGACCCCCACCTGGCTACACCCTCCTTTCAGGAAGCTGTAGAGAGTGATCAGGGCTCCCCTGAGCCTTCTTTTCTCCAGGCTAAACAACCGCAGGTCCTTCAGCCACTCCAGACCTTTCACAGGCTTTGTTGCCCTTCTCTGGACTCACTCCAGCCCCTCGATGTCTTTCTTATTATAAGGGGCCCGGAACAGGACACAGCACTTGAGGTGTGGCCTCATCACTGCCGAGTACGGGGGGACAATCACTGCCCTGGCCCTGCTGGCCACACTACTGCTGATACAGGCCAGGTGCCATTGGCCTTTTTGGCCACCTGGGCACAGCTGGCTCATGTTCAGCTGCTGTTGACCAACACCCCCAGGTCCTTTTCAGCCACTCTACCCCCAGCCTGCAGCTCTGCCTGGGGTTGTGATCCAAGGGAAGGACCTGGCACTTGGCCTTATTGAACCACACGCAATTGGCCTTGACCTATCAATCCAACCTGTCCAGATCCCTCTGCAGAGCCTTCCTGCCCTCCAGCAGATCAACACTCCCACCCAGCTTGGTGGGAATGAATTTAGTGAGGGTGCCCTGGATTTCCTTGCCCAGATCTTCAATAAAGATGTTAAACAGGACTGGCCCCAACACTGAGCCCTGGGGAACCCCATCAGGGCCCAGCTGGATGTAACTCCATTCACCACCACTCCCTGGGCCCAGCACCCAGCCAGTCTTCAACCCAGCAAAGAATGCACCTGTCCAGGCCATGAGCAGACAGTTTCTCCAGGACAATGCTGTGGGAAACAGTGTCAAAGACTTTACTGAAGTCCGGGTAGAAGATAACATGCATAGTGTTTACCTCATCTCCTAGGCAGGTCACCTGGGCATCAAAGGAGATCAGGTTGGTCACGCAGGACCTGCCTTTTATGAACCCATCCTGGCTGGGACCAATTCCCTGGTTGTGCTGTGTGATTGCACTTAGGATACTCTGTTCCATAACCTTCCCTGGCACTGAGGTCAGACTGAATGAAGGGAGCCTCACTGTGGCAGCTGCTGGAACTCCTCTTGGAAACTATCCAGCCAAAGGAACCGCTGAGCACTGGAGAAGGCATTTCTTGCATCCTTCCCCCCGTATATAGTTCCCTGTACCAGTCCTCCAAGAGATGAGTCTTATTGTGATTTGTTCCCCTCTCTCTGATGCCACTGCTCTGTTACACCCCTCAGTGACCCCTCTCATTCCCAAGCTGTATCCTCATGCCATCCTGCTCCACAGCAGGCTGTTCCTCGCTTACTGCAGCCCATGTGTCCCCTGAGCATGAGGACTCCCACACAGCCTCGTCCCCTCCCAGCACACAGGAGGGAGCAGAGACAGGGACTCCCCATGTCCCAAGGTGAGGCAGAAACTTTAGTCTGCACTTTGCTTTCCGTTGCAGCTGGGGTTTTTTCCTGAAGTTTAGCAGTTTGTTTGGCTTGTGTCCTCCACCCTCTGTCTGGAAAAGTAATTCAAACCTCACAAAGCCCCTCGAGGCTGTGCGGGGAGCACCTGGGAGCTGCTGGCAGCGCTGGACACCTCCCTGTGGCTCTGGGCAGCCCCTGGGCAGCTGCCCCTCAGCGGCACCTGTGCAGCTCCACGAGCCGTGTCGGGCTTGAAGCGAGAGCTCTTGGGCACCAGGAGCTTGCGGGAACCGCCTCGCTGCGGGTAAACCTCCGTCGCCCCCTCGAACGTCTCCCTGAGGACGTGTCC
This sequence comes from Climacteris rufus, assembly GCA_013398175.1. NCBI lineage: Eukaryota > Metazoa > Chordata > Aves > Passeriformes > Climacteridae > Climacteris > Climacteris rufus. The sequence continues at coordinate 131,192 of VZRZ01006631.1, forward strand.
CAGCTGGCGGAAGGGAGGCATGGCCCTCCAGCACCTCGCAGGAGCCCGACACGCCGTGGCACTCGCACTCCACCTCCATGTGGGCCAGCAGACAGGGAGGCAGCTGCCAGCTGGGCCAGGGACGGCCTTCCCAACACCTCCCGTGCTGCTGCTCTGCCCCACACACACCTCCCGTGGGGCTGAAGGGCAGGATCAGGGGCAGGATCAGGGGAAGGGGAAAGAGAAGGAAATGGGCAAAAAAGTCACTTTAAGCCAGGCCAATACAAACAGAAGGAGATCCATTCTGTAGGAAACAAACTGGTTTGGGTCTGTAAGAGAAATCCCTGAGGCAGAGGGAGGGATGAGGACCTGTTCTGACTGCAGGGCTATGAGGAGGGGAACAGGTCTGCCCGGGGACAGAGATGCTCAAGAGACCAGATCTGATTGCGGCCCCTGCAGACAACAGTGTTTGTTGAGGAGGGGCTGGAGGGGCAAGGAACCCCTTCAGAGCAGAACAGAATAACTGATTTCCTAAGTCACAGCTGGGCTCTGTGAGGAAAAGGAGACTGCACAGAAGCGGGTAGGGGAGGCTGGGACCCCTTCCACACAGGCAAGAGCCAGCTCAGCATGAGCAGCACAGTGCTCGGCCACGAAAGGCAGCAGGATGCAGACTCCTCTGGGAGCACATGGCTGCCCTGAGGTGCCTGTTGGGATATGGGGGCTGCACTGAGCTCTGCCTAGCTGGGGAACAGCCCCTGCAGCCAGGTTTGCTCCCAGCCCTTGCTCCTGCCCTTACTTTCCTCCCAGCCTCGTTGTTGTGCAGGTTCATGAGCGCTCAGCTGGAGGAGACACCACGGCTCCTCTCGGGCTGTCCACAAAGGCCTGAGAGAAGGCAATCCCATAGGACAGGTTATCAGAGCAGCCCGACCACTGGAAACCTGCAGAGGGAAAGCGGCCTTGAGACAAGGAAGGAGAATCCCTGAGAGGATCTTCCAAAGGGCTGTGGAGAAGGGAAGTGTCTCATTCCCTGCTGATGGTCTCCCACCATGGATCTTCCCCTCTGCCACCCGCTCCCTGCAGCCTCCTCCTTCACCTTCAGGGCTGACTCCTCGGATCTTGCGGTCGCAGCCACACTTGCGCAGCTCCCGGCGGCTGCAGGCGCGGGTCACGGCACAAGCAATGCCGGCAGCGGAGAGGGCGTGGATGAGAGCAGGCTCCCGAGTGCCTGCAGCGGGGTGAGAGATGGCACCAGTCTGCGCAGGGCAAGGGCACCAGTGGGACACGGCGTCGGAAAAGAGGCTGTCACTGCATGCAGGAAGGATGCATTCGGATGGAGACTGCTTGAGAGAAACAGATGTCAGGGTGTTCACCCCGTGCAGCTGCTCCCAAGGCCCGGGGCCAATAAGGGAGGTGGCTCCGTGGCAGAGTGGGTGGCAGGGTTGGGGAGAAGATTTACTAGTCTGCAGAGCTGGTACCCAGAATGGTCCGGGTGGAACCAAAATGCCAAATCTGGCCAAATGGGGAAAAAGTTTCACCAGAATGCTAATATGTGTAAGAGCAGAGGCACTTGGTTCAGTGTGCTCTGTGCTGGCAGACAGGGGATACCAGCCACTGTGGGGATGGGCACGGAAAGGCCGATGTGACAAGGGGACCCTGTAGGCACGTACACAATTGGCGGAACACCATGCCAACCCTGCCCACACCACCACCCCTTGCTGACCTTGCATGGTGGCCTTGCCGAAGAGCTGCAGCCCCTGCAGGGTGGAGCAGCTCCAGCGACGAGAGCAGAACTGGTGCTGGCACTTGCGGACGGCCAGCTCCGCACCGTGCCGCCCCCACGGCCTCCAGCTGCCGCCAGCACACGGACCTGCTCTGCCAGCGGCCCCGCCAGCCCTCCACAGCCCCCGGGCTCCCGCAGGGCTGCCTGCAGGGAGGTCTGCCTGGCCAGGTACCTGTGGGGCAGGGGGGAGATCAGTCGCAGATGGGCTACAGCCAGGGCCTTACCTGTGCAGGACTAACCCTCCTCTGTAGCCTTATTTTAGAGCAGAAAGAGAGCAGGGAATGGGATGTGCCACCTGTTTTCTGTGCCAAATTGGACATTCCTGCTCCCCTTCCTTATCTGCACCTCTTCAGCTTTACCATCCCCCTCCCTCCATGCTCCCAGAGATGCCCCTTTCTAATGTGCTGCCTTTTGGTTGCCAAGAGTCCTTCTTCCACCCTTTTCTCACCGTTTCCTCTGGAGACAGCACCTCCCCAGGTGACTTTCCAGCCCCGACAGTGCAAGTGCAAAGCATTCTTACAGCCAGGTCACAGCAGCGGCGTGCTGCATGTGGATCAGCACCACGTACAGCCACACCATCTCCATCCTTCACCAGCTTCAGCCACGGCGCAGCAGCCACCTGAATCTCCTCCCATGGCCTTCCATGGCCTCTGCCATACGGTCGCTGTCACAGCAGCTCCAGCCCAGAGCTACAAAGCAGGGGTGGCCCCAGCTCTGGGCAATGACCATGGGCCGCCCTGGTGTGCCTGCCAGCATCAGAGACCTGGTAGCCCACAGAGCCCTGCTGGGTTGGCCTGATGAGGTTCTCCATACCAGTGCTGTGCCCTACCTACAGCTCAAGTAGCATGGTGGGAGAGCTCTGAATGAGAGCTCTGGGGTGGGCATCCATCAGTGGGAGCTCACATGGATGGGGACAGCATCCGTGTCACGTCTACGGCCTCTGCCATCCTGTCAGCAGATGACGTGGTTGTCTTCCTCCATAGTCCAGTCCCTTCTTCAGCAGGAAGCAGCCCAACACCTGGTTGGCAGCAGACAGAGCCTTCTGCACAAGAAGAACCCAGCAGCACTAAGCAGCTCTTGCCAGACCCACCAGCTCGTCGCTGCTCTGTCACCAAGCCCTTTGGGGAGACAGAAAGTGTCCCTGCAGTGACAGCTCATGGGAGCAGAGAGGGGAAGCCCTGCTGCTTCCCTCATCCCCATCCGCCGTTCTTGAGGGCACTCCCTCATCTGCCTCCTCCAGGCTGGAGATTCTTCTTTTCTACCCTGCAGCCCACATAGCTACAGCAAACAGATACAGCCCAGCTGCTCCCTGACTCCCTTAACTCTTTCCCTGGCAGATCTCCCTTCACCTCCCTGATTTTCTTCACCATGGACCCTCCTTCCCCAAGGACACTGCTTGCTCTTCTAGGAGGCACTGTGGGGTGGCTGCCCTCTTTCTCAGTGGGTAGCCCTTTCCTAAGAGCCCCTGGGAGCTGAGGAAAATGTAATCTGTGTGACTAGGGAGCTGAAAGGTCCTGAGGAAAAGCCTGCCATTCCCCCAGCCAACCTGGCAAATGCCAGCTGTTCCCACCGCCTTGGAAGGTAAACTGCTCCGCAGCCCACATGTTTCTGCTTTTCCTGTCTGAATCATTCAGAAAGTGAAGCAGGGCTGTTCTGGCCCTGCTGTGGTTCTTCCATAAAGCGATTCACCCCTCAGCTGTGCTCTCCCACAATTTCCTGCACAAAGAGGTCTGAAGAGCACTGGGGTTTATCAGTCATCCTTTCAAACCTGAGCAGCCTCTCTCTTGCAGTGTGCATTTCACCTCTCTCCTTGCCTTCCCAGCTCCCTGCATCCCTCCTCCTGTTGGGTCCTTGCTCCTGCTTTCTGGAGCCAGCACTCCGGGGTGGCAGGCATGTTGGGATCTGCAACATCAGGGTGTAGCCTCCAACGCACACCCCAGTAATCTGGTCTTACCTGCTGCTCACTCAGACAGCGGTGAGGAAACGCTGGGGGTTGCGCTGCTCTCCCCCACAGGCCGAGCCTCCGAGAGACAGCGAGGGCCAGAGGTGTGAGCCCACCTGGGCCAGGGGACACGGAGTTTGTGGGCTGTGCACTGGGATCCGGGGAGGTGAGTGAACCTGGCTGGGTGAGGATGCTGTGGGGCTCGCGGGCTCAGGGGCTGGGCTGAGCGCCACTGTGTCCTGCTCTTCTCACACATGGAAAAGCCAGGACTGCCGGGCCCAGCCAGGTGTGTGCATGTGGGGGGGAGGGGGGGGAGAGGGCTGCAGGGGAGGGGGAAGTTCCCACAGAGAGTGTCAGACACTCCTTAGGCAAAGAACACCCCTCCGGCATATCTGCAAGCTTTTATCAGTAGCAACGCCTTGATGGGAACAGAAGAGACAAAAAAAAAAGCCACGAGAACAAAGATCCCATCAACTAGAAACTGAGAAAGGGGGTCTGGTTAAAAAAGAGAGGCACTGAAAAAAAGCAGGGTGAGCTCAGTGGTTCGGGTGCCATTGTACCCTCCAAGGATTTATGAGCAGCAGGAACATATATCCCTTGGCGTGTCACTCCTTGAATGGGGAGTCAGCAACAGCAGAACAAGGGAGGCAGGGAGTGAGAAAGTCAAGCAGCAGCAGGCAGAGGAGCCGGGCAAGGGCTGCCGAGAAAGAGGGAGCCCACAGGCACAGCACATTCTTCTCGGGGCAGCTGTTCCTGGAGCAGGAGGACAGCAGGATTAGGAGTGTCACCATGACTCCTGTCTCCTTCCACGTGTGCTGAGACTGGCAGAGCAGAAATAGGACTTGAGCAACAGAGTGCCAGATGGGCTCTGCAGAAGGTCAGCTCCCTTCCCAGCTACACGTGGCAGTGCTGGGTCACAGACGTCCTGGTAAATCAGCCCTTGCACTTTCATAGCGCTGTGCCTCCTCTTGCCTTGAATGCCAGGGACTGACGTTTGTGGCAAACATGCCTTTGCTTGCCACAGACAATGACACCTCTTCAGAGCTTGGTTCTTTTTGGGGCTCTGCCACGTGCCAGCGGTGCACAGCTGGGCCCCCAGGCAGAGGTTCAACCCCAAAGCCCCCAAGCCCACAGGAGTGACAGGACTCCAAGTCTTTGTGACAACTAGCAATTGAACCAACTTTGCTCTCACTTCCCCTATTTCTACCTCCTGTTTGGCAACACTTTGGGGAGAGGGATATTTTCTTTTTTTCCCTGTCAGTCCTGGGGGTGGCTGAGTTAGCAAGACAAGCAAGTATTTGGCACTATGACCCGGGGCAGGTCTCCTCAGTTGCAAGGACACATGAATGCTGCTTCTTTCATGATTACGTTTGCTGTTGTAGGATGTGGTTTAGCTTATCAGCTTTTGATAACAAAGTTCATGCTTTGTAGCCAGGCAGAAGTGCATCAGGAAGTGAGAAAGGAGAAGAGACAAACTGCAGCATGACAGATGTAGAATCAGAGGTAGTCCTGCAGTAGGGGACAGCTGTGATTTGGATGAAGAGCCTGCCTGGTTCTATTTTGATCCGAGCTGCTTTGCAGGTTCAGTGCCTGGATTGAGACCTCTGCAGTGGGAGCAATCACCAGCCAGGAAGCCTGCATCCACGCTGGCTCTTCTCCAGCAGAGAGGTAAGCCACATGGGAACATCTGGAGGGCTGGATGGCCTGGCACCTTGGGCACTGGTCCCTGTGAGCTGCTGTGCCCGTGCTGCCAGACCTGCCCACGGGGACATCTCCCCCTCTTCAGCTGCTCCATGGATCTAGAGGTCCAAGGCATATCTCTGCATTTTTTCCAACTGAGGCTTTCTTTAGAATCCTGTGATATTAAAAGCAGCCTGCAGGGCTGACTTGCCAAGGTGCCCACAATGGGAGCCCTATTCCACCCCTCAGGAGATGAATGGGGGTGACACCTCTGACAATTAGGCAATTAACAGTGTGGCCAAACCTCATGAGTTAAATACAGAGGTCTCAGCTTTTATGTCATGCATCTCTCATTAAAAACAAGCCATGAATGTCTTCAAGGTTCTAATCATCACAGTAATCTAATTTCTTGGGTAGAAAAAGAGATTTAAAATGGGGCTTAAATATTGCCGACAGCAGGTTAAAAGCATCCAAATTTGTGAAAAAAATATACCTCCATTTCTAGAGTAAAGTTGGGTGATTTTTCTGAGGTTTGGCACACTTTTTGTTATTTCATCTTTGTTTCAGACTTACTAAGCTGCGTTTTCAGTTCTGCACCCCAGTGCCACATTTGCTCTCTTTGCTGCATCCGCACAGCAGCCCCAAAATTCCCCATGCTTTTAGTGGCAAGTCACTCACAGAAACCCTGCCCCTGCAGCATGCTCAGCAGTATTTTTCTATCTTTCTGTTTCCACCTCATTTCTCAGCCCCATACTTAGATTATTCATCAATTTCGTGGTGCTGGGGGGCAGTGACTCCTAGTAAGATAGTGCCAGGAGAGGGCATTCCCAGGACCAGGCAGCAAGATGCCAGGCACACATCCCACCTTAGGGCATGCCTGCCTCTTCTGGCCCCTGTATGGCTTCTCAAGCCCCAAAAGAAAAAATCCCATGGATTTTGCAAGTCACAGGCTTGGCAGATGATGGTATTCAGGGGCTCATATTGAAGAGACAAAAAATGCTTCCTCCACCTCCTGGGACACATAAGGTCAGTCAGCAAACAGAACGTTCCTTCAGGATTTAGAGAGAGCATCTTGTTGTGAGGAGGGGGATTTTTCAGCTCTGGTACCACTGCCTCCTTACACAGCTGGTGGCTTGAGACCTCTTGGCAGCTTTTGTGCAGAGCAATGAGTACTTGGGGTTCTTTTTGAGGCAGCCACAAAGAACAAGGACAATCTGTCTCCCTGCTGCCAGCCTGCTTTACCTACCCATATCTTTCCTTTTTAGAGAGGAACAGCCAAAACAGGACCTCCAGAGCTCACTGGAGAAACACTCCCCTCCCACAGCTTCATCTTTCCAGTGACTGTGTCTGCATACATCTCATTTCAGCTCTCTGAGATCTTGATCACTCTATCTGTTATGGCAAGTTTGAGACTATCAGCTTAGCTTCCTTAACATCACCACTGCAGATTCTTCCTTCTGTGTTTCCATCTACCCACAAAAAAAAAAAAAAAACCCCCTCAAAACCCCCAATCTGTTTTCTGTTCTCAGTGGTCTTTGCTGCCAGTTTGAAACTCTGCTGTTCCATGTCTTGAAGGCTGAAAGGCGAGAATATGTGGGGAACTCAGAAAAGAAAGAAAAGGTGATGGTGGGCAAAAAAATGAACAGGTTTTTTTTCACTTGTGTTCATGGCATGAAAGCCTGGGAGGTTTCCACAGCAGAAACTCTTTTTATGGGAAAATTCATCAAAGGACTGTCTCTGATTAAAAGAGTAGTGGGGACAGCCATGGAGCAGCAAGATGAACTGAACAGTGTCTAAAACCACACGGCTCCTACCCCAGAGCTCTGGAAGTAACTGAAGGGTGGAAGACCTGACTAATTGTGATATAGAAACATTTGTTTAAAACAGCTCTTAAAGGCTCACTAGCAGACTCAATTTGAGAAAAGGCTCTTGGGGGGTTGCAGACCAGGGAGCTTGATGTTTTTGCTGAACAAATTAGCAGAAGCTATAATACAGGGAAAAAATCGATTGGTATGCAGTCACATCTAATTACTGGGGAAAAGTCATCAGGGCTTTTATAAAGGGATGCTGTTCCCACAGTCCTTCCTTAAAGGACTCAGCAAGCTTGTGAACAGTGGCCCATGTGGATTTCAAGAAGGCTTTCAAAGGCGGTCTCACCAATGGCACTTAAAAAAAATTTAAAGGAAAGATTTCTACCTGGATAAAAAGTGCCTAAAAGAAGGGAAAGAGAATGAGGGTAGATGGCTGGTTTTCTCAGTGGAGTTATAAGACACCTGTGCTGGGACTTGGACTGTTTGACTTATTCATGAGGGATGAATAATAAAGTAACAAATCTGTTGGAGACATAAAATTATTCAAGTTAGAAAAGATGAGGCTTGGCTGCGAAGAACTGCAGAGCTTAAGAGAAGTGTGAATGACTGGACTTAAAATAACAGCTGAAATGTCATCTAGTGAAGTGATGGGAAAAAGCAAACTGAACTGACCATTACCACTTGCAAATGAGACCCAAGCCCATACAGCTCAGGGCATCCACATCAGCAGCACCATGTGTTCTCAGCACCCCAGCACGGGCTCACAGAGGCTGGAGCAGAAGTGGAAAGGGGCTGAGAAGGGCAACAAGGATGTTCAAAAGTACAGAATGGCTCCTCTGAAAGGAACAACTACGGCGACAAGGACCCTTTAGCCTCAAAAAAAAAAAAAAAAAGAGGTTACTGAGGGGGAGTATGATAGACATTTATAATATTGTCAGCGATGAAATGAAGGTGAATAGGGATGTTTTTTCCCCTGTCTCTTCCAGCACTAAAACTAAGAAGTGAATCTAGCAGGTGGTGAATCAAAAATGGGTACATGGAAATGGTTCTTCACCTGAGATGTGATTAAGCTGTGGAACTCCTAGGCTCTCCTGGCACTGGGTGATATAGGTGGTAAATTTTACATCAACTGAAAAAGCAACTGAAAAAAACCAATGAAATAAAAGTTCCCTGAGGACTACTGAGTACAACTAGGTCACCTCTGCCTCAGGAAATTCCTGGGCTCCAATTTATCCTGGAAGCAGGAAGACAACTTGAGGCAATGTAACTACATGATTGCACTGTTCTTAACATTATCCTTTCACCATCCACAATTTAAGATGGAATGCTAGTTGTAGATAGCCTTAGACAGCATGGACTGTGCTTACATATTGTATTCCCTAGAGCTGTTTATTGAATGCCTCTCGAAAGCTTGAAAAAACAGGTTGTCTGTAGAGATCAGTCCTTTCCACCTGGCACCTGGCTGGTCTGAGTACATGTGTTAAAGCAGGTTGTGGTCACTCACTGAGTCTCAGTCTCACCAACTTTGTCTTGGTCAAGACAAAGGTCTGATCAGTCTGTTCAGGCTGCAGTTCTTTGCAGGGGTTTGGCTCTACAAAAGCTGACATATTCCCATAGAATCATAGAATCTGCTGAGTTGGAAGGGACCCATCAGGATCATCAAGTCCAGCTCCTGGCCCTGCACAGGACACCCCCAGCAGTCACACCATGTGCCTGAGAGCATTGTCGAAATGTTTCTTGAACTCTGTCAGGCTTGGTGCTGTGACCACTGTCCTGGGGACCCTGTTCCAATGCCCAACCACCCTCTGGGTGAAGAATCTTTTCCTGATATCCAACCTAAACCTCCCCTGACACAGCTTCAGGCCATTCCCTCAGTCACTGGTCACCACAGAGAAGAGATCAGTGCCTGCCCCTCCTCTTCCCATCAAAAGGAAGTTGTAGACCACAATGAGGTCTCCCCTCAGTCTCCTCTTCTCCAGGCTGCACAGACCAAGTGACCTCAGCCACTCCTCATACAGCTTCTCCTCAAGGCCCTTCACCACCCTCGTGGCCCTCCTTTGGACACTCTCTAACAGCTCAGCGTCTTTTTTGTATTGTGGTGCCCAAGACTGCACACAGGACTCAAGGTGAGGCTGCACCAGTGCAGAGCAGAGTGGGATGATCCCCTCATTTGACCACTGGCGATGCTTCTCCTTGAGATTTTTTTAAGCATTTAAACATTGCACTTGAAACTGACAATATTCCCATGCATTTGCCTTGTCTTGCTAGATTATCTTATACTTTAAAATCACACAAGGCTTCATTCAAAGTTTCCATCCACCAAGAAGGATAGGATCCACTCAGATATAGCTTGATAAACCAGTAGAAGTTTCTCTAAGAAACCTGTCTTGGTGATGGACCTGCCCAGCAACACAAGCAGATGGGCAAGTCGGTATCTGTCTACACTCTTGTATTGGGCTTCCACTTTCATTGTTTAACATGTTGTTACCAGAATGATTCTTTTCCTATTTATGAGGTCAGCACACGCCTCTGTCTTCAGCAGATTCTCTCTGGATCTGTGCATTGCCACACAATGCCATCCAGAAGGGCTGACATGCTTGTCACGCCTGTCAAGTTGCAAAGTAATATCAACCTCATCTAAAGATATTCTCTGGATGGAAAATTCTACTTTCTTTTTTAAGTAAATCACAGCCTACGTGGACTCTGTGAGGCAATTCCTATTTAACCCCTGCAAACAGCTGTAGGGAACTGTGTCACACCAATCCCTGCTCCAGCGTGGGTCCCTTCCACAGGATGCAGCTCTTCAGGAACAGACTGCTCCAGCATGGGTTCACCATGGTCTTCTCCAGGGGCAACACGGGAATCTTTGCTCCAATGCCTGAAGCACCTCATTCCCCTCCTTCTTCACTGACCTTGGTGTCTGCAGGGCTGTTTCTATCACATATTCTTACTTCTCTCCTCTGGCTGCAACTGCTGTCTCCTGGTAACTTTTTCCCTTTCTTAGCTACATTATCCCAGAGGTGCCACCACCATCACTGCTGGGCTCAGCCTTGGCCAGTAGCAGGTCCATCCTGGCATTGGCTGTCTTGGACACAGGGGAAGCTTCTGGCAGCTTCTCACAGAACCACACCTGTAGCCCTCCCTGCTACCAAAACCTTGCCATGCAAACCCAGTGCAGGGATGCTGCTGTTACATCACCTGGAGCCTTCTCTTGTCCAGCTGAACAAGAGATCCCTCAGCATCCCTTCATGGGGCAATGCTCCAGCTCCAGACCATTTTGGTGGCCTTCCACTGGGCTCACTCGGCTAATCAGTGTTTGGGCAGAGCTACCATTAGTACCTAGAGTGGTTACCAGCCTCTCACTGCTCTGAAGTCGTGTTTGTCCACATGAATTCCATGGCCCGCCCTTTTTTATTGTTTCCTTACACGGCTGTGCTGCTTTGTGTTTGTGGGACATGGGGTGCTTCATGCTTTAGGGTGTTTTAAGCAGCAGAACAAACCAAAAATGTGCAATCCAAATAAGCACCACTGGTCCCAGGCAAGTAAGAACTCCAAAGGAACTGTATGAATGTAAGCAACATTAGGAACTCGAAGTCACTGGGACTAAGGTTTGTGTGAGTTGTTTTACGCAAGAAAGGGAGCTTGGGTGGAGTTGAGTCTAGCTGTAGTATAATTATTTTTTATCTGAAATGGATGTACAAAGTCCTGTTTCTCTGATATAAAACAGTAGTATGCAGTTTTTATTTTAAGCTCCTTCCAGTCAGCATTTTTCCTTCAAAATGCTGCTCTCCTCTTTATCTTTCACTTTCTCTGGAGCTGCCTCAACTACTTGCCCTGTGTGCTTGTGGTATCCCTTTCTTGTATGCATGTGCTCTCAGCAGTGATCAAAGCAAAGTGCATTTTCTGGGGCTGAGTGATAAATGATTCTGTACAACAACCACCTTCTCTGTGCTCTGTCTCCTTCTGCCATGTAATTACTCACTTTTCTAGTGTCCATTTTTCCTCGTCTTTTGGTTTCTTTGTGAGTTCTTGCTGCAGAAGCCACCATGGTGGGATTTTAACATTCCAAGAGATATTTCCTCCTCTAACTGAAACTCTTCTGTCTCGGTCTTCCCCTCTGACCAGGAGTTGTACTGACAGCTGGCAATGATCCTCCATCACCTCAGAACCCCCATAATCACTGGAGGGAATTCCTGAGCTAGAGGCAGAAGCTGACTCTACGTGATTACATTACCATCCCTGCCAGATGACCACAGACCAGCAATCCAAAGCAGTGCCAGCCAAGAGAGATATTGCCTATCCATCTCCCAGCTGCAGAGGAGAGGAATGACCTGCCCTTAGCTCCTTAGAGGGGAATGACTTCCCTCAGTGCTTTTCTTTGTGCCTCCTTAGCCCACCAACAGGCTCAGCCACCTCAGCGAGACCATCCCCTGCTCCAGGCTGGGCATGTCACCGTCCAACACGTCTCAGACATGCAAGGATTACACCTTCAACCACCACCTCCTCCTGCCTGGCTACACCCTGATATTCATTACAGGTTTGATACTGAATGTGATAGCCCTGTGGATATTTGTCCGGTACCTGCGCCTGAAGTCTGTAGTGATGATCTACATGTTGAACCTGGCCATAAGCGACCTCAGCTTCACACTCCCTCTGCCACTGCGACTCTACTACTATTCCAACCACCGCTGGCCCTTTGGCAGTTTCCTGTGCCAGGTCTCTGGCTCTGTCTTCCAGATCAACATGTATGGTAGCTGCCTCTTCCTCATGTGCATCAACCTGGATCGCTACATTGCCATTGTGCACCCACTTCGCTGGCGGCACCTGCGGCGCCCCAAGGTGGCCAAGCTCCTCTGCCTGATCGTCTGGGTGGTGATCTTCCTGGGCTCCATCCCCACAGCCATAGTCCACAAGCAGAACCACTGTGAAGTACAAAACGAGACCATTCACTTGTGCTTTGAAAGCTTTAGTGACAACATGTGGCAGAATAACCTCTTCCCCCTGGTAATCCTGGCTGAACTCTTGGGGTTCCTCCTGCCTCTCAGCTCTGTGACATACTGCTCAATTCGGATCTTTCAGGAGCTCTGCCAGCCCAGCCAGACCAAGACCCTGCGACAGCAGAAGACTGTCCGTCTCCTCTTGGTCAATCTGGTCATCTTCATCATCTGCTTTGTGCCCTACAACACCATCCTGGCGGTTTATGGGATGATAAAGGCCCGGGTGATGCAGGTTGAGAAAGAAACCCAGGCGTCCGTGCGCCAAGCATTAATTGTAACGATGATGTTGGCCAGCATGAACTGCACCCTGGACCCCTTGATCTACTACTTCAGCACCGAGGGTTTCCGGAACACCTTCAAGAAACTGCGGCGGGGGCAAGCCTGGGACTCGGAGATGGGGACGCTTAAGCATCAGGTTGTGGACAGTAAATCAACACGAGACCACACTGTCTCTAAAGTAAAACTGCTCCCATCTGAGAACTTCATCCGTCCCAACAAATCTTTGCCATCGCTTCCCACTGCACTATTCCTGAATGGCCCTATTGAGGACTCAGAAATTTAAGCATGGGAAGGCCACACCGCTGCAGAGTCACCCATGTGAGAACTACAGTGAGCCTGCAGGAAACGGCCCAGGGTAATGAGGCAAACAGTCTGAGGGAGCACAGCAGACCGTCTGCAGGTGAACGTGATGATGCAAAGCTGAGGGATGAAAGGTTGTTTTGAATAAACAGAGATGCCCTGGTGACATGGTCATACCTGACTCTTTTGGTACAGTGGTAGTGGGGAACAAGGATTTGGAGCAAACTTAGTGTGTCCAGGACCAGCCAGCATAAGTTCCTATAGCAAGTGCATCCTGTCTGAGTAGCTCCTGGCTGCACTGTAGCGTGAGGCAGTTCTGGGGAGGATCAGAACACAGATATGGGACTCACTGCTGACTAAGTGACTTCAGTAGCAATGGCTGAGGGAAACCTTTGACTAGATGTTTCAATTTGAGTCATAGGTCCAGCTCAGGGCACCTAAATGAGTATCTTAATTTTCCAAAAGAACTGAAGCATTTAGCAACCTGTGTTAGGGTCAAAGAGAATAGCTGAGTTTTCAGTAATCTTGCCAAAAATAGGTTCCTAATTGTATAGAAAATCACAGAGCTTAGCAAAACAATCTTCAGGAGGTATGTGAAATGTGCTTGTGCAGCTGTACACACACACACGTGTTGCACAATGGCTGTACATTTACCTAAAGCAAAATGGCTTGGGTAACACTGGCATACTTTAAAAAACAGCATTTCCAATGGCCCCAGAAAAAAAAGAGAGGACACCAAGACTGTTATCGTGTCTGAAGCTCACGCTGACGTTACTGCTTTGCACTCCCTCGTTGCTGGGCCCTCTGTAGGGTGATTGGTTTCAGGTCTGAGTGATTTTCACTGTTGAAAAGAAATGATGTCACAGAATGAGGCTGTGGTGAAATGTATTTGCCTGCACTGTTTGTACATGCTTTTTCAGGCTGCACTGTATGTGAAAGCCCTATAAATCTGCCCAGAAGCCAGAGATCCAGCTGGACACAGGCAGTGCCAAAAGCCCCAGTTATTCACTCCTGCTGGTGACCAAGGGCTGCCTTTCCAATTGCACTGCAAAACAGCTTCTCTGTGGCCTCCAGCAGGTCTCAGGTTATTCCTGAGTGGACCCATTACAGGGAGTTTTTAGACTTCTCAATAAGCAATTATTCTGGTTTCAAGTCCCTACCTCATGAGTGCTGTGGGAATAACTGTATTGTAATGCTTCATGGGTTTGTGTTAAGAGACACAGGGTTTTAAATCCATTTTCCAGTCTCCCTTGAAGACCCTCTCTCTTTTATTTGAGATGGCTGCAGAAGCAGCTCTTCAAGAAGACCTGTAGAAGATGATGAGCCTCCACAGAGGCATCCTTGTGTCACAGCCTGCCTGTGAGACATGTGCTGTAGGCAGGCCAGCTCAGCCCGTGCATCATCAGCAGAGCAGCCTTGAAATCCATCTGCAGATAAAGGACATTTAATGGTGCCCAAGAGATGCAGGGAGAGAGGTGGAGGAGAGCTTGCAGGGCAGTAGGTATTTTACTTTGAAAATTCGGGACTGCCATGTGAATGTGAATCATTTCTGACATAGTGCAGCTGGAGAGGAAACAGAGCTGTGTGCATCTCTTCTGCTACCCTTGTGTCCTGGGATTTATGGGGTAGCAGGATGATACTACAGCAGATGCCCTGCTGTCCATTTCCACACCTTCCTCCACGTTCTTCCTTCCTAGACCCCTTTCCTTGTCCCTGTCCCTTTGGTCCTTTCTCCTTTCCCTAATCTAATGAGTCATGCACCTAAGCAGCAACACAATGCCTTCACAGCTATGTTTTCTTCCCTGCCCAGAGAAGTTAATTATTTTCTTTCCTTTCAACTTGGCTAGAGTGCTGTTATACATTCACAGAAAGATTTGGGTGGGAAGGGACCTCTACCTCGACTGCCTGCTCCCAGCAGGTTGTTGGTGGCAGTGAGGGCTGGCTGCTCCCTAAAGGAATGTAACAGCTGAGAGCCAGGTGTGGTACCAAAGGAAAGCACCTGAGTCAGGCAGGTACGGGCAGATAGCCAGGTTCAGCTGAAGTTCCAGATCATCAGACAAACTCGTGGTGATGAGGCAGGTCCAAGGTCAAACTAAGAAGTCAAGTCAGCACTGAGATCAGGTCTGGAGGCACTAACCAGGGTGAGCCACGGTCCAGAGATTGCCTGACAAATCCATTGTGACAAGGCAGGTCTTGGGTCAAGCCAGGAAGCCTATCCATGGGTTTGGATCAACAGAGGGCACAGTCAGGCACAGGCCAGGCTCCTCAGAAAGGACCCCAGGGCAAGAGCACCAGCTTAACAGCAGCTCCTGAGTCAGAGATTCAGCCAGTCCTGGCTCAGGCTCCAGCAGAGCTTTCTGGAAAATCTCCCCAAAGTTATCAGAGGCAAGAGGCAGCCCACAGCTCCACTGCCTCTGATCTGTCTCCAAGCTCTACAGCCACAGCCCCAGGACCAGAGAGCACATACTTGGGACCCCAAACTAGTGCAGGCTGCTCAGAGCCTTGGCAATTCCCCAGCCTCCTGAGGTCCCCACAGCAGTGCTGAAACATGCCCTGGGGAGAGGCTTTTCCTCATGCTCACCAGGATTGTTGCAAGTCCTGGCTGTTGTGCTTTCTCAGGGCCACTACGAGCACAGTCTGGCTCGGTCTGCTCTTGGCAAGCTTGCCAAGTATGAATGAAATGTCAGCTGGCAGATGCCACTCCCCTTCAGAAGAGGCTGCTCCTCTGCCAAAGTTACAGTATCCTCCCCAACACACAACACACAACTTCTCAAAAAGCACATCAGAAAACATGGTCTTTTCTTGTAGCTTCGTTCCTGAAAATAGTGGAACTATTTTTACCTGGAACATTTCATAAATATTCCACCTCCAGCGGAGGAAATTTTAGCTAAAATATTGTGACTAAATTATAAATAGCTGAAAAGCTAATCTCTTAATGAATCTCATCAACCAGCTTAACAATAAAGATGGCTGCTGGTCATGTTACACACAGCAGAAATGTTCCTGACTTTGGGTTTCTGAAGACTTTGCTTAATTGTTATATATAGGCAGTGGTGTGCCCAGTGTGGGCTGCTGCATTTTGTCCTTTGGGTATTCAATCTTTTTCAGCTTGCATTAGTTTTGTTTTATTTTTGATGATTCTAGTCAAATTTAATGGCTTGAGATTCTGGAGGGGATTTGGGATATTTTTCATGTCTGACAGAGAGAATTGATGTTAACTAAGCCGGCTTCTGCGTTTTTGCCTTTGTAAGCTTCCGGGGTTTTTTATTCCATCACATGATGATAAGGATAGCACATGTATGTGCTGTCCTTTAGTGAAATGAGTCATTCACCTTATCTTGATTTATGGCTTCTTTTTAATCAGCAAGTATAAAAAAAGCCAAACAAACAAATCTGAAAATCCTATGCGTCCAACAATACAAAACAGAACCACTTTAAAGCTTGTGTTTAGAACAACAGGAGTTACGTGAAGCAATGGTATCCAAGAAAGGAAAGTTAGGTGGAAATACAAGCTTAGCAAAGCCTTTTCAACCTGTATAAGTGACCCTCCATACCCTACTGTGGTAATTCTTGAATTAGTATTCTTGCTAAGTATGTCAGAGGTAAAGATGCCGTTCACTGCTTCCCTGTACTTTGTGTCATTTGCAGATGTGAACATTAAACAAATGTCTTCTCATCAAGGAAGACTAAACAAGTGAAAGGTCAGGGAGATGGCAAAGGTGCACAGAACGCTTACTCTGTATGGGTCAGACAGAGTATCTGCAAAAATGCACAAATACATTGGGATTTCAAGTCTTTTGACATCCAGAAGGGACATGTCATGTGCATCTGGAAACGGTTCCCTACTTGGATGATATATAAACGTATAGTTATCACTATTAATCATGATCTTAAATGTATTTTATACTTCCTAGAAACCCTCTGATACTCTGAGTTCTGTAAGCCAGCTTGAAAAGATGTTTCAGAAGTCCCAGAACAAGCCAGGCCTTATCTTCAAATTGCTTTTATTACTGTTTTTATTCCTTCCACCATGTACTGGCTGTGTGCCTCCCACCACTTGATATATCCCTCCAACAAAACATGTATTTTGTACTACAAACACCCTGAGCAATTTAAGCTGTACCAGCTTTGAGCTTGGGAGGTTATCCCTTGCCTTTTGCTCCCCCCCAGTTGCTGGGAGTTGAAACCGATGTCCTCCAGAGGTCCTTCCAACCTAAATAATTGTATAGTTCTCTGACCTTGTGCTTTAGATGCTGATCTGTTATCCCAGGCAATTTTTCAGCTTCTTCATTATCTTTGCCTCCCAGAGTTGTTCCTGCTCGGATTACACTTTGCATACCCTGCTTGCCTTCCAGCTGCAGGCTCCTGGACCCCGAGCATGAGAGCAGTGAAAGCCCAGGCTGAGAGCAGTGAAAGCTTCACATTTCGTGTGTTGCTTTCGAAGCCTTCCTTGCAAACCCGTGTGTTCTGCAACGCTGACAGCATCTCGGCAGAGGCCGGGCTGCTGCCGTGCTGACACTGCTGCACATCCCGCTGAGCAAAAGCGGCTCAGGGTTTCCTTGCAGTTTCCCACATTTCCACTGCTTCTGCTCATACACTCGGTCAGGAGATCTTTGGGCACGGATCATTTTTTGTTTGGTTTGTGTCGCATCTTGCGCAGAGACATAGGGTTCACGTAGGGCTCCCAACCAAAATAAGAAGAAATAGTGTAATATCACTGAAGAACCTGCTAGGCTGATGATTTTTTCTGAGGTTATTTGGGAGTCTGCACGTACTAAAGCCAGGAATGGCTATCACTGCTTTCACCTATTTCATTCAGACAGCGACAGTGACAAGGCTTCCATGCCGGCTGTAAAACCTCCCTGCGCTGCACACGCTGCGCCCTGAAGCACGGGCACTCACTCTCCCCTTAAGCCCCTGAAAGACACGGGAAGAACTTTTCACCCGAGGAGGGCAAGGGGTGGAGGGAGAGAGCCAAGCTTTTCACC
>VZRZ01006632.1:0-16314 GCA_013398175.1 Climacteris rufus
CACTGGGGACACACACAGCAGTGTCCCCCTGTCCCTTCCAGCCCCTCTGTGTCCCAGCAGCAGTGCCCAGAGCCCCTGGTTGGCCTTCAGCCCTGCTGGCACCGCTCTCCTCCCCTGCCTCTCCTCCCTGCCCTCTCCTCTCCCTCTCCATGACCTCAGCTTCTGGCTGCATCCCTGGGACTGAACTCGGGCACCCAGCCACCAGCACGGCTGGGACGAGGGCTGTGCCCCTCTGGGAAGACAGACAGACAGACAGACAGACAGACAGAGTGTTCTCCCAGCAGCTCCTGCCACCGCGGGCAGAGGCCACCGCGAGGTCACAGCGGCTGCCAAGGCGCACAATCCCACCACGTCCCGCTCTGCCCGGCCTGCACAGCCCGGAGGGCGGCTGAGGGCTCCTCCTGCTCCTCCACATGATGGATGAGCCTCTTTGGCAGCCCCGAGTCCCAGGGGGGCCGGCCAAGGGCCAGCAGTGCCCTCCCTCCGCCCTCTCCTTCACCGCGGTCACGGGGTTTCAGTCAGCAAAAGGCAAATTTTATTCCGTTTACGCACGCTTTTTGTTGTTATAAATAATAATAAATCACAGCACTGGGAAGGGGATTTATGGAGCAGGAAGGGATGGGGAGGATGCTGAAACACCTCTCGCTCCCTCCTGGGGATGTGAGGTGTGAGAGGAGCCAGCTGTGGCAGGGGGAAATAACATCCCAGGGGGTGTGATGGGGGGGCTGCAGGAAGGGCTCTCCCAGGTGTGGTCACACCCTCTCCTCCCCTGGCCTTTTGCACTGGCCATCCCAGTGAATCCCCTTTGGACCTTCTGGATCCCAAGTACCACGATTTCCAAGTGCTTTTCGATGGCTGCCCCCACTTCTGAGGCGTTTATGGGAGGAGAAGCCCCACACTGCTGCCAGCTCCCAGGGGTCTCCTCTGCTCTGGGCAGCCTGCACCTCCCAGTGTCTGTGTCAGACCCAGGGCAATCTCCCCAGTGCCCTTGGGGACCCCAGAGGAAGGGGTGCACGAAAACTCGACTTTTTCTGTGCCTCCCACCCCCCCTCTGCTTTGCTGGGTGAGGTCATGGCTGGAGGAGCTGCCTGTTGGGACTCGGCCCATGACCACAGCCTGGTGCAGGATGCCAGCGCCACACCCAGCCCTCCCTGGGGCCGAGTGACAGGTCAGCTCAGCTCACAGATCCAATGGAAAACTGCTTTGGCTCAATTCTTTTTTTTTTTTGTTTTTTAATTTTCTGTTGTGTTTTGGTTTGATTTTCAAGGTCAATTGGCCAAAAAGAAGTGACTGCTGCAAAGAAGGGCTCCACAAGCTGGTGACACGGGGCCAGCACTACCTGTGGCATCTGGGTGCTCCAGCTGTGCCAGGAGCAGGGAGTGATTTGGGGACAATCCCCACAGGGGGGACAAGGGGGTCTCCACCACTGTGTGACCTGTCCCTGTCCCACCCGGAACTTCCAGCCCTGCTGCCTGTGGAGCAGCCTGAGGCTTCCCTGGGCCCGTGATCGTACCTGGGGCAGTGACAGGAGACAGCAGGGAGGGAAGGAAGGGGTGCTGAGCTGATCCCAGTGGTGGGAAAGGAGGAGATGGAGGAGGGGGAGAAGCAGTAGGAGGAGGGCACGGAGGGGAGGGAGACACGAGCCCCTTCTGGCTGTGGAGGACTGTTCAGAGCATCCCAGCACAGACACACTGGCCCAGACACCCCAGAGTCCCCCAGGCCACTGGCTGGGCCACCCCAAAGTTTGCAGGTGAACACACACCTCACCCACAGCTGGCCTGGGGGGGTCTGGAGCTCTGGAGGGACACAGCCACGCACCCCACCCCACCCCAGCAGTGGGCACACGGGCTGTGACCCACGGCCCCACTCCAGAGAATCCCTCGGTCCCCCCCATGGCTGGGGGTGAGAGATGCCCCCTCCCCTCCCTCACTCGCTCCCATCCCGCATCCAGGCCCATCCCGCCTGTCCAAGGCCAGGTCTCCCATCCCGGGAGCGCTGCCTCCACCCGGCGATGTCCCTCGGACCCAGCGGGTTCTGTCTCGCCACCTCTCTGTGTCCCCCTGGCCAGGGCTGTGTCTCTGTGTCAGCTCGGGGCTGCCCCAGCTCACCGCGCTGCTAATTAGCGCGGCTGACCGGGTTTCCTTCATCAGCGCTAATTGGTCTGTATTGGTGCCTTCCCCTTCCTGGCTCTCGCAGTGCCCTGGGGTGATTTTAGTGCGAGAGGAGAGAAATGAAATGAGGCTCAGTGTGTCCCTCTCGCTGCACACACCCTGACACCGACACCCATGGGGCTCAGCCCTCAAGCCAAACCCACCCCCGCAGTTCTGCAAAGCCTCCTTGCTCCCCACCATGGTCACCATCACCCATCTGGGGACCCACTGGCTTGACCATCCCCTGTTCCTTCACCCACAGCCCTCAGCACCCAGCTCCAAGTGCGCGCTGGCATCATCAGCAGTCATGCCTTAGGATTTGAGCTTTTGTATTTTTCATATATTTGTAATCCTGCAATTCTTTAGCGTGTAACTCTAAACTCCATACAGAGTGTTAGTTACTGTTTTCCCACTTTGGTCAGACAAAACAATTCCTCTCCAGGCCTGAGACCCAAGGACACCTCACTGTCTCAGGCCCCAAGAAATATAAACAAAAGTGGGGTGGGGAGGGAAGCAAACTGGGGGTAAATGACTTCATTAGCTGAAGCTGTAATTGGAAGATTAACCCCCAATATGCAAATGCACCAAACTTATAAAAGTATGAAACCTGTGACCCACTGTCCATTTTGGGTGCAGCCCCTGGGGGAGGCTCTGTCTGCCCTAAATATACCTGAAGGCCCTTCAATAAATATAATCACTTTTTATTCTCTTAATTTTTTCTGGCAGGTACCTTTCTTTTTACTTAGTCCCAAAAAGGCATCACTGGTGACAGCCCGGGGGTGGCACCTGGAAGGGCTCAACCCTGCTCCTCTTTAGCTGTGATGGATATGATCAATCCCCACCATCCCTCTGGCCTATCCGTAACACGCTCCAGGATCCAGCATGGGGGGCACAGCAGCTCTGGGGCAGAGGGTGCAGTGTCCCCACAGCTCCAAATCCGCCCTCTGTCCCTGCCCTGACCCCCGTGGCCTCCCCTGTGTCCGTCTGAGAGGTGCATGGGCATTTCCAGGGGTGTCTGTGGAAGGGCACAGGATGGGGGTTTGGTGTCTCTGTGGGATTTGGGAAGTGTCTGTCAGTCTGCAAGGGCGGTTCTGAGGGTCCTCTGTGTGCGAGGGCAGACCCGGGGGGCTCCGGGGAGCAGATGGGGGAGGCCACAGAGCTGCACCTGGAAGGACACACGGGGTGGGGATGGATGGAAATACAGGAAGGGGGAGCTGTGCCCTGCACACCTGGAGCCTCCTGTGCTGTGCTGAAGGGGTGACCAGCCCAAGCCCCAGTCCTGGGCTCTGTTTGTCTGTCTGTCTGTCCATCTCCTGGGGCTGCTCTGCCCCCAGCTCCTCCACCCTCCCCCTCACATCTGGCCAGCAGCAGCTCATGTTTTCCTCCAGGGTTGCGACACCCCGAGCCACGGGATGTTTTTCCTCAGCCTGTGTTGGACCCCCGCAGGGAAAGGGTGGGGGCATTGTCCTGGCCAGGGAGCTCCGGTCACAGCGCCTGAACCGCCTCCCATCCACTGTCCCCGAGTGCAGAGAGGGGAGAGCGGGCTCCAGGAAAGGCAAATCGGACTGGGGGGTGGAGAAGGGAGAGTGGATCCCTGCCGGTGATGGGGAATGATGATGGAATCCCCACTGGGTCTGGTTCTCCAGACCCTCCAGGACTGGGGAGGAGTGACAGATCCCTGGAGTGGGGCAACCACATCCCCTTGGGGCTGGAGAAGGGGCTGTAACTCTGGATCCATCATCTCCTCAGTCAAGATCAACAGCCAGGTCAAAGGCCTGGGGGGCCAGAGCACGGGGGTGGCCCAAGAGCAGGCCTGGGGGACACGAGCCTGGGGGTACCCCAAGAGCATCCCCGCTGCTGGAGCCAGGCTGGGGCTGAACCACCCCCCATCAGCAGCCTCGGCACAGCAGCAGCACCAGGACCGACAGACCCCGTCTGTGCCTCCCCCTCCCATCAGAATAAATACCATTCACTCAGAAGAAACCATTTTATTATTTTTTTTTCCCAAAGAAAAAAAGCAATATAAATATTAGAGTATAAAACTTGCGTGTAACACATCGACATTGGTCTATATGGGTATAAGAAGGATATAAGCATATATATAATATATAAGTATAATTCAATATTAGACACATTGAGAGGGCAAACGTGTTTCATTTCACGTACACTCGGAGCACAGACCACATGGAAAGGAGATACAGAGAAAATTGAAAATACTGATGTCCACAAGTTAGTTACCGCGATTAAAATAACACGCCACTAAATACACGACACACACTACGCTACCTCAGATTGCAGATTAAAAAGAAAATATAAAGACTACGATTCAGCTACAGCGTTTCTAGAGGGGGGGCAGGTGGCAGCTGCAGGGGAAGGGTGGGAAGTGCTCCCAGTGCAGCCCGCGCCGGAGGTGCTGGGTCCGGTGAGATGGCGCTGCTCCTGCTGCCCTGGGGCCGGGAAGGTGGCAGGGGTGGGGTGAGCCTGGCTGAAAGGGCTGGATCTGCTCGGGTGAGTTACGTGTTAGTGATTAAAAAAGGAAAAAAAACAACACACACCCCCTGGGAAACTCGGTGCAGCCCCTTCCTGGCCACCCCACAGCTCCGGGTCTGGCTCTGGCCACACAGAGCCCCCATCTGCTTCCCCCAGGGGGTCAGAGCTGCTTTGCTACGGGAAGCTGGCCTGGTGCAAGGGTGATGGGCACATGGAGAAACTCTAATCCTCATCACTCAATTCTCTCCACGGGCTGCAAAGCCCAAAGCCAGCGGGAGCATCACCTCCTCTGGGCTGGCCCCACGTGGTCCCATGTGACACCCTCCCAATTATTGCTCCCGTTTTGCAGCATCACCCCCTGCTCTTGGGTCCCTTGCCTGGATCTGGTCCCCAAACGCCACCAAAACAACCATCACTTACTCAGTCACCAACTCTGCACCAAAGCCATGCACCAGCAGCCCCAAAAACATCTTGCAGAGCCGCCTGACCACCCCAAACAACCTCTGGGGCCCCAATAAGAAGCAACGAGTTTCCCCCACCCTGCTGATCCATCCCACCCCCTCCCACCCCTTCCCCAGGGCAGTCCGGCCGGGGCCGGGCGGCTGCCGGCGCGTTCACAGCACGTGGGCATGCGGGGACTCGTCCGGGTCCGTGGAGCGGCTGCGCTCGTGCGGGTGCGAGGTGAGGGATGTGCATGCAGACACGGTGTGCAGAGCGAGGCCTCGCCCCCACGGCCCCGGGACAGGGGCCTGGCCAGGCCTGGCCGTAGGGGAGCGAGGCTCTCTTAGCCTTAAACTCCATAAGAACACTGACTGTACATATAAATATTTACTGCAAAGAAGGTTTGAGATGTGTCTGCTCTTCGGAGACCCCTAGAACCGCCGGGGCAGCTGCCACGCACCTGGGCGTGCTCCTCATGGAATTCCCTGCCTCTCGGACATCAGGAGGGCTTTTTTCCTTATCATATTTCAGGCCATTAGTGGTTACACTTTAAAAAACAAAACAAAAACAATGTTTAGGATGCAGCTTTGCCATATTCCCTTTGACTCATGCAATATAAACACTTGGGGTTTTTTTTCCAGATGACAGGTAAGCAGGAACTGAAGCACTCCCTACCAACTTCCAAATTCTAAAATCCATTGCTATCATTAACTGGGGGTGAATCTTACCAATGGAAAATTTAAGAGCAAAGAACTGGAGCATGGGCTCTAAGCTAAGAACTTCCTTTTCCTTTCCAAAAAATAGTTGAAGGGCTATAAATTAAAAGATCCACATTAAAATTATTTACACTGGGCAAAGCCGAGCACAGGCCTTGTGCCTTTCTCGGACTACCTGGGAGCAAATGGGATCCAAAGACTTGGCAAAAGACCTTCTGCCCTTGCATATTCAGACACCCAAGGGATTGTATAAAATGTTATTCACAGGGCACTTGTTTGCGTTCAGTTTAGGTGCCGGATTGGTTTTCATCACGAGACCTGAGAGCAGCGAGCCCCTGCTCTCAGCTCTGGTGATGACAAGATACATTCGCAGCATTTCCTACTTTTGCATCACAACAAAAATTCACATTCGTCCTCCGGCCTGGGCTGTGGTTTTGGGGGAGTGCTGGAGCCGGCTGCCCTGTAGCTCTAAGGTCTCCTTCTTCTTCTTCTCTACTTCTTCTCCTTCTTGCCGGATTTCTTCTTGTTGCCTCCCGCGGGGGCGGCGTTCTTGGCGTCGCGCTTGCCGGCGGCGTTGGTGAGGGTGGCGTTGCTGCCCGGGATGTAGACGTTCTGCCGGTAGTCGGGCACGTGCTGCAGGGTGAACTGCGGGCCGTAGCGGGCGCTCAGCCCCATCGTGCCGTTGCCACCACCCAGGGTCGAGTTGCCATCAGCAGCTTCTATGGGGAATGCCAGAGAGAGGGAGGAAGAGAAGGGCAGGGTGTTAAAGCTGCCTGGAGCTCGCTCCAGCCCCCACGGGGTGTCAAACCCACACCTGGGTGCCACCAACATCACCCCACAGGGCTGTGCTGAGGAGCCTGGCACAGACACCCCCTCACCCCCCTGACACTGCCCATTACCAACACACCGTGCAGTCACACCATTAGCGATGCATTAAAGCACAGCCAATATTTATTTATTTTTCCGCTGCATTTAAAACCCTGCCCCCGGTATTTCTCCAGCCAGGTTTATTCAGGGAGCAGGACACAGGAGATGAGACAGAAAACCCCTCCCCTGCAATACCACAAAATGGCTCTAGGAAGCCGAGCACGGAGGAAATCAATGCCAGAGCGTGTCTGATGGTCCGGATCTGGGAGCAGGGGGAGGGGAAGGCAAACTCGTTCCTGTCACTATGCAAAGCTCCAGCACGGAGAGAGCAAGCACGGGAATGGGGAGGGGCACAGGGCCCCCGGGACCCCGGGCTCTGCTGGATGGTGGAGACCAGATGGAGACGGGGGGATGTGCAGAGCAGGGGGAGAAACGAGCAGGGGGGGATGGCAGGGCTCAAGTGATGCTGTTGCCATGAGCTGCTGCACGATCTGCTCCAGTGCAGCTGCCTGTGCACAGCTCAGGGTAGGATCCTTGCACAGCCCTGCTCAGGAATGGTTTGCTGAAACCCAGCCTTTGTATCAGATAGTGTGGCTCCCATCTCTGCCCTAACTGCCTCATGCTCGTGGTTGGGGCCAGGTTCTCCTGGGAGGCTGGAGAGACCAGCAAGGGCACCCAAAGGGCCCAAGGTAGAGCCCAGGGGTGCTGCTCCCTCCTTTCACAGGCAGAGAGACACAGGGAATAAAGCAAAACAATGAGCAGAGATGGTGGGCTGGTTCCCTCGTGTTTCTCCTTGCTCAGACCAGCTCTGTGCACGCCTCCGTGTTGCTTTTGCTTTTCCCTAAGCAGATGGAGGTGGCTAAGCCAGCCAGAAAGCTGGACAAAAAGCTGGACAAAAAGCTGGACCTCATCCCACCGGCCCCCTGAAATATGGCTGTGTACACATTCCCCTCGCAGGGGTCGGAAGGATGAAGCAACTGCAGTTTGAGAAGTTGCAGCTGCTCTGTTGGAGCAGGCGGAGAGGAAAACACAGTGAGGCTGAAAACAGGCGCGATATTGAGCACTGGGGTGAGCAAACACAGCGGCCCAGCATGGGGAAATGCCTCTCACTGCCCCCTCTGGAAGCATTCACCGCAGGAGAACTCTTCCAGAGTCCCCATTAAATGGGTTCCAGACCCAGCAGGGCTCAGAGGACCCTGAGATGTGTCTGTAGTTATTTATTGCTCAGCCTCACTTGCCTCAGCAGCAGCTTATTTCATTAGCAACCAACTCCAGCCCACACCATCGAGGGGTTGCAAATGATCCCCATGGGATGAGGTGAGTGGAGATGTGCAGGCACCATCTCACAGATGGGCTGCAGCCTCCAGCCATGAGGAAGATTGGTTTTGCTGGACTGTCCCAGCTGGAGACAGCCCAGTGAGAGGCTGGGTGGGCTTGGGCACCTCCTCTTCCCTGGGCATCACTGCCCTGTGCCCCCCCGGGCCATCCCAGGGCTCTGAGCAGTGAGGGGCTGGGGGCAGCCAGCACCATCCAAGTGCCCAAGAATTCATCTGCAGTCTCAGCACAGGGAGAAAAAGTCCCTGGTGAAGTTCCCAGCCTGCCAGCCGGTCCCGGCTGAGGGTGACGGGCTGTTTCTAGGTAACACTGACATTAAGGCTGGAAGGAAGAGAGAACAGGAACAACAGAGGGTTATAAATGGGCACCGAGGTGCTCTTGCCAAGCAAAGCACTTGGGCTCGTTGCTGGAAAGGTCACGCTCCGCCTTTACCAGCAGCCCGTCATTATCCCAAAGGGCCCTGAGGAGGAAAACAAGAATTTGGGCTTTGCAAAAATAACCAGCGAGCGGCTCCATCGGCCCGGGGGCAGCCCCAGAGCACGTGTGGCTGCAGCTGCTGGGGGGGCTTTCAGGGCACCCAAGATAGCGTGGCTGCCCCTGCCTGGGGCACAGGGACCTCCTCGGGCTCCCGTTCCGTCTGCTCTCCCACCAGCCCATGGCACCTCCAGGAATTCCCCTGGAAGACAGAGTATTTTAAGGACAGGGTGTCTGCCCTCCAGCGTCTGCTGTCCCGGAGCATCTGTGCTCCCGGGGCTGTCCTAGCAGCTGCCTCTGCCCACTCAGATCGCTGAAAACGCTGGGTTTTCATATTGCTGGAATTCCTCAATTGCCAGGGAGGAAGATCCAGAGGAAGGATGGCTGGGAAGGGAGACAGAAGCCCTACAACAAGGGCACAGCCCTGTGGGGAATTCAGGTCCCCGGGTACTCTGACTCTGATTTAACCATGGGGCAAGTGATTTAATCCTCGTAGGACTGGATGTGCAGCAGCTCTGCCTCTTGCTGAAGCCAAGGATAACCCCTGGCCCGGGGTAAGGAGGCATCACCTCTGCCACTGTTCCACCTGTCAGCTCGGGCTCCAACAGAGCTCAGCAGGGACAGTCAAACACAAGGATCATTTAAACGGCCAGGAAATCACACCCAGGGATGGGTAGCACAAAGCTTAATGGGTAATTAGCGCTGCCCCTAATCAAAGCTTGCTCCAATCAACACTATTGGCTTAAAGAGAGAGCAGAGAGAGGGGACAGAGCAGCAGTGACACGAAAACACAGTGCTGGTGCAAAAACTTGTGCTGTGTCCCCATCCAGCACAGAAGGGGCACGAGCAGGATGGATCAGGGAAAGCCATTATCCAGAGGATGGGCGGATTTACATCCAGCCCCTGGGCTGACCAGAGCCATGGGAGAGGTTAGGGCTGTGTGAGACCTGTGGATTGGGGGAGATTTGCTGCAATAGGGCCCGGGGCTGCATGGAAGTCGGTGCTTAACCTGGAAGGGACCTGCTTAGCTCTGATCCTGGGGATTGCTGGAGCAGCAGCCAGAAAAACAGCTTTATTTACCAGCCAGGAAACCGGATCTGGAGACACTGGGTGATGATAACCACATGCAGCCCCAAAGGCTGTTTTTCCATGGTCGTTTTTTAGAGCAAAGACACATTTTCACATTGTTTCTTCCCTTGGAGTGTAAACAACTCCCTGGCCCCAGATCTTTGTCCCCATCCCCAGCTGTCTCCAGGCTGCCTGGTGTCTGTGGAGCAGCACAGCTCAGCTGCAGCAGCTTTCCAAGAAAGCAACACCAAAACCATTCCCCCTGCCTCAGATTCCTTCCCTCCCAACAGCTCAAAGGAAACATCCCAAGCATTTTGCACAAGGGTTTATGGTTGTGCTTCTATTTTTAAATCCAGGGGGGAAAGACTTGGAGGTATTTATAAATAAAGGCTGTATGAAAAGCAGACTTTTTATCCATAGTGCTGCACAGAGTGAGAATTGTCCTTGTTTAATGCAAAGCCACAGAGACTGTGGGTGCGTGGGAACAGCCCTCCCTGCTCGAGGCTTCTGCACAGCCCTGAACCAGAACAAACCAACCCAAAATGACCCCAAACCACCCCTCTGTGACTACAGCTGCAAAAAGAGGCAGCAGCAGCCAGTGGGGAAACCTCAGTGAGTCCATGGCTCGGCAGAGGGACCCGGGGAGCTCCTCTGGACACCAAGTTTGTTTGGAACACCGAGTCAGGCATTCACTATTTCCCTGTAGCCACACACAAAACTTCCAGCTTTCCTACTCTCCTCCCCTGACAGCAAATTGCAACACATCAGTTTGATTGACTGGGACTTTCTGGAACCCATAGTTTATAAAACATCATCTCAATACTGGTTCTTTCATGAAACACAACCACATCACAGCCAGATGCTGTTGTTTCAGGATAAAGGAAATAGAGTTTGGGTGGAAGAGGTGTCCCTGTCTACAGAAGTCTGGGATCTCCTCTGCCTGAGTCCTTCCTGACCCCCCTGCTCTGCTGGGACAGCAGTGCTTTTCCACCAGCTTTGGGATCTCTTGAAGCAGAATTTTGCAGCCAGCCCAGCTAACGCAGATAAATCAGTCCCACAGCATCTTATCTATCAGCAGGGACCCAAAATGTCCCTGCCAGGGCAAGAGTCAGGGTTTTCCCACAGGGGAGGGAGACCAACCGTTGGCTGAAGCCAGGATCATGGCTTGGAGCATCTCTGTGTCAAACTGGTTGTTGGGCCAGGCTCCAGCTTCCTCTCCATTCTGGGAGCTGTGGGAAAAGAAAACAAACAGGGAGTTAGTACAGCTCAGCCAGGAGGAGTGGGCTGTTCCAGTGTGTGCTTTAAATCCTTCTATCAAGTAACACCCAGGAGCAAGGCCCTGTCAGAGCTGTCCCTCCTCTGCAGGCTCCTGAAGAATAACCCCAAAAGCACCTGGGCACTCAGTGGTGCCTGCAGCAACACCCACCTGGCTCCTGCTGGCTTCAGAGGCTACAGCCAGCACTCATCACCTCTGAATCCCACCAGTACAGAATCACAGAGTGGTTTGGGTGGAAGGGAACTCGAGGACCATCTATTCCAACCCATGGGATATAATGTAAGCAAATGCCCAAAAATACAATGTAATACCATAAAAGCTGCTGTCCTAAAGCCCCAGAGGTGAATGGGCACCTTTATATGACCAGGCCCTCTGTCCCTTTGCAGGCTGTGTCAGTGCATGCTCCTTTCAGGCTGTTTCAGGCTACAACTCCACTCTGCAGCTTCATTTGTATGGTGGAGGGTGAGAGAAGCCCATGGTGTGCTGGGATTTGGGATCATCATGGAGCAGCCGCCCACGACCTTGCTCTGAGTCCAGGATCGGTCCTGGGGAGGCTGCAGCAGCAGGGGGAGGCCAGCAGGGAGCTGGGCACCTGCCTTGGTTCCCCCCACTGCCGGGGGTGCTGAGCATCCAGAGCCGCCTGGGAACACTCGGGGGACGCTGAGAGGCTTTGGCTGAGGAGGTTCTGTGCCACAATCAGAGCTCTGTGCAGGCTCACAAGCCCGGCTTTCATGTCTGCCAGGTGTCAGCTGTGCTCAGCCACCGCTCACTGGTCAGGGCTGTGCTCCCAGGGCCCCTCCAGAGCCTCCACACTTCCTGAACATCTCACCCTGGGCTCCCCTGTGCTCTGTCCCTGAATGACCCCCTCACTCAGACCACCACTCTCTCCTCTCCCAGTCTGTGCTGTGACCACCACAGCCCCTTCCACCCGCTGGGATGTCAGGATTCACCCCTTGGCTCTGTGCTGGCTCCCTTGGGATGAGGGCTGTTCTGCTCCTGCAGCTGGGAGCTCTCCTGAGATAGGGGAGGGGGGGCTTGGAAAGCCCTTCCCATGAAGAGACCTTAGCCCATTTCCCAGGAAAATGTTCAAATCACCACTGTGCAAGGCAGAGAGGGAGTCTCCCCCACCACTGTGGTCCCAGCCCTTGTACCCAGGAGCTACCAGACCCTGAATTTGTGCTCAGACCTCAATGCTCTGCATAGATCCCAATGCCCTGCTCAGACCTTGAAACCCTGCTCAGACCCCAATGCCCTGCTCAGATCCAAACACCGTGCTCAGACCTGTTCAGACCCTGAAACCCTGCTCAAACCCTGAAACCCTGCTCAGATCCAAACACCATGCTCAGATCCCAACACCCTGTTCAGACCCTGAAACCCTGCTCACATCCCGAAACCCTGCTCAGACCCCAACACCCTTTTTAGACCCTTAAGCCCTGCTCAGACCCCAAATTCCTGCTCAGCCCCCACATTCCTGCTCAGCCCNACACCCTTTTTAGACCCTTAAGCCCTGCTCAGACCCCAAATTCCTGCTCAGCCCCCACATTCCTGCTCAGCCCCCACATTCCTGCTCAGCCATGCTCACACAGACCCCCCAGCCCTGGGGTGCCCCTCTGGCAGCTCCGTGCCCGATCCCTCAGACCCCGAACGCTGCCGATGCCAGGGCAGGCACGGCCGGTGCCAGCTCAGTGCTGGGCAGCAGATGGGCTCCTCACGCCCTGCTGAGCACCCCCTGCCCCACTGCCCCCTCCACCTGCGCCCTCACACACGGAACAGCTCAGTGTGGACATCTCAGAACGGGGACAGACCCACGGGCGTGTTCTTGAGGGTTGTACCTGCCACAGTGACCTCGCAGCGTGGGAAGGAACTGCCTCAGCTGCATCGAAGCTCTGCAAGGAGAGCAGCCTTGGATGCACCTGAGCTCTCACTGTCCTAGGAAATCCTTCCCTGGGAGGGTGGGGAGGCCCTGGCACAGTGTGCCCAGAGAAGCTGTGGCTGCCCCTGGATCCCAGGAAGTGTCCAAGGCCAGGTTGGACGGGGCTTGGAGCAGCCTGCTCTTATGGAAGGTGTCCCTGCCCATGGCAGGGGGTGGAATGAGATGGGCTTTAGGGTCTGTTCTGACCCACACCATTCTGGAATATATGTTCAAACATATTAACCCAAACCATACTGTAATATATGTTCAAACTCCCTTTGAAACACAACATCCAACTGTGAGGATGCTTGTACGGACACTCCCAGGCGCTCTGCAGAAAATCTGCTCTTAAGCAACTTCTGCCAGGACCACAGGACCACCCATCCCCTCTGTACCCCTCGCCTCATCCATCCCCAGGCGGGCACAGTGCGCTGCTCTCCCACCAGTGAATGTTTAGAGGATGCAAATCGCGGCTGATGCAGCAGGAGCTGCCCCGGCACGACCCTGCCGCCAGCATCCCGCAGTACCTGCTGCCTGCGCACCCCGGGCCGCCCTCGCCACTATTTTTATCCCTCCTGAGCGCCGCGTGTGTGGCACAGTTTCAAGAAAGGCAGAAGTGAGGCGTGCTCGCCTCCCAAACTGATCCCAGCCAGACGATTGTGCCGAGGCTGCCCCTGCCCCGTGCTCGGTGTTGTGTCCCCGCCAGGACAAGGTGGGGACAGCCCTGGGGCGCAGTGACCTGCTAATGTCACCGGCACGGCTGGGAATAGAGCCCCGGGCTAGATCCAATAAAGGACTTAGGAACCTGAACACAACCCATCCAGCCAGAGGTTAACCCCGGCAGCTCCTGCCTCACCCCTCAGTTGGAAGCTGAGGCTCCCAGGCTTTTCAGTGCTTCAGAAAAGCTGCTCAGGAACACCTCTGTGCCTCCCAGACGCTGGTTTTGGCTCGGGGAGCTGCCCTGACGTGGTGGTGGCACCCAGAGATGAGGGAAGGGAAAGCACAAGAAAGTGCCCAATGCGTTTTGGGGGGAGTTAATTGTAACATTCCAGTGGTTTGAACTCTGTTTTGGAATCAGAAGCCCAGGTTCAACTCTCTCTTTGATGTGGCAGTGCCAGCATCACACTTTCCACCTCCCAAAAGACTTTTCCCTTCTGTCCCACCCATCTTCCCTGGACAGGAGCTCCTCCTGCCAAAGCCTCTGTGCCCTATGACAGTGGGAATTTCCTGTGGTTCAGGAAATTCACCTGCACCAGGACTCCTGACCCCACTGAACTCCCTCACCAGGTGATCCTCTGTCCCCCACCCCAATAACCCTCGGCCCCAGGGCTGCAGGAAGGCAGGGACAGGTGAGCTGGCTGGGAATGGGCTGGGAAGGGAGGGATGAAGGGCTGGGCCCTTCAGCCTGGGAGGGCTCTGAGGGGCACAGTCCAACCCCTCCTGCACGGCACAAGGGGAGTGGCTGTACCAGGGCCTTGTTCAGGTTGATCTGAGCTCTTGGTTTAGAGTGGTGTGCCCCAAGGAGGGGGGACTGTGCATCACCAGCCAGCTCAGGATGGGCAGCATTCCAGACCCTTTTCCTTTCTTCTGGTCTCAGTGAGGGAATGAGCACACAAACTCACGGGATGGTCCCTGTGTTACAGCTGAACCCCCCTGTCAGGGACACAGCCAAAGCCCTACACCCCCTTAATGCCCTGTGGGATCACAACATCAGACTGGAGAGGGACGTGAATCACAGAATCTTACAATGCTTTGGGTTGGAAGGGTCCTTAAAGATCTTCTAGTGCTCCTAACACCCACACTTGTGAGCTGAAGGAGCTCAGCCTCTGCCACCCTGCTCAGGTCATTTTGGTGGCTCCCCTATGGCCCTGCTTTGGGTGCAGTGGGAGCCCAAAACTGGGCACAGTGCTCCAGGCGTGGACAACCATCTCACCTCATCCTGGTGGCCACCACCTTACCAGTACAACCAGTCACCACCACAGCAAGGGTGAACTGGTGCCTCATGTTCAACCTGAAAGCCCCCATGGCCTTTTCTGCAAGCTTACTGCACCCAGTGTTCCCAAATTCTGCACAAAGAGCCCCAAAGCTGTGTGCCTGCTCCTCATCACGCCACGTAGAAAAGCTATTTTAGAAATGCCTTAGCATTGCAAAAAAAAAAAAAGGTATTGAACTCACTTCTCGAAGCAGGAAATTCAAGTGTCTCAATTACTTGCAGTGCAATCATCCAGAATTCAGAGGCACATAAAAAAAAAACCGAGGGCTGTAATCTAAAAACATCCAAAAATAGCTGCTCACAATGGAAAAGGCACAGCTGATGGCCAGAGCTGGCTGCTTTCCCCAGCTATAGGATGGGGCTGTGAGTCACTGCTGTGAATCACCACAATGAGCAGCCTTCCCTGCCCGGGGGGGCAGAGCCCCTGGCCACCCCCTGCCCCCTCAGCCACAGCCCTGGATGCTGCTGCAGGGATCCTGCCCGGAATGGGAGGGCTGTTCCTATGGAAATACTCCAAGAACTTGCTGCTTTTAATACAAATGCCGTTGATTTAATAGGGTGTTTCTCTAAAATCCCATCCCCCATAGGATAGATTTTGTTTTTCTCTCTCTGTTCAGTTCTACTCCACACTTCAAAGCTCAGAAAAGAGCCGGCTTTCATTTTTTGGAACACTTCCAGTGTAGAACTGGAGGGAAGGAATCAAAGCCACATTTGAGACCAACCCAGGCGTGCAGCATCCTCAGGGGCTCAGGGCATGGTGGGCACAGGGCACAGGACAGGTGCTGGGTCAGGAGGGGCAGGCACAGCCTGTGCACGACCTGCAGATGCCTTCAATAAACCTGGCTGCATGGAAATCATGCAATAACTGGACAAAAAGCTGATTTGGAAGCCCTGCCCAGCCCCACTGCATCTACCTGCATCCCAATGCTGCCCCACTACCAAGGGCTTCCACAAGCACCCACACCAGGGTGCTTTGCTCATCAGCTCTTCTACAGCACCCTCAGCCATCAGGCCCCTTTTTATCTTCCATTTCCAGCATAAAATTATTCCACTTCGAGCACGGAATTATTCATTTCCTTGCGGGGTTGCCATGGAGCTCGTCGCTATGGCAGCCAAAGGCCTCGCAAACATTTCTTTGCACAAGAGCCCGATGGATTCCTGAAAAATTGTTTTCCTTTCTCTGCAGCTGGAAACACGAGCTGTAGCAGCGCCACAACAAACTGGAAAAGTTTACTCGTGCCAGAGCAATGCTGCCAGAGCCCCGGGGGATGGAGAGGGCAGCTCAGTGCCCCGAGGGCCAGACCCCGGCACGCTGAGGTGCCTGGCAGGGCTGTGGGCAGTGCTGGGGCTGCAGAGTTTCCAGGGACACCCTCAGCATCTTCCCTCTTTCATATTTGGGGCTTTCTGGCTCCCGTGGCCGTGCCCCCCCACCAGCCAGGACATCCCAACCCGCGGTCCGGGCTGCTCTCGGCCTTCCCCACTCGGGGCAGGGGGATGTGCTGGGATTTACTTCTCCCCTTTCCTCTTCTCCCGACTCCCATTTGCACCCCAGATGCTGCTCCCAGTCCCCCTGGGCAGCCCCCTGCCCTCCC
>VZRZ01006632.1:17951-32885 GCA_013398175.1 Climacteris rufus
GCCCCGTGTTTGGGGACACAGCCCCGTGTTTAGGGACGGCCCCGTGTTTGGGGGAACAGCCTCGTGTTTGGGGGAACAGCCCCATTTTTGGGGACACAGCCCGGGGCGAGCATCCCTCTGTCCTGCTTCCCATGCCAGCACCCTACTATCACATCCCTCAGCCCAGCACCCTCCCCCAGCCTCCGGAAAAGCGGGATCAGCTCCAGCATCGGCACCATTTCCTGCCCTTCTCCCTTCCCTGGCTGAGGATGCTGCCGGCCCTGCCCCCACATTCCCCCGGCACATTCCCGGCCCCTTCAGTACTGCAGCTGCAGGGGCTGGAGGGAGCCTGGAGAAGGCCCAGCTTTGAGATCGTGACTTTGCAAAGTTGCAAAGATGTTGGCAGGGAATTGGGAGTGAGGGGGGAAGATTTCCAGCTTCCCAAAGCACCGGGGAGTTTTTACTTCCAGCCCGTGGAATGGCTGGGATGCTGCTCTGCTGGATGGAGGCAGAACAAAAACCACGATGTTTCTAAAAGAGGGACATGGGCAGTGTCCCCTTCCCAGGGACTCTTCTAACCCTCCTGAAGGAGACAGAGCTGAGATCAGTAATCCCTTCCCCCAGGCCGTCCTGCCACCCACCGTGTGCCAGACATGCCAGGAAGGATATTTTGAGAAATTCTTTGGAAGGGTTCTTGTGCCTCTGCAGCCGGCCATGGCCCGTGCTCAGCTGTGCAGGAAGCAGGTGGAGAGAGAAAAATTAAACTAATACATGTAGCACCTGTTAAATGACCCAAAATAGCGTTTCTATACATAAAACTGGGGATGAAACTCCTGATATTCCTGGGACTCTCCAGAATGAGAAACACATCCCATCGCTTGGATATTTCCTTTTCTCCATAAAAGACTTTCCAGCTTTTGTCCCACTTGGCAGGATATGGATGGCTCAGGCTTCAAGGGCCATGACAAATGCAGATAAAGGGATTATTGGCCCAGAATGGCCAATAAGGGAAGGAAACACTCAGCTAAAAAAGGGCTACGGGATGTACAAAGAAGCCACATTCTGAATGTGCTGAGATTTAGGCTGCTAACAGGGTGGAGCCTGCAAGCAGCCGTGCTCACAGGTGGCACAGGGCACCAGCTCTGTGGTGTCCTGACTGGGAAAGGGGAGGTGGGGTGGGACCAAGACTCTACAGAACCTTCAGCTTCCAAACCAAAATCAGATCAGCTCGGCAGGAAGAGGAGGAGGGGGAGCAGTTAACCAGAAACAAGTCCTGCTCCCAGCATCAGAACAGCTCCTGCCTGTTCCAGCACCCCAAACCCACCCCAAAATTGCACCACCAGGCTGCAGCCCATGCTCAGAACACAGCCAGGCTCTGAGCAGCCTCACAGTCCTTTAAAGCAGTGTTTTCTCTGCAGGGTTTGATAGGAAACCCCAGTACTGAAACCACAGAATTGTTAGGTTGGAAAAGTCCTCTGAGATCACCGAGTCCAACCATCAACCCAGCACTGAATTCCAGCACTAACCCACGTCCCCAGGGGCCACATCTGCACAACTTTTAAATCCCTCCAGGGACAGCGACCCCACCAGTGCCCTGGGCAGCTGTGACAGTGCCTGGCCACCCTTTCTCTGAAGAAATTTTCCCTAATATCCAATCTGAACTCCCCTGGTGTCACTTGAGCGCTTTTCCTCTTTCTCCCTGTTCCCTGGGAGCAGAGCCCGACCCCCCTGGCTGCCCCTCCTGGCAGGAGCTGTGCAGAGCCAGCAGGGCCCCCTGAGCCTCCTTTGCTCCAGGCTGAGCCCCCCCAGCTCCCTCAGCCCCTCCTGGGGCTCCAGCCCCTTCCCCAGCGCCATTCCCTGCCCTGGACACCTCCAGCCCCTCGAAGCCATGAGGCTCTAGGTTGTCTTCAACCTTTTCACAGCCCATGGGGTCAAATTTGACAGCTACAACAGTCTGGCCCTTGCTGGGCTTCTGTGGTTCCCTCCAAGGTGTTTTCTGACCAAAAGCCACACAACCTGGCATGGGCTGCATCACTGGGCAGGAACAACCACCCCAAATATTCCCCAAAAAGGCAACTTCTCCCCCAGGCTCCCCAGGACCTGGCACAAGCTGCTGATTTGAGCTGTGCCCAGAGGATGTGGCAGGGGAAACCCTCCCTTCAGAGCAGAGCTCCTGCACTGGCACAGCTCCTCCTGCACTCAGAGATTCACTGCCCACATGAAAGCACAGCAGCTCTCAGGCTTAGGAGAGCACTGACACTCAGATTATTATGGCTGTTCCTTCAAAGCAATGACCTCAAATGGATTTCCAGAGGCTGCTGTGATTTTTCAGGCTGCAGGGCTCCACTCACACCTTCCCAAGGCCTTGGGGTGTCAGCTGAGAGCAGCTCCACACTCCACATGCTGCAGGAGTTGGGGAGGAATCACTAGATACTCAATACTGACCAGGCAAATAAATGCAACCCAGGCAGAAGAAGCAGGAATTTTAACCCAAGGGCTTTTACACCTTTCTAATTCACCTCCAAAACACGTGGAACCACAGCTGGCAAAGCAAATACCACTGCTGGCTTCAACCCCAGGGTGTATTTGGGATGGGAACCTGAGGATTAGAATTATTTCCTAAACTTCCCACAGTGGCAGTTCTCTCTGCTCCTGTCAGTGAGAAGCTTGTCCAGCAGCCCTGCCTGGCACCTGCCCATTCCCACATTTTCCATGAATGAGCAGCAGGAAAACCTGTCAGTGTTTGTGTGTACAGCCCCACTGGTGCCCTGTGCTACTGGATCCACTACAACAGGACATAATTTACACTCAGTGTAAATTCCACGGGGTTTGTAACGCCCACCCACACCCCCGTGGCTCCTGGGTTTGCAAGTTTTTATTTCTAGGAAGGATGTGGGCAAAGCCTGCAGCTGTCCAGCTGTCCTGCTGGGTGTCCACCCCCGTGCTGTGCAAGCCCAGGGATGTCCCTGTTTCCCTCTCCCTGCTGCTCTGGCCCCAGCTCTGGGGTGTCCAGACACACACATGGGGTCAGGGTCCTGGTACACTGGCATGCAGAGACTCCTGAGCACCCCAAAAACACACCACGAGCCCCCCCTTGGCAATACCTGCATGCTTTAAGCCCCAGAAACCCCTCTGAGAGCTTAAAGGACTGTTCTTGGGACACCTTTCTTGCCCTGCCCAGCTCCCAGCACACACAGGCAGCCTGTTGATAGTCCTGCAAGCCCAACTCTCGGAGTTCTTGCATGAAAACAAAACAAAGAATTTTAAAAATCCTCTTTTCCTCCCTGGCTGTCTCCTGCTGCAGCATCTCCACTGTCAAGGCCCTGGAGCAGGGCAGGGGGTGATGGCTGGGGTCAGACAGGGCAGGGTGATGCTGGTGAATGAACAAGGGAAGTGAGCAGCACCATTGGCTGTGCTCAGCCTGCCAGGGGAAGCCTGGCTAGCAACAGCTTTGGGAAGCATTAACAAAGGCAGATTTAGGATTGGAGAAAACAAATACAAGGGGGGTGTGAAACAGCAGCTCTGCATCTCCTTTACACGCTTTGCTCCTCCCTCCCCTGGAGTTGCTAGGGATTCCCACACTGCTTCCCAGCTCCCTGTAAGGCCCCTCCACTGTCCCTGGGCTGTCTCCTGCCTGGGATCAGCTCCCAGCCTGCACACACAGCCCAGAACTGGCCTCACTCCTGCCACGAGCTGCCCAGGACACAGCGGCCCCCCAGCCTGCCTCACCCTCCCGTGCCTGTGTGAGCAACACAGAGCCCTCCCCACTCCTGCAGGAAGGAAATCCTGACCTCAGCCCCGTGTTCTCCTGAGCAAATCATCACACAGACACCAAACAAAGAGCAGCCACCACCAGGCGAGTACCATGAGCATGCAACAATAAAAACAAATCCGAACAAGAAGATGGGTCCCTGCACTCCCCTCCCATACACCAGCAGCCTCCTCAACCCAAACCACTCTGCACTGGTGATCCCACAGGGATATCCTGCAGTGCTGCCAGGCCATTCACTGACTCCACTTTGGTCAATTCATCCCTGTAATCTCCACTACAGCCACTGATCTGATTTGTCTGGCCATGGCATCTGCTGCTGGGAATCAGTCTGTGTTCATTTACATTTGCCCAGCGACAGCATGGGTGCTTTTTTTTAATAAAAACAAAACACAAACATCATTAAATTAATCATCCTATCCTCCTATTTCTCCCAAACAAGATTAACTCAGACTTGTTTTGCTCAGCTCTGCCTCCCCACCACATTTGCAGAGCATATTGTCTGAGCTCTTATCTCCTGAGCATGTGCACCAGAGCTCTCCGTGTTTCAGAACAAAGAGCCAATTCCCTTTGTTGTCCCACACGGTTCTGAATGCAGGGCTGGAGGAGATCCTGCCTCACTGAACTTCCCTGTTCTGCCTGGTTCCAGGTGCCCAGGGCCATGTGGGATTTGTTGTGATGGGCAGGGCTGTGTGGAGGAAAGACAGGGTTGTTTCTTCCCCAGCTGCCATGGAGACAGCAAGGGAGGAATCCCAACGTGGGTTTCAGCTCGTTTCCTGCCTTAGGGACAGTGCCAGGATCCCTCTGGGATCCATCCAAACCGCTGGCCTAAGCTGCCATGTCTTTACTGCCCTTTAATTTGGGTCAAATAGAGTCAAGAGCACAGCCCTTGTTTTGATTTTCACCTAAAATGTGGGCTGTGCTCCCCAGGCGCCCAGAGAGCTCAGAGAGCTGTGGTCACACAGCTTCACCTGGCAGCAGGAGACACATTTGTGCAGGCTCAGGCAGCTGTACTTGCCCTCTCTGTGATACCTGTACTAGCAAGCAGTGCCTGGGAATTCACACAGCAGGCATCAAAACACTGGGAAGAGCACGGGAACAGCACAAAGGGGAGTGGGCTGCCTGCCAGGACCTGCCTGTTTGATCACCAGGGACGTGGCAGGGCTGGGCACTGAACGTGTGAGAGCACTTTCTGATCCCATCCTTTAATACTGTCACACAGGTTTAGGATAAGAACATCCCCCTTGATTTAACTTAAAACAGGATGAAAGAAAGAGGGGGAAAAGAATCAGCACAAGCTGATTTATTGCAAATGTGGACACAGGCAAGTGGGGAAAACCAGCAGGAATTAAAACTCACTGAGTTTTTTCAGTTTTGCCCAGCCTGTGCTTGGGCAAAGTCTCTTTCCAAACCCAGGGTTCAGCCCAGGCCATGGGAAAGCCCTGTCCCCACAGGCCCTGAGCAATCTGCTCTAGGGGAAGGTGTTGGGGATGGGCAAAGATGAGCTTTGAGGTCCCTTCCAACCCAAACCACTCTGTGATTCCAGAGCAGCTGTTTCAGGGCTGTCCTGGGCACCCAGCTCCCAGCTGAGCAGCAGGAACCTTGTGGCTCCTGCTCCAGGATTCCCCAGTCACGCTGGTTCAGCTCCCCCAAACACTCCAAGGCTGCCTCTCCTCTAGCCCTCTCTCTTCCCACGCCACATTCCTGCTCCCTCTTAGGCACTGGGAAGGGGATGGAGGCTGTGCTGTGTCACTGTCCCCTGACCTGACAGAAGGTCCCTGTCACTGAGCTGAGGGGGTCTGGACTGCAGCAGCTCCGTGCCTTGAAGAGCCCAGCAGGATGCTGGAAGAGGGAGCAGCAGAGCTTGCTCTGATGGGGCTCATTTACTGCCTTCTCACAACAAAACAATTACAGCAGCTGTGGTGCACTTCTCATTAACAGGGCTTTGTTAATTGTCATTTGAACTGGAGCGGAAATGCTCAGAAAGATTTTGCTTGATTAACATGTTGTCAGTGGTGGGGAATTGAACAGACCTCCGAGACAACTACTGCAGCTACAGCCTTGTTTGAGAGTCCATGGGCAGTTTCTACTGTGAGCACTTTATCAAATTACATCAAACCCTCACTTCATTTTAGCCTTATCAGCTAGAAGGGCCTAATAGCAAAGTTTAATCACTTCAACAAGTTTGCTACAGCAATCTCTTCATTTTCTGATAAGCTAAGTTATCCAGCCAGACCCAGGGAAAGACTCAGGCACAACCAGCTGCTGCAGAGGTTTAACTGCAAGCTCTGACACCAAAATCCAGGACCCAGTGCTCCCATGTCACCATTTTAACCTCCATGGGAACTGTCCATGAATGAGAGCACAGAGATACAGGGCCTGAGCAAGCCAGATGAGGAAGCACATCATCCAAATGTAATATATTATAATAAATATATTATAATATACCTGAGGTATAATCCTCAGTTGTGCCCCAAAAGATAAAATATTTTTACATATAAATTGTCCTGGAGCCAGTCTCCTCATACACCTCTGGTTGGGGTATTGCCAGAGGAAGGTGGACTCCCAGTTTAAGTTCTTTTTTTCAAGGGAGTTCACGCTCTGAAGAGGATCCCTGGCCCTGCTTTTGAACGAGGAGGGAGGATGGGAGAGGTAAAGAACATTTTGCTGTCAATGGTCTCTCCCTGTGGACCAAGACAAGCAAACCTTGTTGGGCCAGAGGCAAGAGAGCACCCAGACAAGAGCAGGGCACTGGCTTGGGAGGTCTCTGCTCTGCTGCTGGGACTTCTTTTATGACCCCACACACACCTCACAGAGAGGAGGTGGAATCTCCCTCACTGGAGACATTCCAGAACCGTCTGGATGCAATGCTGTGCCCTGGGATGGCCCTGCTGGTGGGACCAGCTGACCACAGTGGTCCCTTCCAGCCCTGTGGTTCTGTGAGCGCACCTCAGCAGCACAGAGCTCCAGGGAGTGAATTCCAGTGGCCTCCATGAAGGGAGAGGAATTCAGATTCTCGATTCAGGAATGAGTTCACATGCTCAAAACCTTTAGCAAAGAGGCCTTTCTCTGTGAAAGCCATTGCCTAGCCCTTTACCCATCTCACAGCTTCACCTGGAGTTCCCTCCAGTTCCTGGCTGCCCCCCTTGAGCTGCAGACACCAAACCCAGACACAGCAGTGCCCACAGCAGCTGTCACACCCCCTCAAGCACAGCTGACACAGGAGCAGCCCTGTTCTGACTCCACCAGTGACAGGGACACCCGTCCTCAGAGCTGCCGCTCATGGACTTTCCAGCACACAAAGAAAAGAAACCTTCAGCC
This sequence comes from Climacteris rufus, assembly GCA_013398175.1. NCBI lineage: Eukaryota > Metazoa > Chordata > Aves > Passeriformes > Climacteridae > Climacteris > Climacteris rufus. The sequence goes on from VZRZ01006632.1 coordinate 25,021, forward strand.
CGCACACCAATGAAGAAAGAGGCACTTACCCACTGGTTCCAGGTCTCTGGGTCTGAGAGAAGCGCCAGTCTGTGTTGGGCTGAGCTTGCTGCAAAGAAAAAGCAGAGTTTTAATACCTCCATTCTTGCCTTTGAAAATGAAAGGGAACTGATCCTGGATTACCTCAGTCTGGAGTATCAGCATGTCCTGTCCAAGTGAAGCAAATCAATTAGAACAAAGAGAAAGCTCCCCCTCCCCCTTTCTTGAGTATTTCTGAACCAGCAGGAATACCAAAAGGCATGACAAAAACTGTTCAGAGAATAATCTTCCAAAGCTGCTCAGGAAACCAGGCTGTGAAAGAAATGAAGCATGAAATAAACTGATAAGGGCATGAATTCAGCAGGAGCAGTGGTACCACAGTAATGAGCTTGGAGGAGGAAGGGAGGGGTGTGGGGGTGGCAGAGTTAATTGATACTGAGAAAGATGCTTTTAATACTCTCAGGTTAAATGGTAACAGACCTTCCTAATCTCTCCTTCTGTCCTTAAAAAGGCCTGCCTGAGATCTTGTTTTCATGCACTGTATCTGAGTGACTTTTCCTAGATGCTGTGGCCTTGGAGCACTACAATATTTTTCTGTCCACAGAGAGAAGAATAAACTTCCGACAGCAAGAGGAAACAAACATGATTTGTTTAGGAGACACAATAACCTTCAGACACAGCAGCACACTTTGTAACCTCATTAATAAGCCCCCATATCGCTCTCTGCTCGTGTTATTTTACCACCAGACAATGAACATTTTGTAAATAAGGAAGGACGTGGAGCAAGCTTGTATATTCCTGTTTGAATCACGCCTTTGTGGGAAGCACTAAATAGCACAACTGTTTTCTGTCCGGGAGACACACACTTCCGAAAATCATAATCATCTTAATTAACTCCAGGGTGATGACATACTACCTGGAAAGGACAACACTTCCCTCAGCTATTTTAGGAAAGAGCAGTTCATAGTCCATACAGTGGAACATCAGTTTTATAGGATTATTCTGCTTGTACATGCAATTACTAAGGAAAAGTGAAGACGAGTGGAGCTGACCTAGATTTTTATTTAGTAGATGTGCTTTCACTAATTTCTCTGCAGCTTTGATGATACTCATGAAAGAAGATATTAGAATAAATTACTCCCCTAAAATAGATGCCCTACTGGTCCCCATGCTGCATGCAAATGAAGCTGTTTAAAGACTTGCCCTCCAGATTTCAGATACTCATTTTTGCACACGCTGACACACAATACTGCACTAGATAAGCCCTTAAACATATTTTGAATAGCCCTTCTATATTTTGAATTCCTGCTGTAATTACCATTTTCAAATTTAGGGCAGGCATTTGTGACACAAAATTGCTTTACTTTTTATATCCCAAAGTTATAAAAGCTACAGCTAAACACAGTCACCTACATCTATATTTGAACATCTGAGTACAAACAGCTCAAGTTTTCAAAGCTTGCCTCTCCTCAGCCTCACAAGCCCAAGGGCACATAAGGTCACCAGGATCTTTGTGAATAATGTCAATACTGACATTTTGGTAGTTTAGGGCTGAACAGAGAATTCAGCCCCTCTCTCAACATGACCAAGCTGGAAAATGATCCCTTACCGAGGCACAGTCAGGAATTAATAACACCTGGGGGTTAAGAAATGAGGAATTTCTACAATGCTCCTCTAAAACTGAGCAAAAGAAACAAAGACAGACTTTCCTTTCAGACAACCTCCTCCGCACCACAGCTCATATGCCATGCAGAAAAAGGGGGTTAAACAGAACCGAGGAGTTAAACCCCCAAAAAATCTGTTCCTGGCCACGCGGAGAGTCACGTTAAAAAGCAGAGAGTACAAACGGGGCCAAGGGGAAACTCCCCACTGCTACAAACACAGTCACAGAATCACAGAATAAACCAGGCTGGAAGAGACCTTAAAAATCACCAAGTCCAACCTATAGCCTAACACCTCCTCATCAATTAACCATGGCACTGAGTGCCACGGCTCATCTTTTTCTAAATACATCGAGGGAAGGTGACTCCGCCACCTCCCTGGGGAGACGATTCCAGTGCCCAATCACTCTCTCAATAAAGAATTCAGTCTTTGATTCCATAGCACTCTCAGCCCCTGCCCCCACCTCCACCAAGCTGAGCCAAAACCTTCACCTGCCACCTCCCAGGAGATGCCAGTGACACACGTTCCCTGAGGCCACTGTCCTAGGAGGAAGGACAGACACGGAACAGCCAGCTGGCCTGGCTATTACAAACTGTTGCACTCAGCAGAGAGCACAGGAAGAAGCCCCATCTCTTACCCCATCGCAGGGACTCGCTAAGGTGCTGGTCACCTGCTCATAGGCAGCCACGGTCTCCGCAGTGCTAGAATGGCTGAAAGGCTTTACAAAGAGGAAATCGCTCTGGTCAGACATGGGCGAGAAACAAGAGGTGTAGTTCTGTGCCTGGGAGGTCAGGCCCGCTCCTCCCACGTCCAGGTACTTGATGAAGCCATCTGGCTTCATCTGCCCTCGGAAATGGGAGGCGGGCTTGCGGCCAGTCCCTCGGCAGCAACCCGCCAGGGTCCAGCTGGCATTGCCAGCTTTGAGGCACCGGGCAGCCACCAGAGCAAACATCAGGCAGGACACAAGGGAGATGGACACCAAGGAGATGATGAGGTAAAGAGTCAGGTTGGTATCCTCGGGAGAAGACTGGGGCAGGTCCAGGGATTTAGAGAAGTCCTGCACGCTGCCTTCCTCTGGAGAAATGACAATTACCACGGAGGCAGAGAGGGACGGAGTGCCATTGTCCCTCACTTCGACCACCAGCCTGTGGGAATCTTCTGATTCCCTGAGAGCCTGCGCAACCCTGATCTCTCCGGAGCGGCGTTCCACTTGGAAAGGCAAAGCCTCAGCAGACTCCTGCAGCTGGTAGGACAGCCAGGCATTATGGCCACTGTCAGCATCAACTGCTACAATTTTGGTTACCAGATAGCCGGGCTCTGCCAAGGCCGGGATGGCTTGGTGGAAGGCAGAGCCCTTGGGGACAGACGGGTAGACAATGTTGGGAGCATTGTCATTCTCATCCAGGACGAACACGTGGAGCACAGCAGTGCTACTCAGCACAGGAGACCCAGCATCCTTCACCTCCACAGGCACCTGGAACACCTTGTCCTGCTCGTAATCCAGGGCTCGCACGGTGTAGATGGTGCCATTGTCCTGGTCTATTCGGAAGTAGGTTGAGATAGGTACATCCTGCATCCCGTTGTCCAGGATGGAGTAAGACAGCTTGGCATTGTTACCCTCATCAGGATCAGATGCTGACAGTGAAAAGACAGAAGTGCCAGGAAGGGAGTTTTCCTGAACGTGAGCTGTATCGAAGGGGCTGGAGAAATTGGGTGCGTTGTCATTCACGTCAGCAATGCGGAGGTAAAAGGTTTTTTGTGTGGCCCTCTGGGGGGACCCTGAATCCACAGCCCTCACGGTGATGTTGTATCCACTGGCCTTCTCCCGATCAAGGGGACCGTTGGTGACCAGTGAGAAGTGCTCTTTAAAGGATGACACCAGTTTAAACGGGAGCTCTTTGGCTATCTGCAGACGGACCTGCCCGTTGTCACCGGAGTCGCTGTCCTTCACACCAATGAGGGCAATCACAGTGCCTGGGGTGGCGTCCTCCTGCACTGGGCTGGAGACAGAGGTCAGCACAATCTCTGGGCTGTTATCGTTGATATCAATTAATTCCACTCGCAGGTGACAGTGGCCTTCCATGGCTGGGGATCCCTTGTCCCTGGCTCGAACTGCAATTTCAAAAGCACTGGATTCCTCATAATCCAGCAGGGCTTTGGTCCTGATCTCCCCTGTCCGGGAATCTAAGGAGAACAGCTTGGTGAATTTGCCAGGTGCATTATTGCTAGTTTTGAAAGAATATTCCACGTCCCCGTTGGGACCTTCATCCAGGTCGGTTACATTCAGCTTGGTGACCAGAGTGCCCACTGGCACGTTCTCCTCCAGGTGTACCTTGGATATGGGCGGGTCACAGACAGGAGGGTTGTCATTTGCATCCAGGACATGGATGGTAACCTTGGCAGTGCCCGATTTCACTGGATTCCCTCCATCCAGGGCTGTCAGTGTCAGATGATGAACAGGCACTTTCTCTCTATCCAGTGCTTTTTCAAGTACAATCTCGGGCATTTTAACACCATCTCCTCTCACGTTGATGCTCAGGGCAAAATGCTTGCTGGGGCTGAGCTCGTAGGTGGAGATGGAGTTGGAGCCCATATCCGGGTCTTCTGCTACCTCCAAGGGTAGCCGAGTCCCAGGGTTGGCCACCTCCGTGATCTCCAGCACCACCTCCGGCTTGGGGAACTGGGGCGCGTTGTCGTTCACGTCGAGGACGTCCACCTCAACACGGTGGAGCTGGAGGGGATTCTCCATGACGAGCTGGAGGTGCAGGGAGCACGTGGGGCTCTGCCCACACAGCGCCTCCCGGTCCAGCCTGCTGTCCAGGAGCAGCACACCGGCCGCCAGGTCCACCTGGAAGTGCCGCTGCCCACCCTCGCTCACCAGGCGCAGGTTGCGGGCGGCCAGGCTCCGCACCTCCACCCCCAGGTCCTTGGCCAGGTCGCCCACAGAGAAGCCCGGCTCTCGATCCTCGGGCACGGAGTAGTGGAGCTGGGCGCAGCTGGGAGCCGGCAGGCAGGAGAGGGCTGCGAGCAGCAGCGGGAGCTGCCATGGCAAACTCTGTCCCGCGAGCATCCCGTGCCGGGTGTGCGAATGGAGCAGCGCGGAGAGCAGCGGCGGCGGCTCCGCGCAGCCTCCCCCGCCTCCCCGCCCCCGGAGCCGGCCCCGGCAGCCGGAACCCCCGCGACCCGGCGGGGTCCGAGCGGGTTGTGCAGGGAGGAAGCCGCCGCCGGAGCCGCCGGAGCCGGACAGGGAGGGATGGAGGAGGCGGGGGAGGGGGCGAGCGCAGCCCGGCCGGCTGAACCGCTTCCCGGTACGCAAAGACACACAAAGTCGGCGAGCGGAGGGGATGGACCGAGTGACAGTTTTACGTCTCTCCACAGCCCCCTCCTCCTCCTCCTCCTCCTTTTTCTCTCCCTCCTCCTCCCCTTCTCCAACTCACCGCCTTCCCCAAAATACGCACGGCGTAGCCCTCCCCTTCCCCCGCCGCCGCCACTCCGCCCCCGCCAGCGCCGGGAGGGCGCCGGGGACTCCCGGCAGCGGGAACCCCGCTCCGCCCCGCCCCGCCCGGCTGCTGGCACCGGGCACCGGCNTCGCGTCCCGAGCCGGTTCGGTGCCGAGCCCCGCGGACACGGGGTTGCTTTCAAGCTGGAGACCACACTCCCGAGCTCACCTCGCTGCACAGGGTGGGATCCGCGGAGGGTTTCACAAACATGAACTCGCTGATATCCGAGACTGGCGAAAAGCAGGAGCGGTAACGCGGGGCGGGGGGTGCCGTTGCTGTCACCTGCACGCCCATCACAGTGTCCCCTTGCTTAGGCTCATAGTGCAAGTGCCCAAAAATGTGGCTGGGCGGAGGCTGAAGCGTGTTCACGCTCTCCACGCAGCAGCCCTGGTTGGCAGGTGCAGAGCCCCGCCGGAGGCACCGTACGCCCAGCACTGCCAGTCCCACCAGCGAGACGGTGGAGATGAGCACCAGGGACACAATCAGGTACAGCGTAATAGTGGGCAAGCCCCCACCGTCAGTGGCCCGAGCCTCGGAGCCCTGCAGGGCCTCAGGACCCTTCTCCTCCACCAGCACCACCAGTGTGACGGCTGTGGAGAGCGGGGGCTCCCCGGCATCCCGGACCACCACCAGCAGTTCGTGCGCAGAGGCGTCCGTCTCCTGCAGAGCCCGCGTGATCCGGACCTCCCCGGAGCGCAGGGCCACGCTGAACAGCCCCAGGTCTGTGGCTTCCACGAGGTGGTAGGACAGCCAGGCATTGCGCCCCGAGTCCGCATCTATTGCCACCACCTTGGTGATGAGAGCAGGAGGGACGATGGAGGGGGAAATTCGCAGCTGAGTAGCAGAGTCCTCCCCAGCCCTGGGGAAGTGCACCCGCGGGGCGTTGTCGTTCTGGTCCACCACAAAAACGTGAACCAGTGTCCTGTTCCTCAGGGCCGGGGAGCCACCATCAGAGACCTCCACGTGGAACTGGAGATAGGTGGTTTGCTCATAGTCAAAGGGGAATTTGGCAGTGACCTGCCCACTCGTGGGGTGTATCGAGAGGTAGCGAGTAGGATCTAGGCCTGGATCTGTCCCACCGGCTCGCAGGATGGAGTAGGAGAGGCGGGAATTCTGCTCCGAGTCAGGGTCAGCAGCAGAGACTGTAACCAGCACGCTGCCCACCGGATTGTTTTCTGCCACCAGCACTTCATAGGACGCTTGCTCAAACTGGGGAGCGTTGTCGTTGACATCCGTCAGGGTGATTGGCAAGATGGTGTGGCGGGACAGCGGGGGAGTGCCCAGGTCCGAGGCAGAGACGGTGACATTGTAGTAGGCGACGTGCTCCCGGTCCAAGCGGGTGCTGGTCAGCAGCGAGTACTGGTGCTCGTAGTCCTTGCGCAGCTGGAAGGGCAGATCTGGAGACACGTGACACAGGACCTTGCCCTGCTCCCCAGAGTCCCTGTCTCTGACGTGTATCACGGCCACCACTGTGCCCGGCAGCGCGTCCTCACTCAGGGTGCTGGAGAAGGAGGTAAGGATGACCTCGGGTGCGTTGTCATTGACATCAGTGATTTCCACCACCACACTGCAGTGCTCCTCCATCGTGGGCGACCCCATGTCCTTGGCCTCCACTTCGATCTCGTACACTGTCGCCTCCTCAAAGTCCAGGTTGCCCTGGACACGAATCTCCCCAGTCTGCTCATCGATGGCAAAGATCTGGCGTAAGGCAGCTGAGTTGTGGCTACTGAGGGAGTAGCGGATGTCTCCGTTGGGTCCTTCGTCCACATCGGTGGCATTTAACTTCACCACGAGGGTGCCCAGTGGCGAGTTCTCCACCAGGCGTGCTCCGTAGGACGGTCTGTCAAAGACCGGGTGGTTGTCGTTGGCATCCAGGACCTGAATAGTGATGCGTATCTTGCTGGACTGTGGGGGAGAGCCCCCATCTTCAGCAGTCAGGACCAGGTAGTGGAAAGCTCTGAATTCCCGGTCCAGGGCTCGCTCCAGCACCAGCTCAGGGAACTTCCCACCATCAGTGCGCGCCTTCACGTTGAGGTTGAAGTTGTCATTGGCACTCAGGTGATAGGTCTGCAGGGTGTTGGTGCCCACGTCGGGGTCCTGGGCCGGCTGGATGGGGAAGCGGGCACCCAGAGACGCCAGCTCGTAGATGCGCAAGGAAACCTCGTCACTGGGGAACTCCGGGGGGTTGTCATTGATATCCAGGATCTCCACCTCAATGCGGTAAAACTCCACTGGGTTCTCGATGGCAAGTTTCAGGTGGAGGAAGCAGCGTGGGTTCTGCCCGCAGAGCTGCTCCCGGTCTATCCGCTCGCTGACCATTATAACACCCGTGTTCACATTGACGGAGAAGTACTGGGAATCCGAATCCGACAGTACCTGCAGGTTAGCTGCCGCCAGTTTTGCCACATCGGTGCCCAGGTCCTTCGCGATATTGCCCACAAAGGCACCCCGCGTGAGCTCCTCGGGGATGCTGTACCGGATCTGAGCGGACGAGCTGTGCAAGAACAAGCAGAAGGAGAAGACGCGCGGCAGCCCCAGGGAGCGGCGCGCCTGCCCTGCCCTCGGCATCCTTGCCGGGTGTCCGGCCGGGGAGCGATGCCCTGGGCGCCGGGGGCCGCGCTCAGCGCTCGCCGCTCCCATTCATTGTTTGGGGCGGACGCGGCGCGCCGGGGCGGGGGGGGCGCT
>VZRZ01006632.1:33023-45684 GCA_013398175.1 Climacteris rufus
GCCCCCGGAACGCCCGGAGCCCCCCGGGCCTCACCTGGCCGCGCTCCCGCAGCGTGCCGCCCGCCGGCACGTAAAGGCCGCTGCTCCGCGGCAGCGTGGCGGGGGTCGGGCAAGGCCGCAGGAAGGTGAAGTCGCTCCGCTCGGAGTCGGGGGAGAAGCAGGTGCTGTAGCACTGGGACGGGGAGTCGGTGGGCCGCAGCGTGACCTCCATGTACTTCAGGGTGCCGTCCGAGCTGAGCTGCAGCTTGGGGCTGGAGTGCTTGCAGAAGTCCCGGGACGGCGACTCGCTGAGCCAGCAGCAGCAGTAGGGTGAGACGGCGGCGCGGCCCCTGCGCCGCAGGCAGCGGGCGGCCAGGAGGGTGACGGTGGCCAGTGCCACCGTGCTGACGGCCGCCAGCGCGATGATCAGGTAGAAGGTCAGGTCCGGTTTCTCCTTGGCACCAGCCAGGAAATCCCGAGGCGTGTAGCTCTCCTCCAGGGCCGCCTCCTCCAGGGCCAGAGTGATGGTGGCCGTGGTGGAGAGCGGAGGGTCCCCGTTGTCCGACACCTGGACAACGAGCTGCTGCAGTGCCATATCGGTGTCCTGGAAGGCACGCGCTGTCCGCACCTCCCCGGTGTAGAGCGACACGTGGAACAAGGAGGGGTCGGTGGACTGCGGCAGCAGGCGGTAGGACAGCCAGGCGTTGTGCCCAGCGTCCGCGTCCACTGCTGTCACCTTGGCCACCAGGTAGCCCGGCGGGGCGGACAGCGGGACCCGCTGGGGTGCCGGGACATCGCTGTCACTGGCAGGGTGCAGGATGGTGGGGGGATGGTCGTTCTGGTCCAGCACAAAGATGTAGACGGTAACGTTGGCATAGAGTGGGGGGGACCCCGAGTCCCGCACGACCACAGGGACCGGCAGAACCTGCAGCACCTCGAAGTCGAAGGTGCGCTGAGCATAGAGGTTGCCGTTGTCAGGGTTGATGTGGACGAAGGAGGAGATGGGGGCATCCTGCACTTGGCCACTGTCTATGGAGTAAACAAGCCGGGAATTATCCCCGGCGTCAGGATCTGAGGCAGAGACGGTGCACAGCAGGGAGCCAGGCGGGTTGTTCTCCTGGAGAAAGGCATCGTAGGAGGGCTGCAAGAAGCGTGGGGGGTTGTCATTCACATCAGATATATTGAGGAGCAGCGTGAGTGTGGTGGTGAGGGCAGGAGACCCACCATCCTGGGCGATCAGCACCACTGTGTACTGTGAGGTAGACTCTCGGTCCAGGCTCCTCTGGGTGACCAGGGAGAAGTGGTTCTGAAGGGACCTGATGGCAAAAGGCACATTGGGGGAGATCTGCAAGCTCACATCCCCATTGGCCCCTGAGTCTCGGTCCCGTACATTGAAGAGCCCCACGACAGTCTCTGGTGGGGTGTCTTCTGGCACCGGATTCAGCAGGGAGGTGAGCAGCACCTCGGGGGGGTTGTCGTTGGCATCCTCCACTTGCACCTGCAGTACACAATTGCCCTCCATCTCTGGGACCCCTCCGTCATGGGCTCGCACATAGATCTCATAGAAACGTGATTCCTCGTAGTCCAGGGCCCCGCTCACCCGGACCTCCCCAGTGTGGGGATCCAGGGCAAAGAGCCTCCGCACGGAGTCGGAGGTGTGGACCCCGAAAGAGTACTGTGTCTCCCCATTGGGACCCTCGTCAGGGTCAGAGGCATTGACCTGGAGCAGCACAGCCCCCACAGGCGTGTTTTCCGGGACTTTCACCTTGTACGTGGTGTGGTCAAAGGTGGGCGCGTTGTCATTGACATCCAGGACCTGGACCGTGATCTGCGCCGTGCCCGAGCGAGCTGGGCTCCCCCCATCCACGGCCGTCAGCACCAGCTGCACTTCTGGCTGCTCTTCCCGGTCCAGGGCACGCTCCAGCACCAGCTCCGGGAAGAGTTTGCCATCCGGCTGCTGCTTGACGTCCAGGGAGAAGTGGGAGTTGGGGCTCAGCCTGTAGGAGCTCACAGCATTGGTGCCCACGTCGGGGTCCTGCGCGCTCTCCAGGGGGAAGCGCGCGGCCACCGTGGCGGACTCGGCGATGCGCAGGGTGCGGTGAGCGGTGGGGAAGCTCGGGGAGTTGTCGTTCAGATCCAGGATCTCCACTTCCAGGCGGAAGAGCTGCAGGGGGTTCTCTGCCACCACCTGCACCGACAGCACGCAGCTGGCAGCTGCTCCGCACAGACGCTCGCGGTCCAGCCGCTGGCTCACCACCAGCGCGCCGCTGTCCAGGCGCACGGCGAAGTGGCGCAAGCTCTCCTCTGAGCCCAGGCGCAGCCTGCGACCCGGCAGCTCCTCCACCTTCAAGCCCAGGTCCCGGGCCACGTTCCCCACCACGGTTCCCAACTCTGACTCCTCAACCACCGAGTAGTGGATCTGCCCGGAGACCCAGCCCCAGCCGCAGAGCAAAAACAAACTCAGTACTTGCCATTTCCAGGCGGGTCGCTGGAGGCTGACGCTCTCCATGTCCGTGCGCATCCGGCCCGGGACACGGCAGGCACTGAGGAACTGAGAATAAATCCCCGGGTCTCTCTTCCACGGCTTAGAAAACAGCTCCGGGGCTCCGGCAGGCTGCGGCTCCAACTGTCAGCCTCCAAGCAGAGGGGGTGGGCAGGGGGAGGGGAACTGAATCACAGCCCCAGCGCGGAGGTGGAAGGGGGGGGGGGAGAAGCAGATTCCCCCCCCCCCCCGCTTCAGATCAGCGCCCAATTGGCCGAGAGCTGCATCCCCTCTCGGCCGGCAGTGGCTCGGAGGTGCGGGGAGCAGGGGCCCGAGCCGGCAACAGCGGGGCTGCCAGCCCCGGCCTCCCCTCTGCCAGCCTGACTCACTTGCTCCGACAGCTCGCTCTTCGTTCACCGGGAAACTGCACGTCCTGGCCGCCTGGAAGCTAGGTACAAGCTCTCCCTGTGTGCTCCCCCTGCCACAATGGTGGCTTCACATCGTGCCCACAGACAAAGGGCAGCTGTCATGAACGCAGGCCAAAGGACTTTTCATGGCCGATGAAAAGGTGCTTGTTAGAGCCCTGAGGTGCCAGGGGCTCTTCTCTCACTCCTCTTCTCCCCCTCAGCTCCTGCTCTGGCCGCTGCCTGCACCCCATTTTTGCTCTCAGTGAGGCATCACTGCCACCAGCACCAGCCAGGAGACCTCGCACTGAGCCAGGGGCACCCACCCCTGCCAGTCCCCCCGTGGGAGTGGGAGGCTGAAGGTGGGAAGGCAAAGGCAGGTGAGCCATTCAGAGCCAGAATACATTTGCTCCCAATGCACACCTGCCTGGAAGCCACTTCCTAACCCTGGGGCAAGGAAGGGGTCAATCTTCACAGTACCCAAATCACTGCAAACACACACAGCCAGACTGTAAGGGCACTAGATCACCACTGGATCACAACACCAGGTCAGGATGTCAGTCTGGGAAGGAAGCCCCAGCCTCCCACCTGGCAGACACACATGGATATTCTGTGGCAGATACAGCTTTGCAGTCAAACAGCCTCCTGAGGGCAAAAGCTGGGGTCTGAGCCTGCCCAGGGGGAGCAAGCAGTAATTTCCTGCTCTCCCTGAATCAGAGGATGCTGGCAAGCTGCAGGCTGTTAGCTCAGTTCACATCCCTGCAGAAGCTTTGTGCAGTCATAGAATCACAGAATGGCCTGGGTTACAGATCATCTCGTTCCCACCTCCTGCCACGGGCAGGGACATCTTCCACTGTCCCAGGTTGCTCAGAGCTCCATCCAGCCTGGTCTTGAACACTTCCAGGAATGGAACAGTCACAGCTTCCCTGGGCAACCTGTGCCAGTGCCTCACCGCCCTCACAGGAAAGTGTGCCTGTTATCTAATCTAAACCTTCTCTCTGACAGTTTGAAACCATTCCTGCTTGTCTGTCACTACACACCCTTGTAAAAGGTCCCTCTCCATCCGTCTGTCCTTGGTGCACTGAAGGTCACCCTGACCCTCCCTGGGGTGCACAGAGACCCTGGGGGGCTGAGGTCTGCAGTGGTGTCTCAGGCAGGGGATCCTGCACCTGCCTGGAATCCTGCCTGTCCCCACCACCTGGGCACCAGGGGCACCTGGGGAACAGGTGAGAGAGGCTGAGGGCACCCATGCCCGGCACAGGGGACGGTGACAGGGACACCATCCTTCTGGCGAGGACAGACACGGTGAAGGTGCTGCTGGCAAGGGTCCTCCCTCCCGTCTGCAGCACTTCCCTACCGATTCTAAGAGCAGTGAGGCGGGACCACCCTGCTGCCAGTCAGGGAGAGACACAGCAAAAAGCCTTGGGAATGGTGAGAAGACTGCCCGGGTCCCACCCACTGCCGGCTCCAGAGGAAGGGAGAAGGCATTCTTAAAGAGCCAATGCAGAAAAACACTGGACAAGGGATTCCCCAGCACACAGAGAGCAATTCCTGCTTGGACATATTCACTCCCCCAAGGCTTCTGACGCTGCCACCAGTCCCAAGCTGTCACAGTAACCTTGACTCTGGAATGTGCCCTGTCCCCATCCCAGGCAGGGCCCCGGATGGCAGAGCTGGGTGACAGACATTTCCACTGGCAATCCAGGGTGCTGCACCCCTGTGAATGGGTTTGGTGCTGCTGCAGTGCCTCAGCAGAACCCCCTGCAAAGCCCACATGGTCTGAGGGAATCCACTCAGTGTCCTGAGACGGCTCTGTCACCAAGGAGCTGGAGCAAGGGCTTTACATGGGGGATCCTGCTGCTGCTTGGATCTGTCAGCACCTGGGATGGGGACAGTGTGACAAGGCAGGAAGGGTATGGGGTGTCTAGGATGGAGAAGGAGATTTTCCACGTTCCACAGGGTCAGAGCTCACCCTGTGGAAAGGCACCAAGCCAGACAACCCAGGGACCACTGGAGATCCTGCAGGGTAGGATCCCTCATGGCAGGACATGCCACCTGCTACAGACAGGGCCAACACCCTTCCCACTGCATCAGTTCTGGGGGCTGGCTGTGGCCTGCAGAGCAAAGAGGTGTAAAGCCTTTGCAGGCTTGACATGGTCCATTGTCAGCACAAAGACTGAAAATCCAGGGCCCAGTGCCAAGCCAGCTGATTTCTCACTGCCAGGGCCTTTGCAGTGCAGTACTGGGAAGCAGGAGGAAGTCATGGCCGGGACTCAGGATTACTGCCCCCCTTCCACCCCCACTCACAAGTAATTTACTGCCCTCACCCCAGAGACACCTTGTCAGAACCGGTTGGTGGAGGGGACATCCTTGTCCCCAGCCATAGCACAGCCTACACAATGCAGAGGAACACCTGCTCCTGCAGCTGCTGCAGCCATTCTCACCTGCCACAAATCAGAAGTGCTGAGTCTGAGCAGTGACGCAAGCAGGGGAAAAAAAAAGGCATAAAGTAATTCTGAGAGGTTTCTGCCTATGTCTGTGATTTGGCCACACTGAGCAGGCGGCACACGCAGCCTCACACCCATGCACAGCTTCCGTTCCCTCACTTCCTTCTGCTCTGAGGAACCAGTCGCTCCTGCTCACTGCCTCCCAGGAAGGACAAATTACCAGCACCAACGACCTTGGAAATCCACCAGATCCACACCCCACCTCCACTGGATCCACTGCCTGGCCTCACCTCTGAATATTGAAGCATTCCTGTAATTGAAAGCTTTCAAATTAAGCTGCAGAATTCCCATCGGGAGAGAAGCACAGAAGCTGCCTGCCATGCGCAAACGCCTTCCAGCTTGCAGTTTGTTCACTCAGGACATCAGACATCATCCAGAGATAGCATTTTACAAACCATGCAGAGCTTGTAATAGGGTTTTGGGACAACATGAGTGGAGGACTCATCACCCTGCTCAGAGCCACAGTCCAGCTCAGTGGAGCCCTGCAAGCAACTGGGGCACTCTGCAATCCCACCCCCTTCCCCAAAGCGAACATCATCACAGAACTTCCATGGAAACAAAACCAGAACCATTCAGGAGCCAAGCATGAGGAGTGGCAGAGATGGGAAGGACTGCTCTGTGGCCATGGCCTGTCAGACAGAGGAACCAGCACTGTCCTTCAGCTTTGTATGCTGCACTCTGAGAGGCATCACACGGGCCTCAGCACCCAGCCCCACCTGCACCACCACCTCTGCAGCCCCCACCAGGTCATGACGCACAGAGATTCTGTTCCCCCGCAGTGCAAGTGCTCCCCTTGGCTCTCCTTTTGCAAAGGGAAGGAAATACAATTAGCAACAAGCTTTGTGCCAAGGATTTACAAGTGGTTGCAAGCTGACCTCAGCCCCCACTGGTTACTCATACAAGGCGTACCCAAAAATTGCATCCAAAAGACGTATGTCTGCCAGCCTGAACACACTGACTCACTAGATCCTGCTCACCACAGTGCAAATGCCATTGACCCTCAGGACAGCTCATTTGACTCCGAAGAAGACCTGTTCGGCTGTCCTGACCACTCTTTAGAGGCACGGCGTGACTGGATATCCCTCCCAACCCCACCACGCAGCCACACGCATACGGCACGAAGGAACCGTGGCTGTGCCCAGCACCGGGACACGCCAAGGAAGGAGCTACATTACCTCGGCAGGTGTGGGGAGCCGGCTGGCAGTGCCCACGATCTGGTGGTACAGCCCTGGCTCCCCATTCCTTATGGTGCCCTGGCGGCTCCCCAAGGGGCTGGAAGTGAAGGGCTTTTTACACAGGAGATCACTCTGGCGAGAGTCCGTGGTGAGATAGACCTGGTGGTAGAAGTTGGGTGGCGTGAAGCCACCCCGCACGGCATCAATGTGGTGGAAGGGTCCTGGTGTCCTGTACGTGGTACTCCTGGAGCTGTTGTACAGCTCCTTCGACTGCCTCCACTTGTAGCACTTGAAGATGCCCACGGACAACATGGTGATGAAGAAGGCTGCTGACACCAAAATCACAGCTAGGATGAGATAGAAAGTCACATGTCTCCTGGGATCATTGGCAGGTGCCACATCAGTGAGGTCAGTGAGCACCTCCTTGACCGTCTCGGCCACAGAGATGGAGACAGTGGCGCTGGTGGACAGCACAGGTTCCCCATGGTCTTTCAGCAGGATGACTAAGGTGTGCTGGGGAGCGTCATCCTCACGGAGCTGGCGGGCTGTGAAGATGTCCCCATTGTGCAGCCCAACTGAGAAGAGGCTGGGATCAGTGGCCTGCAACAGGGTGTAGGAGATCCAGGCATTGTACCCTGCATCCGCGTCCACCGCCACCACCTTGGTGACCATGTGCCCGGCAGGGGTGCCTGGTGCTACCACATCAGCATAGGTGGTGTTGGGGTGAGGGTACAGCACGGTTGGGGCGTTGTCATTGAGGTCAGTGACGAACACACTGACTGAGACATTAGTGGCCAGAGGCGGAATGCCGCCGTCCTGGACCTGCACCACCATGCTGAACTCCACCTGGTCCTCATGGTCCAGGGAGGTGAGCAGGTAGAGAGTGCCATTCTCCCGGTTGATGGAGAAGAGGTGGCCAAAAGTGGAATCACCCTGTAAAAGGGTGTAGGAGAGGTGGGCGTTGCGCCCGAGGTCCGGATCTGTGGCACTCACATTCAGGATGGGGATGCCGGGCGTATTGTTCTCCAGAACATAGACGTCATAGGAGTCCTGGGACGCCTTGGGTGCATTGTCATTGACATCTGACACCTGCACCAGGATGTGCTTTACTGCAGACAAGGGTGGTGAGCCCGAGTCCCTGGCTGTGATAGTGATGTTATACTCTGATGCCTTCTCCCGGTCCAGAGCTCCTTCTGTTTTCAATGTGTAGTAATTTTTGAGGGAGGAGCTGAGCATGAACGGGATCCCAGGGGAAATAAAGCAGTTCACCTGGCCGTTGTCATGGGAGTCCAAGTCTGTTACACTCAGCAGAGCTACGACTGTCCCTGGGGCTGCGTCTTCAGGCACAGGGCTGTACACAGAAGTCACTGTCACCTCTGGAGCATTGTCGTTCACATCCACGACTTCCACCAGCACTTTGCAATGAGCCACACCAGGAACAGCTCCCTTGTCTTTAGCCTGTAAGTAAATCTCGTACAGCTTCGTTTCCTCATAGTCCAGCTGTCCCTTGACCCTCAACTCCCCTGTGGCTGAGTCCAGAGCAAAGAGTTCTCGTACCTTGGCGGGGGTGTGGCTGCTGAAGGAGTAGACGATGTCTCCGTTGGGCCCATCATCCAGATCGTACGCACTGATCCTGGCGACCAGGGTGCCGCTGGGCGTGTTCTCCCTCACGCTCGCCTTATAGGTGGACTGGTTGAAGACCGGGGCGTTATCGTTGGCATCGACAACATCAATGTGGATCTGCACGTGGGCCGACCGTGGCGGGCTGCCTCCATCCAGCGCAGTCAAGACCAAATTCAGCTCCCGTTGCTCCTCCCTGTCCAGCTCCTTTTCTAGCACGAGTTCCGCGTACTTGCTGCCATCCACCCTCGTCTGCACGTCGAGCGCGAAGTTCGGGTTGGCGCTGAGCTGGTAGGTCTGCAAAGAGTTAATTCCCACATCGGGATCTTGCGCGCTCTCTAGCGGGAAGCGCGCTCCGGCCGCCACCGACTCACTGATTTCCAGCCTCGCCTGGCTGCTGGGAAAAACCGGGTCGTTGTCATTGATGTCCTGGATCTCTACGGTGCCGCTGTACAGCTCGAGCGGGTTTTCCACCACGATCTCAAAGCTGAGGGAGCAGGGGGAGAGCGCGCCGCAGAGCTCCTCCCGGTCTATCCTCTCGTTCACCAGCAGCGCCCCGCTCGTCAGATCCACCCCGAAGTACTTCTTGTTGCCGCCGGACACCACCCGCAATCGGCGTCCCGGCAGCCGCCCGAGGTCCAGCGCCAGGTCGGCTACCACATTCCCCACCGCGGAGCCTCTCCGCGCCTCCTCGGGAATCGCATAGCGAATCGCGGCGGAAACCCAGTCGGAAGCGCCGAACAAAAGCAAGAGGCTCAGTACCTGCCCCGTCGTCACCCCGCGGCTCCTCACAGCAACGCCGTTCATCGCACAGGACGGCCGCGCTCCCCGCTTCGCCCCCCCGCCGCGGCTACAAGCGCTCAGCTCGGCCCGTCATGCCGCTGCCCAGCGGCCCCGGGAAGCGGCGGCGGCGGCGGGGAGCCGGGCATTGCTCGGCGGGCTCGGCGGTGACTCACTCAGAGTCTCTCTGAGACCGTCTGCGCCTCATCCCGGCTCCGAGCGGGGCCGGGCCGCCAGTTCCCCCCCGCTCCATCATTGGCCGACAGCGGCACACAGAGTCCCGGCCAATAACTGCACAGAGCGCGGGGCCCCGCCGCCGCCGAGCCCCGCCGAGCCCGGCCCCAGGACAGCGGGGCTGCAGCGGGCAGGTCCTGAAGGGAGAGCACAGCCCCCGCTGTAGGAACGGCCGGGCGGGGAGAGCGCTGCCACAGCGGGAGAGATCCGGCACGGGGACCGCGTGTGCGGGCAGGAAGGTGTAAGAGCCGGCAGAGAGGATGACGCCAAAGGGAGCGATACGGAGCCGTGGGGTGTTTGCTTTGTGTGTCCCGGGAACACCTCGTGGAATGAGGCAGGGGAGTAAGAAAGAGGGGTGGAGAGGGCGGGGAGATGAGTGGGGAGGGTCGTCCAGGGGAAGCAGGGAGCCGGGGAGAGCCAACACCGGCACGACGCGCCAGCTCCCCGTGTCCCAGGGACCTTCAGGATGCCGGTCCCCCCACCCAAATGCTTGGTCAGCCCCTCCCTGGCATCCCACGGCGCGGCGAAGTCGCGGCTCGGTTTTTGTCGGCGGCGAAGCGACACTGATTTCGCGCTGCCGAATTCTGAGCAGCTCCTCCGGCTGCAGAACAGAGGCACGCCGCGGGGCGGCTCCCGCCGCACGCTTTCCAGGAGCATCGCCCCTCCTGCGGGATCCCCACTGCCGCCACCATCCCAGCAGGCATGTTCCCGACAAACAGCAGAAATATCGGTTTAATACGCCCTCCTACTCTCGCCACCTCCCATTTGCTCCCCGGTACTTTATTCCACTAGCCAGAGGCAGGGAAATCACAATCTGCAACACGCAGGTTCACCGGGGTGGGAACGGATCCCGTTCCCGCGCAGCATAACCTGGCAGGGCACGGCACCGGCAGTGCCTGGGCGAAAATCGGCCATTTCCTGCCTTTGGGGCTGTTGCTGTCATCAACAACTCGTGCTACGTCGGATTTCCCCACGTTTTGCGCACCCATACAGATAAAATGACCCAAATTTCGGCGTTCGTGGTCTGTCACCCACAACTTGTCGGCTGTCACGGGCTAATGGAAAGTGGACGAGGAAGCTGGCTAAGGAAGCGCCAGGAACCCTGTCAAAACCCGGCTGTGGCACAGCGTCCAGGTGTCATCCCACAACCAAGACTGATAAGGAATTTCCCGGCGATGTCCGGGAAAAACCAAAAAAAGGAGCGCCCAGGCGTTCATTCGCTGATGGAGGCTCTCAAAGCCTTGCAGAACTGGCTCGGAATCGTTGCGGAGGGTTGTTACCCTGCTTTGTTATTTGTGCTGGCTGAGCTCGTTATGTAAGGGCTGCACAGCACCCGCACCACCGCTGAAAAACGATATTCGCCAGGGCGAGAGGGATCCCGACTCTGTCTGTCCTCGTCCCCAACCCTAATCCCTGCCACGAGCACATGGGACCCACCCAGAGGCGCGGTATCTGCGCTTACATGAGGAGTCGGGAATATCAAACGAGGCGGTGCAGTCTGTCCTATTTACACGCTCAGCTGTTTCCTTTTCTCCCTATTAACCGTTGTCAAAAAATAAACCTTATCAGCTCTGTTTATCGTTCTTATCACGAGTTCACACAATGTGATAAAAGTACAGGGTTCACACAGTCAAAATCCCATGTTAGTCGTCTAACGTTCCCAAAGCACACATATCTTGAAACAGTCTTCAGCAACTTATTTTCTCTGAAATAAACTCGAAATCCTTTATCCAACCCCTGTAAGCTCTCAATCCTTTTTCCAACCACTGTCCATTTCGTGTTTTTCCTAAACTCGATTTACCAAACAAATTCTCTAAGATGAGGACCGCAGTTCTCAAGTAATTTCCCTTCCTGTGAGCGCACACACCACCCGTACCAGAGCACCTTGTCCCTTTAATCCCAGCATGACTGGGATGGCCAAGCAGCGGAGAGAAGAGAACAAAGAGGTCTCGGGAAAGGCATGGAAAGCATTTCCATCTACCTTATTTCGATTAATCTGGACATTACATCTCCTCCACCTTGATGGGAAGCCTCAATATTGCAGAGGACGCTTCAGAGCGCCTGAAAGCGGCGTTTGGAGGGAGAGGAGTGGAAATGTGCGACATCTAAGGAAGAAGACGCCTTCTCCTGCACCAGGAATTCCTTCGGGGACGGTTCAAGCCAAATCCCAGCCCAAGCCGCCCACTTCAGCATTTTTCCCGGCTCTGCGGGAGGTGCAGAGAAGCCGCAGGGAACCCGAAGCTGCTTCTGCTCCATTCCAAGCTTAGAGCTACACTGAAGCACCAGCTCGGGCTTCACAGACGGAGGGGGAAAGTTAAGTTACGGGTGTACACAACACTTTCTGTCAAAGGGGTTCAGAGTACTCAAGGACCGAGCTTGCCAGGAAGGGAGAGAACTACAGCTTGGCTGCCCGTACCGAGTAAACGCGTCGGGATGGATCACAACATGGTATCACATGAAAGCGCTCAAATGTGACCGAGACGATTACTGATCACTAAACCAAGGCAAAAGGGTTATCCCAGCTTCAGACTCCGCGACACTTTTGTTCCCGCTCCACCCCGAGTCCACCTGACCACTCCGGTTCGGTGAAACTCGCACTTGTCTGTCCTTCTCCGGGACAGACAGAATTACTGACAACGTTGCATCGCTCCTCGGGGAAAACCGGCAATTCGCGGGTGAGACTGGGCTGGTCAAAAGGGTGAGCCAAGATCTCACATACCCACCCGCCCACACCCCCACGCCCCTCAGCTACTGAGCAATGAGTGGGGACGTTCAGATCTGCCGGTTGCCCACAGATCACCTACGGCACAACGGATGAAAAAGAAGATTCACACAAACCCACAGAGAAGAACCGTAAGACAGAAGCTCACCTGAGCCGAGCTCCCGGGGCTAGGAGGATCCTTCCCGGACTGAGTGCCCGAGCCGGGATCATCGGCCAGCAGACGGGCAGGCAAGGCTGTCGTCCCTGGCCTCAGGAACGTGAAGTCTTTCTGCCCCGACTCGGAGGCTAAACACACCTCGTAGGAATAGGGCAAGGGCAGCGTGCTGCTGCAGTAGTTGTACGGTGCTTTTGAGCCCAGGCTGGAATACAGTTCCTTATCAGAAGTAATAAAAATGGGAGGGCTCCTCGACCGTCGGCATTTAAAGAAAAATACGAAAATGACCGTGGAAACGAATAACAAGGACACGACAGAAAGCGACACTACAAGAATGAGGTTCAGATCAGATGTCAGTTCGGACACAGCGTCTCTGTCGCTCAGCTCCGGCAGCGCCTCCTGCAAGCTCTCGGCCAGCACCACGTGCAGCGTGGCCGTGGCCGACAGCGCCGGCTGCCCGTGGTCCTTCACCACGGCCACCAGCCGCTGCTTGGCCGCGTCCCTCTCGGACACGGCGCGCGCCGTGCGCACCTCGCCGCTGTGCAGCCCCACGCGGAACAGCGCCGGCTCCGACGCCTGCACCAGCTCGTACGACAGCCACGCG
>VZRZ01006633.1:0-13539 GCA_013398175.1 Climacteris rufus
TCCGGTCACGTGGCGCAGCCGCGCCCGGCGGGAGGAGCGGCCGGCGCGGATGTATACATCATATAGTCCCTCCGCCAGTTCCCCCTCATGGAGCCGTGGTGTTTTCTTGGCGGTTTCTGTGTTTAACTTATAGAAGAACGGTAGGCGAGAAGCCCAGAAAGACAGGTCACGGGCCGATAGGTGCTGCTGAGAGGCAGGTGACTCTTGGCGGAAGGACACCTCATGGGCGCATCTTATTTGGATTAAGGCGGCTCCTATAAAAGGGCGGTGCGCCGGCAGTGCCACCTCATTGTGTGCTTGTCGCCGAAAATAGACATTGGGTCAGTGTCCGTGTCAGTGTGCGCAGCAGCTCCCGCGCGGCGCGGACCCGAGCAGCCCCCTCCCCTGGCCGCCATGGCTCTTTAAGGCGGCAGGGCCAGCGGCGGCATCGGCCAGTGCAGCAGGCGCAGCAGCAGCGGCGGCGGCCCCAGCACACCCCCGGCATCTGCAACCATGGCGTGAGTATCGTGTGTGAGGGACGGCTGCTCCTTCTCCTGTGTGTTGATAGCCGTCCTCTTAACCTCTTTAAGTGGGCTTCTGGGGCGGGTTTATCACGCGTGTGGTGATAGCTCGTATCTCACAGCGAGCGGGGAGAGATACATAGGTATACAAAAACAATACATAAAATACCTACTTATGCCAAAATAAGTGTGTGTGGGGGTACTGGTAGGACTCAACATCTCCGGGGGCGGCGGGTGACATTAATAGCAGGAAGTGCCATTTCAGAAGAATTTACGAGGAACGTCTATGTCTCCTATCGTTCGAGAAGTAGAAATTTCTAAAGCTTTAGGATCTTACTATTTAAGATTTTTTTTTTCTTGGGGGTTTCGTGGGAGTAAAAACAGAACATTCCTAGGGAGGATTTCTTTTTCCCCGCGATGGGAAATGTTGCTGTACTTAAGGGGGGAAACGGGGCATTGGGGGTTTTAGGGTTTTTGAGTACTGGTACCACTTGGTATAATCACAAGTACATGAACGGGGGATGTCAGTACGGCAGCAATGCTGATGTGGAACGATGCGGTACCGTAGCGCTAAGTGTGCCCTGCTCGTGGGGCGCACAGCCCCGCGCGGTGCTGGAGCCGCGGTGGAAACGTGGCAGGGCACAAAATGGCGGCGGGACCGCGAAATGGCGGCGGGTGGGCGGGGCCGTCCCTGCCGGGCCTGAGGGAGGCAGCAGCACAGAAATAAAGAAGTGACATAATCTGTGAAGCACCACCGTGCTTCCCGAGGTGCCACTGCTTTAAAAGGCTAAGATGTTGGTTAGGCCGAATACTGACGAGTTAAAGTTCTGTTCGCAGGTTTTTCACGGCAGCACACAGCAGCATTGCTGTAGTCGACGAAAAGACCCTCTACTTGTCTACATCCTTCGACGTCAAAGCATTAAAAGCTGACGAAAATGAGCTTCTTGAACAACGAGATGCTGTTGGGGGATTCAATATCCCCCTTCAGCCAGCCGTGTTCGGTGGCTGAGGAAAGTCTGGGACTCCTAGATGACTACCTGGAGGTGGCCGAGCCCCTCGGTTCGCATGGGTTCTCCAGCGACAAGGCTAAGGCAGTCTCCTCCAATTGGCTTGCTGTGGACAGTTTAGGCAACACCATAGATAGCAGCCAGGGTAAGGTATTACTTACTTCCATCAAGTGCGTCAATTACATAATACCACAGTAACATTCCAGCTGAAAATAAATGGCTAGGTTTTCATAAATGTGAATGCAACCTCACATACATTACCTCTCCTTGCAAAGAGTGGGTACTGTGCTACTTACACAACACAGAATTGCTGGTTGTGGTAAAGTGACTCTTGAATTGCCCTTTTAGTAATACAGCAGCTACTAATAGTATTGTTTCTTGGCAGAGGTCACAAGGAAAAAAAAAAAAAAAGCATGTTTGTATGTTGCAAATGTCCCTGAATTCTTCTGGTCTTTTAAGTAAGAGGGTTGGAATGTCACAACGGCTGATTGCTTACATTGTACCCTGCAGTCTTTGGTAGCTCAGTGACAGGGTATTTTTTTCTGATGGTTTACTTGTTTTGTGCTAATACACGAGAGAGGGAACATGCTGAAAGCTAAGCTGCTAGATAATTTTCAAAAGCTTTGAGTTGCGCTGGGTGATGGTTTACTGAAATGGTAATTTATTTTTTTTAATTGAGCAGAGGATGCCTTCTCTGGCATGGAGTGGATGGTGGAGAAGATGGATCTGAAGGAATTTGATTTTGATGCCCTGTTAGGTATGGAACATCTGGAAGCCACCGTCTCACCAGACGAGCTGATGGCCACGTTGGAAGACACGTGTGATCTATTTAACGCTACCATCCAGGAATTCAACAAAGAATTTCCACTCATAAATAACTTAATCACCCATCTCCCTGAATCCCCAGTTGGAGCAGATCCAATGGCCCCATTGTCTTCCCTTTGGTCTTTTCCCCTTTCCCCAGAGTCTCTGACTTCCACTCCAGACCACTCATTTAGTTTAGAACTAGGTAGTGAAGTGGATGTTCTGGAAGGAGAAAGAAAGCGTGAGTGCCCCACTGTTGTGGTGGTGATCACCAAGTCTGAGAAAGAGGAGGAGAACCACTCTGATGACAGTGGAATATGCATGAGCCCAGACTCCTACCTGGGAACCCCCCAACACAGCCCCACCAATTCAGTCGAGTCCCCCAATGGCAACCAGTTCCCTGCAGATGCCACCTGTGGCTCTGTGCGGTCCAAACCATATGATCATCCTGCAGAGAAGGTAGTGTCAGCAAAGGTGAAAGGAGAAAAGAAAATAGATAAGAAACTGAAAAAGATGGAGCAGAATAAGACTGCTGCCACGCGTTACCGGCAGAAAAAGAGGGCAGAACAGGAGGCGCTGTCTGGGGAGTGCAGAGAGTTGGAGGAGAAGAACCAGGCCCTGAAGGAGAAAGCAGATTCCCTAAGTAAGGAAATTCAGTATTTAAAAGATCTGATAGAAGAGGTCCGCAAGGCCAAGGGCAAAAGAACTAGAGTCCCTGAGTAGGGTAGTCAGCAGTGTTGATGTGCATGTATATAAGCTTGCTGCTAAAGCTGTGTATTGCTGTCTAATAAATAATTTTGTAGTAAATGTGCAACGATGGTGTGTGATGAGTGGGTACCTGTAAAACCAGCATGACTTGAACCACGCCCGGGTGTAAGTACAAGCACAAGCTGTTGTGTGTCCAGAGGAGAATGCAGTGTGACACTTGTGCTGTGTTATGGGTGGTGGGTGCAGTGCAAGTGCACAAAGTGCTTTGAATTAAAGTGTTTTTATGGTAAAAGATCTCAGATGATCTGTCACATAAAATTTACATGTATACTAAAGTGAGCGGAGATCATTAGCTGCCTCAGTTTTCAGCAGCAAATTTCTAAATGCATTGAAACAATTAAGCTTAAAGAATCAATAGAAGATAAACCAAGGTGATGAAAGACACAAGGTGAGTAATAATATGTGGTGGGAGGGAGTTTCCAGACTTGAACAGTTTCGGAAGGAAGGAAAAGGGTCCAGGGGAGAAAATACTAAGTTGTGAACTGGTTTAGAAGCAGCTTGCTAGGAGACAAGTCCAGAGCAGGCAGCAGCGTTAAGTGCATTTGGGTTTCTCCCTGAGGGTGTGTCCACATGCCCAAAACATGGGAGGAGGTGTTTCCTGGCCCCAGCTGGGGGGGCTGAGGCCTTTGTGGGACTGGTGTGTGAACTGGGCCGGATGGGTGGGGTTACAGTAGTTCTGCTACTGATGGATGACATTGCTGTTACCAGAGCGTGGGAGGTTTGTAGGCTGCTTCAGCCAGCTGCTGATGAGTCATTTTACTTTGTTCTATCAAGGCTGCAGCTGAGTTGGGCCATAAAATTAGTTCAGCTCCAGTCCTGCCTCGGCTGTGCAGGGAAGGTGCTGGTATGCTGGAGCAGCAGCTGTGCATGGAGGGATCAGGGTTGCTTTAGGATTTGGGATGTGCCATTTCTAACTATTTTGTATGTATGTGTGTTTTGGGTTTTTTTTTTTGCCACTGACACTCCCATTTGGCAGCATCTCATCCCTTTGTCATGCGGACATGCACATCCTTTCCAAGGAGTTGACTCCTTGCTTGCGCTGCCACGGCTCAGGGAGCTGCCCAGCTCAGGCGCCTGGGCGTCCCAGCCTGGCTGGCACTCACACACAGTGCAGCGGCATCAGTCCCAAACCTCCTGGGTAAGGGCACTGATGACCGTGCACTGTACGAATGGGACACACTGCAAACTGGAGCCTGGGAGCAGGGGCAGGGAACTGTTGTGTTTGGGGAGGTAGAGCAATGTAATAGATTTCATAAAATCGGCTGCACCAGCCATTTGGGGATGGGGATAATTAGAGGCAGTAAAGCCCCAAGATTTGGGTTAAATCTGCACCTGAGGTGACAGCATGCTTGGTCTCAGCTGAGCCACAGTAAACGTTGCTTTGAGTGTATGTGCTGGTGCCTTTCCTGTGCAGGGGAAAATCCTCCTCCCCATATGGATCCCTCTTTTCCACCACAGGGCAACTCCCTCTTCTTCCCTTAGAGCCATGGCAACTTCTGCTTATACCCGTGGCAGCAGCCAGGGCCGAGGGAGCAGAGTGTGTATTTTGCAGCCCTTACTCAGTTCTCCCAAAGCCTGCAAAGGTTGTCAGCATATTTGTCCCCTACCGCATCCCATGGCAGGGCTGTCTGTGAGCCAGCCATGGCTAAAACCAATTTTTCTTTGAGTCCGTGCTCTGCAGGCAGATGAGGCAGTGTCTGTGCTGGCTAGTCAATACATGATTCTGGTTTCTACAGCCCTCCACAGAGTGTGTGGCTGCAATTTCTGAAGTTACGCCAGGGAAGGCAGATCAGAACTGGAACAGGTGAGAAGGAATGCACGACACATCTGTACTGCTTTGCTCTCTGCAGCCTTGTGTGTGTTTTATAGAAGTCTGTTGGGGAAGATGAAACAGGAAAGCCTTATAAATATGATTGCCTGGCAAAAGATGCTAAGAATATGGAAACTGTAAGCAAGATTGAAATGAAAGCATGCTTTGAGATACCGAGCCTTAGTTACTGAACAACTGGAAAACAATGGTATGGCCAGCTGAAGGTAATCCCCTTTTGATTGAACAATACCCTCTGCTTGCAGACAGGTCCAAGGGTCAGTGTAGACCCTACTAACTTGGCAGAAGGGGTCCAAAGAGTAGTTTGTAGGGTTTAAAATGTAACGCAGTATGGTAATGTAACAATTCTTACAGGCTGTATGTATGCTATAGGATTTGTATCTTGTACTAGATTGGTTAATGAAAATTAGCATATTCAACACAGAAGAAGATTTATTGTATTGTAAACGAGAACCTTGCTTTCTTACACTGCTCTTACACTTCTCTTCTTCACTCTCTCTCTCTCACTTCCTACTTTTCTGGCCTGCTTCCAGCTGCAGCTGCCAGCTCCAAGCAGGTCCCCTGTACCCACGCCCTTCGCAATAAACCTCATGCTCTAAGACCTGACTTCAGAGATCTCTCGTCTCCATCCATCCCGGCCGTCTAAACTTACCTATAGATTTTACAAAGTCTTTGCAGGAGAATCAGAAACCTGCCCTTGGAGAGCAGTCGGTGCTGCCGAGGCTCTGAGCTTGTGGCTTTGCAGCCGCAGCCCATATGGCAATCTCATGCAACGCCTGCTGAAATGACACTGTGTTTCCATACTTAGTAACTTAGTTAAGATTTTACGCGGGCTGGAGATCAGGGCTGACTCTTCCTCTGCATTTTTTATCTAGACTTTTCCTCCAGGCTTGATTTAGGCACAGCAAGCATCATGCTTCTTGGCTCTGCAGCCCAGCAGCTTGTCCAGCCTGCAGCAGGAGCCAAGGAACACCCAGGACACTGTCGTAAAAACTCCAGTCCACGGGATAAAATGTCTGATAGCCTCCTGCCAGGTGACTGATTTTACATTTTGCAAACTGTGGGAGCTCTCTCCTTTTTCTGACAGTCTTGGAGGACAAATGTGCTTCAACTGAATACTTGCAGCCTGCATACAGCATGATACCATGTCCAGAAATAGACTGTAGTGCATGAAATGCAGGTTTTACCTACCCCTGGAGGAGCCTAGTGCTTCTAAATCCTTTTGAAACAGCAGAATTCCCCCAATCTACGTTATGTAAAAGCTATTTGAATCTGAGGTTGGCACAGCTGATGGGATTTCTGTCTCAGTTATTTTTCCTCTGAATTAAGGGCAGTGAAGTAGACTTCATGCGCACAGCATGCGTGACCCTCAGGCTCTGATCCCTCAGCCAATTTTGTCCTTCATGGTAAACAGGAGTCCGGTGTTCCCCCACACAACCAAACAACTCCCCACACTTCACTCCTTCAAAGCTGCTCTGACAACATACAGCTCCTCCTCACAATCTTCTTTCTGCTGTTACCACAACATTTATAACTATCTTCCTCTTCACCCTGCCTTTAGAGAGACCCAGGTGCTTGCCCTTCTCTTTCAAAAGGAAAAGGGGAAACTGTCACTTCTGACAGCTTCTTCACATGCTTGTGTGGAGAATCAGATGCACCTTTGCAGCATGCTTAGAAAAATAAATCCACAGCTGCAGTGTTGGAGAATGAAGAAAGAATGATGATAAAATCTTCCAAATAGCTTTTGCCCTGGCAGAAAGCCCAGAAATAGCTGCAAGGACAGGCCGTCCTTTGGGAGATAAATGCTCCTCCAGTGCTCCAAAGCTGGACTATAGAAAGAAAATGTGGGTTATTCTAATGGAAACAATTTCACAGAGTGGTAGTCCATTCATAGTCTATTTTTGGGGGGGTGGGAAATCTATACATTTTTGGCCTGAAGAATACCAGTTTTCTTTATCTTCCCAGAGACTTAGGCCTTCAGAAAAAAACCTGGATCTATATTGTCCTTCCTATAGGCATAATTTCCATTTTGTGCATACTCATTTTTTCTCAGTATGGTTCAAGCAGCTTCTGGGGATATTCTGGATACGCCATGCAGTCTAGAACATAAAGTCCTGTTATACCTTTTTTTCCCAGTAAATCTTGGGGTCTTACCATGAGCATCCCTTGCTGGGCCAGAAATGCTCACCTTTGCTGGCTTTCCCAGTGAAATGCTTCAGACCCTGTGAATTAACAGAGGAATTCAGTCCCCTGACCTAAGCAATACTATTTTGGCTGCTCAGGTATCCCAGGTATGTTGCCTTTGCATTATTTTCAGTGCACTCATGCAGTGTCATAAGCCACTGAATGAAGCTGGCTGCAGCCACAAGCTCCAATTTCCCTATTACAGAGGTGCACGTTCTCCAAGCAATGGCTTCTCATTTCTCCTTCAGCTGCTCTTTTCCCCTTTTACATGTACACACCCTTTTGAGAAATGGCAGGGAGCGAGTTCCAGGCGCAGCAGATGCATCAGATTAATTTATATAGGGCAGAGAATCTCCTAGTTCTGTAACTCCTCTGCATCTCCAGTGCAGCGTGCGGGCAGGTGGAGAAAGAGCCTTGGTCTTTGCCTCCCATTAAAGGAGATAAATGATCTTGCTGGCACGCAAACAGTGCAGCTCAGGACAGACCAGCTTGGCTACATTACTGGTTAGCCCTGCCAACAGCTTATTCCTTCAGAAAAAAAGGTGCCTGTAACCCTGTAGACAGCTGCAGAGCAACTTTCATGCTTTTTATGTCCCCTGCCCCCACCAGTTAGTGGTTGGCACTGTTAATCCTATTTAATGTAACTATGGATAGACATGCAAACCTTTAATCCCTCTCAAACCTACTAACCCTTCAGCCTGCCTTGGCTGGAGCTCCACATTTTGAGCTGTAAGCAGACAGTAGGAAGCCTGCCTTCTTTCACACTCCTCATTTCTACTCGAATTGATGGGTCTTGTGTCACAAAATGAGAAACTTCCTTTTGCTGTAACTTTTCTGAGTTATTCACGGCCCTGCTGCTGTACACCCTTTGTACAATAAACAGCTCCCTACCTGAGGTGGTCAGGAGCCTGTCAGTGCTGTTGGTGCTGATGCTGTGTTGATCATTAGCAAAACTGAAATGTAAGGCAGTCATGGAAGGAAAACCCAGATGATGAGATTGCCAAAGGTTTTTAGGACCCTCCTCCACCCCTTGATTTTCCCCTACAGCCTCTTCAGTGTTTTCAATCTCATTTGCCTGAGCAGGTTCATTGGCAGCCAGGTTAGTTACTATGTCATTTCAGAGGCAAGAAGTTGGTGTCCTGAACAAACATGTTTTCTTGGTTTGCATTTGCAGTCCTCCCCTCTCCCAAAACACGCAGAGTGCTGGTAGTAACTGTTGTTGCTTTCTATGGTGAGGAAGTGAAGACCTGCTGATACAGCAGAGGCTGCATGGGCTTACATTAGCTTGTACCCATTGGAACAAATTTCCTTTTTTTGCTTTCCATTCACATAACAAGGGAGCAATAGGCCAATAACAGGCTTGATGAATCTTATTCACACTAAGCTAGCACAAGGCTGAGCATCTGGGGACCATTCTGCCTCCTCTAAACAGTTTCCCTGAAAAGGTTATACCACATTAATAACACTCCAGAGCTTTTATTTGCATTTATATTAAAGCTGCTGCTGCTGCCGCCCATTCTGACTCCCTGCTGTGTGCGGGTGAAGATGCCCTGTAAGATGGCACCCTTGCCATTCTTCCCTAGCTCAGCTACCTCTATTTTCTGCTGCAGGATGCTCAGCTGGTGTCGCAGAGCCGGGAAGGGAGCCAGCAGCCTGATGAGCTCAGCAAGCACGCGGCGCTGGCCCCGCAGCAGTGGGACATGTTCCCTGCGCTGCCGCTCGCAGATGCACTGGAAAAAAATCCTGTCCAGCAGGTCCAAAGGTTGTTGTGGGCTGCAGCCTGTCAGCTTCCAGCGTGGGAAACAGGTTGGAGGTCAGCCAGGAAAAGCAGTATGGCAGCTGCTGCTTCCCTAACCCCCTCTTCTCTCTTGCATCGGGCGGAGAAGTCTGGCTGCAAAGATAATGGAATCACAGAATGGTTTGTGTTGGAAGGGATCTTAAACATCTTGTTCCAACCCCCCTGCCATGGACACCTTTCTCTGGAGGGGGTTACTTGAAGCCCCATCCTACCTGGCCTTGAACACTTCCAGGGAGGTGGCAGGTTGCTCCAAGGTAGCCACCTCTTGGGGTTCCAGTGCAGCCAAAGAGCTGGCATGCTCTAGGCAGGGCTAGACCATAACAGACAGCTGGGAATATGAAAAGGTGCTTGGAATTAGCTTAACACCAGGCACATGCAACGGGCTGGTACCTGTTCTCCCCTCTCCCTTAAAGACATTCCCCTCAGGGGGCAACACCTATCCTTATCTACCCAGTGTTCAGGAGGCACTGCTCTTCTTTCCTAGAAGCTCATGCCCTGCCAGAGAGGGGGAAAATCAAGGCTGGAACACGTTAGATCTTTGCCCTTGCAGATGGTATATCCAGAGCCACCCATTTACTTCTGCTTTTCCTTCCTCCCACAGAATAAAGTTCAATTTATTTAAGGATACTGTTGACTCTACAACCAAGTTTGGTTTCAAATGGCAAAATTCAGTCTGTCAGGAAGCTTTAGCCTCCTTGATGCCTTAATGCCTCAAGAAGTATGTTGATTACTTTTGTTGGCCCAAATAGTCTTCTCAGCCAGTAATGAGAGCTGCCATCCAGCTTGGAAATTCCACAGGTCTGGGTGTTATTATCGCCATAGAGAACTGCTCTGGGCCCCACTTTAAAGTTCCTCATTAAATCTGAAAGAAGAGCTTTCCTGTGTGCTTACATTTGCAAACAAACAAGCTGGGTTTTGTACAAAGAGAGTGAGCCGCATTACCCTCCTGCTCTTTTCTGGAGCAACAAAGGATGGTTTTGCTTTCCTCAGCCTGCGGGAGAAGGGCCCAGGAACTCAACAACCACAGAAACAAGAATGCGTAGGAGGAACTGGTAGACGAGAGCAGGAGATGACATGAAGGATCTCTGTAGGGTCATAGGAAATGCCAAATACTGAAGATGAAAGCTAGAAAGAAAATAACACCCCAGAAACTTACCTCTTTCAATCAAGTTGTGCCACCGCCAGCTTTTTCACATAATTATCCTCATGACAGCTCCACACTGAGCTGCTTGTGTTAGGCCAGCTCACATGCACTGCAGCAGGAGTGCAGAAGTTTTTGGGAGACGTGCTGGATACACATTTTGCTCAACTACTTTTTCAAACAATAGTGTTTCCATTCTTTTCAGAAGCTGCCATTTAATTTTTTTTTTTACATTTTTTAGATTTTGGAAGCAAGAACAAACTTAAAAATAAAGGGAATCGTTCTTTGAGCTGTTCTGTATTTACCACTTTTGGCTGCAGTTGAACTTGATCCTATTACAAGAAATCCCCTCCCACGTGCTATTACCCAATTTCCAGTACACACACTTCAGTATGATCACTACTTCCCCTGTCTGGATCTCATACGTCTGAGTGACTTTCCCTCCCATGCAGAGGAGGGAAAGAGCGCAGCAGAGGAGGCACAGACTTAAGAGGACAACAACCAGGACCTATAATCATGGGGCAGGGAAGGGATAGTGAATTCCTGCCTGTGCTGACATCAAGCAGCTGCTGCTCAGGTCAGCGGAGCCCCTTGTAATTGATTCCTGAGCCTAACCAAAGCCTGGTATTAGCCCTTCTCCCGACCTGTGTTTTTCCAAAGGGAGCACATTGCCAGTCTTCCTAGGTGAGGGGCAAGAAAAAGGCAGGAGCTCCCCAGAAGCACATTTAGAGTGGTTTAGCGAGGAAGTTTCTGGAACAACACTTCCACCTGCTGGGCCTTCTGTTTGTTACAGCTGGGAGTTTAGCAGTAGTCCGAGAGAAAACAACTTCCCTTCAACCAGCACCACAAACTCAGACTCAGATATTAATTAGATACCAAGACTGACATCTGGGTCACAAGCCATCCAGGCTACAGGATGTGGCAACACTCAGCAGTGGTGCCCTGCTGGCATGGCTAAATCTTGGTGGGACACTCAGGTATAAGGATCCAAAGGACAACTTTCTCTGTGTGAGAGCTCTTGGAGAGAGGGAACATTGTGAGTAGCCAAAATGGAGGAGTCACCTCCATTCCAACTTGTAGTCTTTGAAGGCCTAAGCATGTCAGAGAGATGATTAAATACATGTGTCAACATGAATCAGAGAGGGCATTCACACAACTGAGTCATCCTCAAGAGAGGAATGCTTGGATGGTTTGTCTTCACCAATTGTAGCCTGTCATAATAATCACTATCATAAAGGCAAAGAGAGACAGTGTCTGCAACAATTATTTAATCAAATTACATACAAAAAGTTTTTGCAATGACACACAGACCTGTCAAGGGTTGTAATAAGAACCCAAACTGCAGGGTTACTCAGGTTTAACAGTCTTTCAATGCAACCTTCACTTCCAGAAATTTATTAATGCTGGTCCAAAACATTTCTCCACTCAGATACATTACTTTAAATGCTCCCTGCCAAATAACACAGGTAAGCAGGAGCCTTCTATCCTGAGGAAGGGGAAAAAGATTTTTATTTGGCTTAGTCCACCCTTCTACTTTAAGAATGCAAGACATGCTGGCTGCAGCAAGATAATTACAAGGACAGCACACCTCAGAGCCAAGAGCACCTCTGTGTCTTTAGCTGGCCAGTAATGAATTCTGCCCAGATGCAGAACTGCTCTGCAAGTCTGACACTGAGGCACTTGCTGGCACAGCCACATCTCCCATGTGCCATCTCAAACATGCTGAGGAAACGCCCAGGCCTGTGGGCCAGACTAGAGAAGCTACAGAAAGACTGGAGCTGCAAGAATCCCCATCACGTTGTTTATGGTATCCCAAAGTACTCTCTCTCAAATTTACGGAAATCTTCCTCGGTAAACACGGTGCTTTCAGGCTTCTTCTTTTCTGTCTTCTCTGGAGGCTGGTCTTTGGACTTCCTGCCTCTGTTCTGAGCAAGAACCTTCAGACAATACAAAAATGGGAAAAACAGCAGTCATTGTTACTCCTACCAAACCACAAAACAGTGACTTCCAAGCTCACCTGCAGCATCCCTGTTATTCTACAAGAACCCCGCTATATTCCAGAGTGCCTCCAAAGAAAAGTGAGAGGTAACCACTGATGTTAACCAAAGCAGGTCTCTGGGACAACAGCACTTACCAATTTGTTATTTGGAGTCAAATATCAAAACTGTTCTCTAGTAACTGTCACAGAGATAAAATCACCAACTCCTATTCAGTTCTTTCTGAAACTATGACGTTCTTTTACCCCCTTTCTCCATGAGACAACCCGAAAACCCAGCAAGTTTGTGGAATTCCCTCAGCATTTTCTAATACTCTGTCACAGTCTATGGCCTGAGAAACACTGGCCTCAACCACTTGGATTGTTTAGATAAGTTAACAGCCTGTATCTCATAAAAACAGCCCAATATTCTAGCACTGTCAGCTATTTTCCTCTTCAAATCCCGGCACGAGACTACCTCTTGGGGAAGACCACTCAAGAAATTCTCAAGTTATGAGAAACACCATTTAGGAGGCTACAGAATTCCTATTACATGCGCCAGCAGCACATCTGGTTCCTTGTTAAACAGCCCTCAGCTACAGAGAAGGCCAGTTTGATCACCAGTAAGGAGAAGATCTAAACCAGTGCTTCTTTGCGAGCTGCAACTATGAAATATCCTTGGTAATTCAGAAAAGCCAAGAGTTGTCAGGACATTTGAGGAACCTGACCTAGTGGGCGGCATCCCTGCCCATGGCAGGGCGGTTGGAACTGGATGATCTTTAAGGTCCCTTTGAACCCAAAGCATTCTATGATTCTGACTGGTATCAAAGAACATCATGGGGGACAACATATTAACAGGAGTTTAAAGTGTAGTATGCTATTTTGCCAGTGCACACAAAAATTCCTCAAGGCCATTTGTAGACCGAAACTTGACTCTATTGTGCAAGGTATAGAAGCTGGAAGATCCAGGGATGACTCCCTGTGTTCCTCAGAGGAAAAAGACCCCCAAACAGAAGTCAGCCTTACTTGTTCTGTGATGGCTTTGTCTGCAACAAGTCGCCCCTTCAGCATGTACTGCAGGTTTTCTCTCAAGTGATTCACAGGCTTCTTTTTATGGTACTCCTCTGGGGCAACGCAGAGAGGGATAAAACACATCAGCTGCTCATCCAGGCAGCTTACAAAGAGAGACACAAGAGGATCTGCAAGGCCCCGGGAAAAAAGACACCGCTACAGCTCAGGGATGGGGGTGCGCCTACAAATGAGGCTGTGTTTAAGTGAGCGACACCAAAAGGGCATGCAGGGGAATGGGATGGGATGGGATGGGATGGGATGGGATGGGATGGGATGGGATGGGATGGGATGGATAAAGCGATCGGCAGCGTGGCCGCGGAACACCACAGGAGGACCCAGTGCGACGGCTGTGGAGGGGCCGGGACTCACCTATCGCCGACTTCACGACTCTGCCCTTGACCGTGGCCTTGTTCCTGCCGGGCTCCGGCGCCCTCTTCCTCCGCCTCGCCGCGCCCGCCGCCCT
>VZRZ01006635.1:1012-28314 GCA_013398175.1 Climacteris rufus
TCAGTGAGATCCCAGAAAGCTCCCTCAGTGAGATGCCAGAAAGCTCTGTCAGTGAGATCCCAGATAGCTCCCTCAGTGAGATCCCAGGGAGCTCTGTCAGTGAGATCCCAGAAAGCTCCCTCAGTGAGATCCCAGAGAGCTCTGTCAGTGAGACCCCAGAGAGCTCTGTCAGTGAGATCCCAGATAGCTCCCTCAGTGAGATCCCAGGGAGCTCTGTCAGTGAGATCCCAGAAAGCTCCCTCAGTGAGATCCCAGAGAGCTCTGTCAGTGAGACCCCAGAGAGCTCTGTCAGTGAGATCCCAGAGAGCTCTGTCAGTGAGATCCCAGAGAGCTCTGTCAGTGAGACCCCGGGGAGCTCCAGCCCTGAGCCGCCTCAGCGCCGCATCCTCTCCCCGCATCCGTCAGCGAAGCCCGCGGCCGCATCCCATCCGTGCCACGCCGGGCTGGCTCCGGAGCTCTTCCTGCCTGCAGCTCTTCCTGCCCATCCCCGTGCAGGCAGAGCCTCAGCTCTTAAAGAGGCAGCACAAGGGGGGGCTTAGCGAGGCCTCGGTGGGGTTTGGTACCCAAACGTTTCCACGCTGCTGAGATCTCTCTGCTTCCCCGATTTTTGTGCTGTGCACAGAGAGGAAAAGGGATGGGAGGCAGCATCATGTGCCTCTTAGCAAGCTGATATGGGATAATAATCCAGCCAAGCTTATAAAGGAAAGGATAAGGGGAAAAGATGAACTTCCCCACAGCACGGTGTGGTTTGGAAAGCTGCACGGCAACGAATGAGGAGTTCAGAGAGCGCCAGTGCTCTCCATCAGAAGGGGAATTAAATCGTAGCACAAACTCCTCAGCAGGAAATTTTGCAGCTTGTTTCCCCTCAGTTTTCATCTTACTACTCCCAAATGTAGCACCATGAACCCCTTTATTCAGCAACTACTTTGGCAATCAATTTTCCCTTCAAAATCAATTCCCCTTCTGACAGATCACATTTCAGAAGCCCAGGAAGAAACGCTGGTAAGGCAAACTACAGCCCTTAGAAAACAAAACAACAACAAAACCCCACAGCAAACTCCACCAAGTGCCACCTCACCTGGGAAAAAGTTACGATATAAGATCAAAACAGTGTCATCATCTCTCCACACTGAAATGTGACAACCAAACTGATTTCATCCAAGAAAAAATAAAAGTCAGGTTACAAAGCAACTCCAAACTTAGGGAAAGGCAGGATTCATGTTGCCTGGGTGACCATAATTGAACCCTCCAGTGTATCTGTAGAGTCCAGCCCCTAATTACAGAGGTCCATGTTGGTTTTCCCCATTCCCTGTCAACTCCACGTTTTCAGCTCTTACAGGACTTGAGCACCCCTGACCCTTCACAGCTGAGCAGTTCTTGCTCGTAACAGATGAGAGATAATTAATAGTACAAAAATCAAGACCAACATAACTCAATGACTCTGGAAAACATTTAATGACTGAAACCCCACCTATATAAAATGCTGACCCTCTCTAACCCTTTCCCTGCCCCATCCAATGACATATCCCATCTCCCATCCTTGCAGAGACTGTGTTTCACTTTAGGGTGTGTTTGGGTGGGGCTTTTTGTCTGTTTAGGGTTTTTTTTTGCTAGTGGATTCCTGACAAGGGGATCAGGCCTTCTGGCTGAGTCTCAAAGGAATAAGG
This sequence comes from Climacteris rufus, assembly GCA_013398175.1. Classification (NCBI taxonomy): domain Eukaryota; kingdom Metazoa; phylum Chordata; class Aves; order Passeriformes; family Climacteridae; genus Climacteris; species Climacteris rufus. The sequence goes on from VZRZ01006635.1 coordinate 2,680, forward strand.
TGGCCTCTGTATGAAAACATTGCTTTTATTTCCATTTTCTCAGTGGGGTGCAACTGCTCTTGCACGATGTGATGGGATGTCAAAATGAAGCACAATTCCAAGCCCTGACTGTACCACAGGTCGAGCCCCAATGGGGCACTCGTGTTTCAGTGTTTGGTGTTTATTGTTATTATACCAGGGAAAAATAAATACAACTTTTTGCTGACATGAGCACTCAGGAAAACGGTCACAGTTAAGAGCTGCAGGTGAGGAATTCCTTAAAAGCCCATGGCAGCTTTACACCAATACTTAATTCTGATCTAAGGATTATTTCTGGCAAGTCAAATGTTTTAAAAATAAAGGAACACAATAAAAAGTGGCAAAAATGGGGTTCCTGGTTTAAAACCACCAAGTTTTGTAACAGAGCAGTCCATCATTCCTGGGAAGAGAAGCAAAGCTCCAGGATCCGCCACCTTCCGGAACGACTTATCCCCAGAATGATCCCATGGCAAAAGCCATTATTAAGCTTGTTTCAACATTTTATGGCCCAGTATAAAGCTCCTTAGTGCCACATGTGTAGTCAATGTTCACAGCCCAACTGCCATTTATCAGACATATAAATTTTAAGTGAATCAATGAAGTGTTTGTACAAACAACCTCTTTGATGCTTCATGTATTCTGTGTATTAAACTGCAACACCGAGTTCTCTTTAAGTTCTTGTTTATGGGCTATTTTATACTTGGAACAAAACCTTAAATGAGGTATTTATCTTCTGCTTTTGTCCCAGAAATGCACCTACATAAATATTGTTGATGTTTCACCATTCCTTTATTGCCTCATTCAAAATCCCCAACTGCAGGACTCGTTCCTTGCTCCCCAAGTGAACCCTGTGATGATAACTGGAAGTTATCATCCTGTCCATCCCTGTGCATTAAGTGCTCCTCATTAAATCATCCTCTCCCAAGCTCTGTCCAGATCCAAATGTTACAGTGAGGCTTTCCCTGCTTATCCCAGCTTATGTCATGCTGTAAATGAACACTCTCTCCATCATAAAACTTGTCTCGAAATATATCTTGAGCTTTTTACCTCATTATATATCATTCAATTCAGCATCAGCTTCCAAATAATCCCAATAAACACTGCCTTTCCCTCTGTCTGCCACACAATGTCCCCTGAGCTGTGCTTGCAGAGAGCTGAATGGGAACAGGGAGAGCTTTCCAAGGAAAAGGGGCACACACTCCCAATGAACCTCAATGCCTGTCGGAAAACAAGCTTTCCAGGGCTGAAAACTGCAGACTGAAAGGAAACTGTGACCTTCAAATGCTCACTGCACAGCATGCTGTCCCTCTCCTTCCCCCAGCATCCTGCAGCTCCTGAGATTCCTGCTCCTCTCCTGCCGGCAGCCCCGACGCCTTTCGGGATCTGCGGCTGCTGCTGGCACGTCCAGGGGGCAGAGCCCCCCTGGCACATCCCCAGCCCTTCTGTCTGCCCAGCACTGCAGCAGCCACAGCCAAAGTGCACGTCCTGTTTGCTCCCCAGCACTTCAATCCTCCAACTTACATCCTTTCAAATATCCATTCCACAAAATATCCCAGCATCCCAGACTGGTTTGGGTGGGGAGGGACATTGTGGCTCAGCTCATTCCACCCCCTGGGACACCTCCCACTGTCCCAGGCTGCTCCAAGCCCTGTCCAAACTGACCCTGGACACTTCCAGGGATGGGGCAGCCACAGCTTCTCTGGGCACCCTGTGCCAGGGCTCCACCACCCTCCCAGGGAGGAATTTCTCCCCAGTGTCCCATCCAGTCCTGCCCTCTGGCACTGGGAATCCATTCACTATGTGACCATATAAAAAGCTCATTTTCCTCCACCTTTTCCTTTCAGTCCTTGGTCCATGTGTGATAATCTCACAGCCAAGTGGGAATGCCAAAGGAAAGCTGGGGGCTAGGGGGAAAGATAACAGAAAAAACCCCTTTGTTGCAAATTATCTGTATTCCCAGCATCCCACTCATTCCATAATGCTTTCAAATCCAAACCAGTAATATTGGGAGCACCAGCTGCAATAGTTCCACCTGCAGACAAGCACCTAATTAGCCAGAGCTCATTACTTGCAGGCTGAGTTTTGCATCTCTAAATGAAGCAGCAGCTCGGGCGCACGGAATGACGGCAGAGCTCGCCTCACCCTGCGCGGCTCCGCCCGGCACGGCAGGGCCCTGATCCCAGCAAACACCGCAAAACCCCCATCGATTCTTCTGCCCAGCACAAATGCGTTTCTAAGCACAACCTGATTTTGTTACTTCATCTCTGTCTCCCTCCAGTGCAACCCCAGCAGCGAGGCAAACTGGCTATTTTCAGCTGAGACCCGGCAAGGTTGGTTGGGGTGGCAGAAACTGTGTCTGAACCCTGCTAATCCTGCTGGGATTTTCCTTGAAGCGGGCTGGTGGCGGCCGGGGGACGGCTCTGGAGGAGACAGATGGAATATTTCTGTAACCCTGAACTTTGAGGTGTATTTTTAACACTGCCAGAAGTGGGTTTTCACAGCACAGCCTCAGGAAGGTTAAAGCCAGGTTTGAACCAAGCTGTGAAGTATTAATAAACAATGATAAAAGCCACAAAGGTTCCCTGGGTCGTGCCTGTGCCAGCTCAGGTAACACAAGGTGAAGGATGTGCCAGCAGAGCACCTCTTGCTCAGTCACAGACAACTTCTCACCAGCTGACCTGTCCTCTTTCCTCCATAAAACACCAGCCACTTCCATATTTTTTCAACTCACACTTTATTCTCACAATATATGGACTCTGCTAAGAGATGAAAAAGTCAATACATCTCATCAACTCCCTTCAGTTGGAAATCATGGGACTGCCATGGAGAGGCAACAGCATCACAGGGAATGTGCCAATGAAGCCTTAAAATTCCATTTAATTTGAGGAGGGTTATTTATGATTGTGCTTGTCCATGTTAATTGAAATTCCCAATAGGCTGCAGAAAACAGGCAACGCTCAGGAACCTGGAGCAGCCCCATTTGTCTTCCAACAGTCCCCGCTGCTCTGAGTGATTCCTCACAGATCTGTAGCCACAACCCCAGGCCAGGCACCTCAGAAACTGCCCAAAATATTAATGTGGGGGAAAAAGGCTCAACAAGGTGAGCCCAGAGGACTCTGACTTCTAGAGAGTCTGCTCTAAGTTAGAGAGGACTACAGTGGACCAACACCCGGAGGAGAAATTCCAGATGAGGCCTGCGCTCCAAAATACACCCAATAAACTGAAAGCAGAGCTGCATTATGCTGTCACCGTGCACACCCAGCCAGCTCAGCCCCAAAAACAGCCCAGAAGTCCCAGGCAGGGCAATGCCAGGAAGCTGGGCTCATGCCATGTGGTACTGGGCTAAATAGCTCCTACAATTCCATGAAATTACTACAGATCTTCCCTGCCCGAGCTGTGCTGCTCCCAGCAACGATTAAGTTTTGCTTTGCTTTCTGCCCAAGGAGAGAGCCAAGGCGTGGGAATGAAGGGTTTTGGTGCTGCTGCTCTTTGTATCCAAATATTAAAGACAAACCAAGATTTTTGTTTGTTGTCTTAAGATCTACTCCAAGGCATCATTTCCTTGTTTCATAAAATATTTACCAAGTGATCAATACACACAGTCAGAGCAGTCAGAGGGTTTGTAAGGATCCTATAATGTTAAAGTGCACATTTACAGGTGATTCACAGGTATATAAAAGCAGGGGGAAAAAACTGTTCTTTCACAGGAGCTGCACGTCCCCAGGCACCACCCCTGTGTGGGAATAAATCCCATCAGGCGTGCCCTGGGTAAGATCCACATCACCCTGCTACCAAAACTGGGGTGATGTGCCTGGGGAACTCACACCCAGCTGTCTGAGACGTCTGTGGGTCAAGAACCACTGAGGTTTCCAGAACAGCAGGATGAGGGTGGACAAGGAAATCATAAAATGGTTTGGGTTGGAAGGGACCTTATAGCTCATCCCATTCCAGCCCCTGCCACAGGCAGGGACACCTTCTGCTGTCTCAGGCTGCTCCAAGCCCTCTCCAACCTGGCCTTGGGCACTGCCAGGGCTGGGGCAGCCACTGCTGCTCTGGGCACCCTGTGCCAAGGCCTCCCCACCCTTATAAGCAGGAATTTCTTCCATTTATCTAACCTAAATTTCTCGTCTTTCAGTTTGAACCCATCACTCCTTGCCCTGTCACCACAGCTCCCGATGAAATCAGCTTTTAAGCTGTTCCCTCCCTATGACACAGAAACTTCCCCCTACTCAGTTCCTCCTCTCGGACCTTTCATTTTGCCTTTTAAAACTCCAATTCCAGCCTTAGGTTCCTTTCAGGGGAAGAATTGTTTGGGAAATAAAGCAACTCCAGCAGCTCTCAGAGCTAGGGAGAACAGACAAGCCTCTGCTCCCAAGGCTCCCGAGGGTGAGGGAAGGGACCAATGGCATCTACAAGTCATCAGGTGGCATCAGAGGAAAATTACTGTTGGGAAGGTGTAATCCAAAGGGCAGGGTCCTGCAGGCAGGGAGACTCGTGGAGAGGAGATGGAGCTTAAGCTGTCACCTGGTGGGAGGCTGCCCCATAAGAGCCTCCTGCTGTAGATTCCCTAAACACATCCCTGGACAGGACATGGGCTACAGGGATGCAGTAACCCCAGAGGCAGCTGCTGAGGCAGCAGTGAACACAACCTAGTGATCCTAAACATTGGAACCATGGAATTATTAGGGTTGGAAGAGTCATCCAATACTACCGAGTGCAACCATTCTCCCAGCTCTGCTGTGCTCAGCACCATGTCCCCAAGGGCCACAACCACACGTTTTTTGAACACTGCCAGGTTTTGTGACTCCAGCCCTGCCCTGGGCAGTCCATGCCAGTGCCTGACCACCTAAACCACCAATATCCAACCTAAAGCTGCCCTGCCACAGCATGAGGCCATTTCCTCTCATCCTGTCCCTGGTTCCTGGGGAGCAGAGCCTGACCCCCAACTGGCTGCACCCTCTGGTCAGGGAGCTGTGGAGAGCCAGAAGGTCCCCTCTGAGCCTCCTTTTCCCCAGGAACATTAAACTTCTGCATAAGACACTTTTCCAGACTTTTTCTGCACTCCCAAATGAGAACCAAGCAAATTGCCCCTTAAGAAATAATTTTGCCATAAGAGATGGTAACAGCCTGAACCTTCAGCACCTGAATTCACAGCATGACAACCCTCAGCTTCACAAACCGTGCAAGACTGGGAAGATTAATCAAATGCTGGAGGTTTGAAGTGGCTGGGAAAGAAGGAGCAGATCCACACACTCAGGAGTGAGCTGAAGCAGTGCTGTGCTATACCATAACCACATATATACCATAAATAATGCTCTGACTCAAGGCCACAAGAGGATTTCTGAAGATGCTGTTCCCCACACTCACGTGCATCTCTTTGAGGAGAACAACCCCCTCTGACAGCAGCAGCTCACTCAGCTGGAATCATGAGGGATGAAAAGACCTCAGTAAGATGAAGGTAATAATGAACAACTTTTAGTTCTTCCCTTCCTAATTACAGAAAAGCCACCAAGCCATCCTTGTCCTGCACTTGTCCCCCAGGGGCTGACCAGACGTGCCCATACTAGCAATGAACAATCTGCAGGCTACAAATACAGATACAAATGCAAAAATCACCCAGACTGGGTAAGTAATGGGCTTTTAGTTGACCTTAGACAGTGATATTTCTCCTAAAATTATTCTCACAGTTGGCACCAGCTGCTAAATCACTTTCTGTGCTCTGAGATGACCCAAACATCTGCCCAAGCTCATGAAGGCAGCAGGTCTCCTACTGAAAATGCTGGAGGGGCAGCAGTTCCTGCACTGGCTGCTCCAGACTCTAAACAAGGCCAGGCTGGACTGGGCTTGGAGCAACCTGGTCTAGGGGAAAGTGTCCCTGCCCATGGCAGGGGGTGGAATGGGATGAGCTTTAAGATCCCTCCCCACCCAAACCATTCAAGGATTCTATATAACCCAAGAACCAGATTCAAACAGGAGAAACTCCATGGTTCCTGATGAAGAAGCTTTTCCAGACATTCTCACACTCTGAAATAATTAGCATTTTAGTGGCAGTTCACAAGCTTAAATAGCTCAGCTTCTTTTAATTAGAAGATTTTATGCAGCTACTACACCCCTGCTATTCCTTGAAATGAGACAAAGCTCTGAAGTTCCCCTGTCATCCAAAAACTTAATTCTGTGGCCCTGACAAAAATAAAATCACTTCTAGTGTCAGCCAGCAGACTGCCTACCTCTAGAAAAACAGCTTACCTTGCAGTCCTTCCAACAGAAAACATCTCATCTGTCTTTTCAAGTAAAAGAAAAGTAATATATAATGTTAATTATAATAATAGCAATAATAATAATTTATTGTGCAAGTGACTGAAATCAGTAGCTGTTGCTATTTTACATGGCTCTTACATTGCACATCTCACACTTCCACTGCACAAGGGACTATCTTGGATTAGAACCAGAAAAAAGCAGGAGAAAAGCCCAAGTCCTCCATCCTGCAATTCCTCCATCAGTCTGGGTGGCCAGGGAGGGAAAGAAACAGAGACTTCAAAGGTGCTGGAGGCTGCAGATCTAAAAGCTGATTTTCCCTTTCCACCTCCACTTCCTGGAGCATCTCTTAGAAACCTTCTGGCAGCACCCTTAAGTAAAGGGGCAAAGGAGAATATTCCAGGTCATGGAGTAGCCCCAGAGCCCCTGGGAAAAGGGAAGCAAACAAAGGCATTGAAGGCAGAGTGCTTCCCTTGGCCCTGCTGCAGGCACTGGGCTGGCACAGGTTCCCTGGGATCCCAAACCAACCCAGCTGCTACACAGGGGCACCCACAGCTTCTGTCACCTCCCTCAGGAGGGGATAACGTCCCTCAGAAAGGACTAAGGATCACGAGGTTCCTTGGTGACCCGGCTCAGCACAGTGATTCAAGAGAAAACTATTTTTTTCTTGGCTGGGTGAAGTTTTCCATGGATTCCGTGAGCTGACTGAAATCACCGAACGCTCACATGACCATCACATCTGAGACAAGGGCTCAGCAAAGGCAGATCCACCCTTCCCACTTGCAGCTCAGAGGAACATTTCCAATCCCAAGGTGAAACTGCATCCATGAAAGCACCCCTGGAACATCCCCAAATCCACACTGTGAACCAGAAGCTGGTGCCTTTCTCAGCAGGGGCAAAACTCCCTGTCCTGCTCCGTGGGTTTGGCTCTTTTACATTCCAGTAGATGGACTGGCTATGGCTGTGCACCAGGCTCTTCCTACACACCAGGCTCTTCCCTGCTTCCTCGTGTTTCCACACCTCCATGACAGTCGTGCTGGAGCCAGGAGAATGGCCCTGAGGGGCCAAAGTGGATTCTGAAGCTATGAGAAAGGAAGTAAAGCAACGGGCATGTTCACACCAGCTGGAGTCACAAGGAGCCCTGTGATTCTCCAGGATTATTTTAATCCTTCATGTGAGAAGGCAGGGAGGTGAATCTTGGTAGGATGTGGCTTATTCCTGAGGGATGCAGTCTGTGTAGGTGAAGGAAAGTGGTGAGTGCTCCTTTTACAGAGCAAAAGGGCAAGAACCAACACAGACACCACAAGGAACACTCGAGCCTCACAGCAACACAAGGACAGGACACCAAACTTGTCATGCATTTACCAAAGAAAAAATATGAAAATACGTGAGAAAAGTAACACTTTAACTGAGAACAGATTTTTCACTGCTTCCCTTCAACACTGAGATTGTTCTCTATAGTACTACCTGATTTGAAGCCTTCTAATTCTTTAATTAGCAATTCATTTCAGTGCCATTAGTTCATTAGCAGGCTGAAGCTTTCAGGAGATGCTTTACATACCACCTTGAACGTGTCAGCTCTTGCCTCCTCCTGGATACACACTTTGAGAAGGGCACCCTTCCCCTCTGAGCTGTGTCCAGCAGTGCCCAGCTCCATCCTGTGCTAAGGAACGGGTCCAAATCCTGCAGCTCCATCCCTACAAATGCTCCCACTATTGTTTCAAACAACCAACTGCTACAGTCAAGCCAAACCATGATGGATGTTTGGGACCTGTCCCTGCACAGCCCCCTGACCAAACACCAGGTGCAGCACCACCCAAGCAGTGACAGGAACACAGGAGGGTGTTTGGAAGGGAGAATTCCAAGGGAAGACAAGATTATGCAGGGGTCAGGCTGCAATTCCACATTATCTCCCAGGAGAGGGGTTTTAAATTGTCCTTTTCTGGTTTAGGGATTAAGTGCTGTGGGAAAGGAGATGGCCAGCACTGGGGACAGGGAGCAAGGAGAGATCACAGACAAGGTCCAGCCTGGAGCTGATAAATTATCCCAGCTCCTACCCCTTAGTGCCCTGGTGGGTACAGTGTTTATAGGAAGTGACAGTAAGTGGAGTGTTAAGCACTAATTTACACTCAGGCAATCTTTTTACTGGACATGACAAACAAAAAACAACAGTCAACACTGAAAAAAAGTAAAATCAAGGAATCTACCATTAAAATATAGGCACAAAGGTCTCAAAATTCAAGGTACAGACATTCCCAGATGGCACGAGGAGCTACAGGGCACATGTCTCTATGTAGGCAGTTCCCTCCAGCCATCTGAGCACTTCAAAGCAGAAGGGAGGGGAAGGAGGAGGTGACCATTTGTGCTTAACTATAAAGTTCTTTAACAAAAATTCCTGAGGGTTTTAACCTAATGGAACTAGAGTCAGAAGGCTGAAGTCCTCCCACAACCTTGCAGAGGGAAACCAGGAGATAACTGTCATTTAGTCTTCCTCCATATCAGAATTCTGCCCAGAAGCTGCTGAACATCCACAGAACCACACCTCTGGCTGCTCCCAGGCTCATATCTAACCTAAGTCCGTATATAATGTGCCTGTATATTAAAAGAAGTGACCAAGGGACAAGACTTTTTAAAATATGCCACAATACCAGAGATATGGGGCTGCTACCCAGCCAGTTTCCTCTTTTTTGTGATGATTTCATATAAAGGTCCTCAAAGGAAGCAGTGCTGATACTGGAGGACAAACTGCTGGTTAAGAAAGGAATTTCCAGCTCGTGCTACTTTGGTGCAGGAAGTTCTCTGACACAGCTTGAGAAAGAGCCATTTAGCAGCAGCTTGTGCAACTGGTTGCCCTCTGCTCTAAACTGATGGAGTGATGGGTATCTGGGACACCAGGGACATGCACTCCTCAGCTGAGGGGGTCCCTCGAGGTGGGAGGCACTTTTGGGGCTCAGGATCCCGAGGAGCAGCTCAGCAGCTCCAACACACAGCCTGGCTCCTGGGAGAGCTCCTGGGACAGGGAGGATTGCACCAGGAGCTCCCTCCCAGAGCCACAGGAACAGGGACAAGGATCACCAGGGAGCCTTTGGGGGCATTTGTCCTCATTGCAGCAAGAAACTCTATCCATTGCTAAAGAGGTCACACACACATGGATATTTACACCATCCTTAAGAACCTCCATGCTGGAGGTGGAGGTTTTAAACCTGTTTTATTGCAGATATTAAAGCCTCTTTAATTCAGGAACAATTACAGCATTCCCATGTTGCACAGCAAAAATACAGAGCCATGTAGATTTTTAAGCAGATTTAACTGAAAACAATTTTCCTGGATGCCCAAAGCACTGCATGTGGCTTTTCCAACAGTTACCACATCCCTATCTGCATAAAGAGCTCTCATTCCATAATCTTCCATAATGCTTTAAGATGAAAAGTATCCTGCCCTTCCCATTCCTCCCGAGTCATCTCACTCTTCATCCTTTTCTAGTTCCCCAGCAAAGGTGATGAGGCACTAAGGTTTTCCTGGACAAATGGTGTCATTTGATGGCACAAGAACCGAGAGGTGCAGGAGCCCCTTACGCAAGGCAGTGGCTTTAACGTAAGGCAGGAGTGCCCGAGGTCAGTGCTCACCTGGGCAGCACAAACCCTGATCTCCCAGGGCAGGAAGAGCTTTGCTGGATCAGACAGCAGCACAGCCCCCTCCATCCCCAGGGCAACTATGCTGCTGCTACCAGCAAAGTAACTGTTCATTTCCCCAGACACTGCTGAAATATATTCCTTAAATATTGTACAGGGACAGCAATTCAGGAGCATTTATAAGGTTTGCATCCCAGTTTGGACAAAGCCCTACCTGTGTATTTGCATTATATCCGATAAAAGGGATGGATTTATGATTTTTCCGCCTATGATTAAAAACCAACATTCCTTTAAAAAAATAAAGTAGGGGCTAATCACGAATACCTGCAGCATTTCTGCCCTAATTCTGCCAGCAGAAGTTTCACTAACCACATCCTTGGATTGATGTGCAATTCCCTGCCTGTTATGTAACATCAGCTGATGTCTCCTGCAATTGGTGCTGAGAATGGGCACAGCCAGAACTGCACCCCCAAACACTCCAACTCCCCAAAATCATCACATTTTAGCAACAAATTACCAGAACCCAAAAAAACCCCACCAAAACCCTAGCTCACTCAAAGCCAGGCAAAATAACATTTACTCTAAAGCACTTTGGTTAAGTCTGTGTTTTTTTGGCTAAGTCTGTTTATTTAAAAGGGAATTTTAAGGACCTGTAGAGAAGGAGTTTAACTGAGTTTTCCTTAAGGAAAAAGAGAAAACAGATGCTGTAGAATTCCAAAGCACCCAAGTCCCCCTAACCCACAGAGTTCTTCAGGGACCACCCCCACAAGTTAAGGTGTGCCGAGTTGAGCTATTCACATCTTCTCACAAATGTTCACTAAATGGATTAATTGACAATATAGACAACTATAGGATCATTTGTAGTAGATACACATGTGATTTCAGGATTTACTTAAGCCCATGTCCAAATTTTCTAAACCACACACAACACCTGTGGATTTGTCTGAGGTTTCTTAGGGCCATGGATCAGTTTGCTGGTGAAGCCGACTCTCCAGTTAAGTGGAATATTAAGCATGATGCCTTTCCATATTTTAAGTATAACCAAGTGATTGTATCCACATCCTGTGATGTGTTCCTCCATGTTTAAGAGCACACAGCCAAGACAAAGTATTTTGCAAGGTCAGCTATTTCCTCAGCCACCCTCACTTTTACATAACACAGTTTCTTCCCTTTCATCCCACGGGTTATTAATCTTTCCCATACCCCAATATAACCAACAGCACTCTTGAAGGGGAAACCCAACTGGAAATCCCCACCAGGAGTTCCAGATCTGGAATTCTGATTCATTTAATCACACTTGCTATAGCCTGAGGTACCTGGCCTTGGCTACATGAAAAAGCTTTTTCCTCTGGTTATTCAAGTGGACACTTCCACTGGGATTGACTCACACCCAACGTGCCTGGAGATGCTTCTGAACCACCACAGTGACCCCATACAAGGCCTTTTGTAAAAATAAGAAATCCAAAAGCTTTTGGGAGGCCAAGGGAGGATGTGTGCACAGCTAAAGGACAGAGAAGGCTGTTTTCCAGGGGGGTAAATGCAATGCCAACGCACACTGTGCAGTGACAGAGCCCTGAGGCAGCGGGAGGCACATCCAGGCACGCAGGGCAGTGGGGAAAAGCCCAGGGGGCTCTGCTTGAAGGACCATCCCTGCCACAGGTGGGGTGAGGGGCTGCCATGGCACCTAAGGAAAAGCCAACAGGTACAAACACTGCCTGATATGTCCCATGGCAAGTCCCAGAGCACTCCAGGTATGATCCTACAGACAGCAAGGAGTTACTTTCTGCTATTCACTAGAAAATAAATTCCCTGTTATGACAGAGAAAACAGCCCTGAAAAAGAAAAGTCCTTTAGGAATCTCCTTCTAACTGAAGGGACTGGGATAGTGAAGCTTTGACTGTTATTGTTGCTTCCAAGGGTAAAAACCCCTCCAACTTGATGAAAGCCTCATCCCACTCAAACACACCCCACATGCTCCCTCCTCTCCCATTTCCTTAATGGAAAAGCCAGTGCACATCCAGGGAAGCAGGGGCTCTCAAATGGAAAAATGTGAGCACTCTTCAGGACCCTCTGAGCAGCACTGGGAACCTGACATGAGGTGAGCTCTGGAAACACCCACATGAGGCTGTTTACTGCACAGCAGGTGCAGACACAGGGCCAGGGGCCATGGGGAGAAAGAAACACTAAGGCACAGAACAGAGCTCAAGCAAAAAAAGTTAAAATTTCACCATGCAGCTCCTATGAAATAGTAAAGAATTAATTTTATTATGGATAAACCGATTCCCACTTTGATTTCCATTTCATGTTACTGTGCCTGATCTGCTGCATATTAAGGAGTTGCTGAAATCATCACTGAACTATCAGCTTTTGCATATTGTTCCAGCTCCTGGGTCTCTCACACTCTTGCTGCAGAAGGACAGGCACTCCCACCTGAGCAAAAGTTTTAAAAATCTCATTTTTCCCTTCAGTGGCATTTATCCCCGTGGCTGTGCACAGCAGAGGAACAGCACTTGACTCCAGAACAGAGTTTCTGTTTGGTGACATCCGCCAGAGCATCAGAGCCTGTTCATGAGTAACAACTGTGACGTGCCTGCCTCTGACCCAGCTGATCCACCATGAGCTCAGGTCCCACCTGGAGCTTCTGTGCAGCCCTGGAGCACAGCATCCCTCCATTCCCAGCTGGCCCCTGAACACAGTGGCCAAGAGCATCCCCCCCACCCCATTTCAGGATTTTTGCAAGCACAGGGACGTCTCCTCTGTAACCTCCCAAAGACAGAGCAGGAGGAACAATGCAGTTCAGAACTTCCCAAAACTGTTACACAGAACAGTGAGAAACAAGGTTTGAAAGCTGAGCCGAGCAGCAGCTGGTTTGTTCCCTTTGCAGCTCCCACCCTTTCTCCTCTGTCATGAACCAAGAGACAGCCAAGGCTGGGTCAAACTCCACCGCTGCTCCATCCAGCTCAATCCAGTCTCCACACTGGAGCAGAGAATCCCCAAGTCAGCCTTCACATCCTGCCCTAAGGAACTTTGGACAAGGGCCTGGAGTGCCAGGACAATAGGCAATGGCTTCCCACTGACAGAGGGCAGGGTTAGATGGGATACTGGCAAGAAATTCTACCCTGTGAGGGTGGGGAGGCCCTGGCACAGGGTGCCCAGAGCAGCTGTGGCTGCCCCTGGATCCCTGGAAGTGTCCAAGGCCAGGTTAGACAGGGCTTGGAGCAACCCGGGATAGGGGAAGGGTGTCCCTGTCCATGGCAGGGGATGGAATGGGATGAGCTTTAAGGTCCTTTCCAACCCAAACCAGAATCCACTGCATTCTGCCAGCTTTTGAAGCCTGATGATTTTTAACACTGCTCAGCCTGCAGGGGTGAGGTGTGGATTTGGGGAGCTACCCCACGGAATGTGGCAGTGCCTTGTTAGCCAANCGCTCAGCCTGCAGGGGTGAGGTTTGAGGGGTGAGGTGGATTTGGGGAGCTACCCCACTGAATGTGGCAGTGCCTTGTTAGCCAAATTAACACCCAGCTCTGAGCCGGGCACTCACACGCTCTGCAGGGTGAGAACGACTCTCTGCTCATCCCCAACTCAGAACGACTCTCTGCTCATCCCCAACTCAGAACGACTCTCTGCTCATCCCCAACTCAGAACGACTCTCTGCTCATCCCCACAGCCAGGAGAGCCCTGGGGGACCCTGCCTTCCCCTGGTGGCCTCGGGCCTCCCAATGGCTCAGTGAACCAGCTCCCGACCCAGCCCGCACTGGGACTCAGGCTCTTCAGTGCCTCCTTTGAGCAGGGACAGCTGCCTGGCTCTTTCTTTGGAGAGATGTGGCTGATGCTGGAGCATAAGAAATGGATATTTATGGCATTTGGGAAGAGCAAAAAGAAATTTTGGGTTCTCATCCCCCGAAAAACTTTTGAAAATCAATAACTACTTAGTACAAGGAGCAAACAGCAGTGCCAGGTATTCCCTAAGCACCTGAATTGTGATTCCCTTCCCCCACTGATTTTGGCACGAGGCCATGACAAATCATCTGTATCCTCACAGAATAAATCTCCAAGTACCTATTTCAAGCAGGTTCAAACTTTCAAAGGAAAAAAAAACAACAATGTAAAGAGACCTCAAGAGGACAAGCACCTGAAACAGAGCCATGTTCATGAGAAGTACTTTGAGAATTAGTAAGAGGGTGTGAAAAAGTAAGCTCGTTTTATTTGCTGGCAGTAGAGCTGGAGCTGAAAACACACTGCTGCAAGGGGAAATTACGGAAGAGGATGCAAGGACCTGAAAAAGAGGAGAGTTCATCCAGTTCTTTCAAAGCCCAGCAGTTGGGTTCGAATCTGGCCACTCTCAGCACAAGCCCCATGATAAAACAAAGGAGCAGCTCATCTTGTCACTCTCTGACTCATCTCCTGCCTTCCATGTCAGGGAAACAGAAAAGCTTTCTCCAAGCTCAGCCCAGACAGGAAGGCGAGCACTGCCCCAGCTCCAGGGGCAAACACACCCGTTTAACACCCGGACCCTGCTGCTCCAGAGGCCTCCACGGCTGTGCCTGCCAGGTCAGCTAAGCCACTGTTAGAGGCATGCAATTGCATTTTATGTTTTTGGATAGGAAAGGCTTAAGGGACTGAAACAGGGACTGTCCCTTCTCCTGGCTGACAGAGGGACAAACTGGTACAGTTTAGAGGGTCAAGACATCACCCAGGTGTGGTCAAGACCCCTCAGCCACATCCATCCCCTTCCAGCCACCCTGGAGCTGCTTCCCACCTCTGCACTTCGACAACACTCCCACTATAATTAATTATCTGATTTAAGAGTTCCAGGCTGATGGTTCTGCATTATAAAATCTCTCTCTACTCAAAGCTAATCAAACGGAGGCCAAGCACTGGCACTGCGAGTCCAGAAGCGCAGCCCCATCTGTCTGAGCCCAGCACATGCCTGTGGAAATCACCACAAATATGCAGCGCTCCGACATCAAAGACAGGAAAAGAAGAGCAGTAAAAAGGGTACCCAAGGTCAAAGCCAACGCCAGGGCTGCTAAACCCAAGGGTTTTATTAGAAGAAACCTTCCCAAAAGACTGACAGAGAAAGGTGGAAGATTTTCCCGAGAGAAGGAAAACCAAGCTTGGCAAACCTGCACGTCAGCAGCCAGAATGAAGCCATTGGGTGGGTCTGTGCCACAGGTGATGCTGAAGCATCCTGTGGTTTGGGTGGCTTTGGGGGCACAGGGGATTAGAAGAGCATTCCTTGCTTCAGTCAGAGCTAAGTGTGCCAAAATCCACCTCATTTGGTCCAATCCTGAGGTCTAAACCCCCTACCACTGAATGGAGAAGCATTTCACTCACTGAAGATGCCAAGAAAACAACTTATTTTTACTTTGTTGGGTAAGTTTGGGCATAAATTTTAAAGACATTATTAGAAAGGACAATTTGAGAGTTGTCTCACAGACACATTCCACTCTTTTTAAGCAAAGCAAAGGCCCCAAGGCCTTCAGATTCATTTCCCCTTTGATTTACAAGCCCCTACATTTATTAGCCTTCTGGACACGCGGTGAGGCTCATCCTTTGTACAGGAAATTGGAAGGAATTCAGACAAGGCTTTAGTTAAAGTTCACACTCCCCCTATTGGGCTCAGTTGCCACACAGGGATTTTACCCCAGGCACTGACTTCCAAAGCTGAAAAACAAAAACAAAAAAAACTGGAACCAGACCCTCTGACAAGAATAACAGAATTAAGATGATACTTACTAAGACACAAGGAGTGTCTGCATTGTGTGGTTGCCCTGTTGTGAAGTTGTTTCTGCATAAAGTAATCTGAGTAATTAATGAAATATTAGCCCTGTTTTTGGTCACAGAATCCCAGAATGGTTTGGGTGGGAAGAACCTTAAAGCTCATCCAGTTCCACCCCCTGCCATGGGCAGGGACACCTTCCACTATCCCAGGTTGCTCTGAGCCCCATCCAGCCTGGCCTTGGACACTGCCAGGGATGGGGAGTCCACTCCAGGACACAGATTTGGGTCCCTCCAGAGAGGTGCCAAAGAAACACACACATACAAGATTCTCCCACTTCCATCCTCATGTTGCTGTATCTATCTGAAGTTGGTTTAATTTATTTAAGACTATGGATCTTCAAGCTTTCAAGCCCTTAAAAATAAGTGCGTGCATGGGCGGGCACTTTCTGTCGGCGAGGCACGAGCTGCCTGGGGGGGAGTGATGAACACTTGTGGCTGGGCTTACTTTTTCCAGCTTGAAAGTGTGTGCTCAGCAGCCATCTATTGAAAAGTTTAAGTCATTCTTCATTTGGGGGAAAAATATCAGTTGTGCTCTCCTGACAAGGATCTCTGTGACTCGCTCAGGCCCCTCCACGTGTCTGAACTCTGGTTTTCTCTCCGTTTGTCACATACTCACTACGGGGTGTTCTGTTATCCTTTAAAGGTGCACACATACAGCCTCACTTTCCCAAATCCACAATTCATGTTCCACTCAGGGAGATGGTAACCAAAGAAGACACAGCTTCACATGCTGTTAAAAACTGGTTCAGAATACCAAATAACCAACTATTTCTAGAAAAAACAGCTGCACTGAGGTGCTTCAAATCCTGCGACAGCCTTTGTTGTCATCTCTCAGTTGCTGACAGTACCTTATGTACACAATCAAACCCATCCCTGTCCTGTTCGCCTAGTTTGTTTCACCCACCAGTACATTCGATTTTGGGGCACAACCCTCCCAAAACCTGCCTGCCCTTCACGATAAGAAACAACCATTCCCCCTCCATCCTCAACCCCCAGCAGCATTTACATTTATTTTTGCATGCCTGCTATGCCCCAGTGCTCTCTATCAGCTGCTTCCTAACAGTTTATTTCCAGGAATTAATGCCATAGTCATGTTTCATAACGATTAGAGAGCACCTACCAGCACCTTTCAGATTTATTGACGTGCAATTGGAAAAGCAGCTTTCCTTTTGGCCATCTCTATGCACTGGTAGGAAATGCTGACCTAGGAGATTCTCCTACCTTCCACCCCCACGTTGCTGCATCTATCTGAAGCTGGTTTAATTTATTTAAGACTATGGATCTTCAAGCCTTTGAGCCCTTAGAAGTCACAACTCCCTCACACACTGAAGCCAGTCTGGGGCGATGCCGGGCGAGAGCCCAACTGTTGCACAGCACCCCCGACTCGGCGCTGCCGCTGAGCAAAGCAGCTGTTTTAATAAGCGCTTACATCTTTAGCTGCCTAATGCAATAACAAAATTAAACAGGACAACATGGAGACTAATCCAGCCAGGGCGGGGAAAAGCCAGTTAGTGTTCCCAGGAGCCGGGACGAGCCGCCGGGCCCCGCGCGCAGGCGCTGCCGCCGCCGCGCTCTGCTCGGGCACGGATTTGCCAGCATCTGTTTACAGCAGCCACTCTTCCCCGGGAAGGCACGAAAGAAAATACTCTGCAGAGAATCGAAGAGGCGACACGTTCTCTCCGCAGCTTTTTGCAACTTTTCCTGCGAACTGAGCAAACAAAATGAATTCAGAACTATCAGTGCTGCTGCGGAGCTGTAGGAACAATGAGTGTGAGGCTGCCTGGAGAGAAAGGGGGGACTGAGCGCATTAACAAAAGCCCAGAGCGCGCTGGCTGTGGCCAAAGCCGGAGCCTGAAAGGCTCCTTTGTCTCTCTGGTCAATGCCAGCCCATTCAGCGGCCGATAGACAGCAGAATGAAAGTGAGGGTGGGAGGAAGAGGAGTCCTGTCTCTTCAGGGGACGTCTCCTCAGCTGCCAGGCTGTGAGGCAGAGCAGGGACTCAGAGCATGAACACAGAGCCGCGTTCCAAGCGCCCGTAACCCGGCATTGTGCAGAACAAATGCCCACTGAAAGGACACGCTCTGCTCACAGCCAGCCTTCCTGACCCAGGGACACACATTGCAGGAACTGGACATCTCGTCCCCAAAGAGCCTCCAAGTGCAATATAAATAGTAAGCTATAGAAAATAACACCCTATTTCGGAGTCCGCTGCTTTTCTGCAATCCCTTCCTCCCAACAATGAGCTATTGTTCCGCTCCTGAGAGTGAGGAAATGTTTGTGTTCCTTCTCTGGGTCCTCTACATTTAGAGACCTGCTCCTCATCTCTACATAATTCCTCACCATGCTACAAAGCACCCGGCCTTTCACAGTTCAAGAGAAAACACATTCAATATTGACTTTGCAAAAAAAAACCCAACACCCCCTTCCTCATTTCCTTAGTGCTATCATAAAACTCAACAGAGCTCAACAGCGAACCAAAATATCCAGAAATGATCAAAGGAGGAGAGTCCCGCTTGGTACTGGTGTCCCATTTAACACAGACACAGGTGACCACCAGTGTAAAAGGCAGAGTGATGAAGGCCAGCACTCTCTCCAAAGGGCTGATGCTTGCTGGGGGTGTTTCTTCTCCCAGATGTTTAAATAGGGGCACGCACACGCCACCAGCACAGGAGTGTCCATGAGGCAGGATCCTCCATGTGGTGGAAGATGTGGCTGTCGTGGACCTTCTTGTGACCCACATGTCCCAAGGAACAGAAACACTCAGCTGTAAAAACCCAAAGGGATGAATTCAGGCTGGGCTGCTCCTCTCTCAAGCTGGGCTCTTGCTGCACACTGGAGACTCCGGCCAAGGAGCGAAGTCGGAACCCTCTGTGCTTCAGCAGAGCCAAGGTTTTGGTGCAAACACGGACCCTGCAAAGAGGTTTTGCAGCAAATCTCACCCATAACGGTACAGAAGAAACACTGACGTGCAAAAAACAACCAAATGTCTGTTTCCAGCCCTTTAACGTTTTTCCTTCTCTCTGCACCAGGATCATCCCACGATCCTGCCCTAAGCAGGGAGCTCCCACACGCTCCCCAAGCAGGACACAAACACCGGCTCCACTTTCCTTCAGCAGCCTGACTTTGGATAACCACACAAAAGGCAAAGTTGGCCAAATCCCATCCTTTTTACACCGCCCCATGAGCTAATCCATATGCTGCCTTTAAACACTACACTTTCAGGGACTCCACATCTATTTTTGGAGATGGCCAAGGGGAAAGATATTCCTTTACACAAAGAAGCAAACTCATTTATTTACCTAAAAAACAAGTGTGCAATCACAGCAACAACTTCTGCAAGAACAGCTTGTAAAGATAAAAACTTTTTTCTCTGTGTGTTGTAGCTGAACTAAAAAGGAGGGAAAGCCCACCGTAAGCAGAGTTAATTAAATTGATTGATAGCCCATGCCAGAAGCGCTCACACGGCCACAGCTCACACAGGACGCTGTTTCCTTTCGGGTTTCTTTCAATACTGAAAGGACTCCTGTTCTTCACCGTTGAGATAAAGATCTTTTGAGAGGTGCTGATCTGTTGCTTCATTTGAAAATGGAGGAAAGTCTCATTAAAAACAGCCAGCTGTGCAAAAAAAGTTACTGTTCTGCATGCATCCAGAGGGGGAATCCACTCGGAGGGACCGAGCCCGGAGCCATATCCCAACACAGCCCTGGCAGCACAAAGAGGCATTTGAAACACACACACACACACACACACACACACACACACACTCCTGCCACTCTCTCCTCCTCAGCTGCAGGAATCTTTTTTGCCTCCTTTGTTTCCTCACAGGTGGGGAAGGGCGACGTCGAGCAGGCGGCTCATAAAGAGGGGAAGAGGAACGTAAAAACCGAGTCCCTTGCACAGCAAACAGCAAAGGATCGATGGCTGCTGCAAAAGTGGGAATTTACAGCTGCTCTTGTATCACATATTTTCTTTTTCCTTTTTTTTTTTTAATTTAATGTCAGGTCCAATGCTCTTAGGTACAATTATGAGAAAACCCTCAGAAGTGAGAAAAAACAAAGAAGCAGAAAGAGAAACAAAAGAAAGCTATCCTTGGGGGATAAAAGAAAGTGATTCCTGTGGTTGTCCTGTGCAGGGCCAGGAGTTGGACTTGATGATCCTTGTGGGTCCCTTCCAACTCAAGATATTCCATAATTCTGTGATCTGGCATGAAATCAGGTAATTCTTAGAGAACCCAAAACTCCAGTGAAGGCAGCAGCTGCTACAATACACAAGCTTGAAATCAAAATCTACAGAAACATGGAAATAGAGAAGAAACAAAGTCCCTAAAACACCTATTTCTGATTGGCAATGACTTGGGCTTCCGCTGGCAACTCCAACATGATGAACAGCAGTTGGACATCAATAAATTCCTTTTCACCCTCCTAAGATAGAGCTGCTGTGCTGGTCATTAAGAACAAACCCAAGCAGAGTATTTCTTTATACTCCCAATCACAACATGCAGCACAAAGCATTAAACAAGAACTCCTCACTCCAAAACTTTAATGTTTCCACCATAGCCAGGAGAACACCAATAATCAGCAGCAAAGTACACCCTGTTCTCAGATAAAGCAAGATGTATTTGTTCTACTTAATTCTGCTTTGTACAGTCCAGATACCACACGTTTTGAGATGCAATTAAGAAATGCAAGCATTTAAAATCAATCTATGATAAAAGTTACTCATTAAAACAATCAAAGTGAAAAAAAAAAGCAGTTCTCAAATATGCTACTACACAGTACAGGAGAGCTACGAGACACTGCTTATACCTGAATATTCATGTGAAACAGAAAGACCTAGGAAAAGCCAGACAAAAACCTCATTAAGGTTATTAGGACCAGTAGAAGAGCTCCGAGTGTAGGTGCCACAGAGCAGGCAGATTTAAGTCCCAACTGTTGGGCTCTTTGCTGCTTTCAGCACAAACACTGCAGCCTCAATACTCAGAGATTAACAGCCTTTAAGGGACGAGCAACACGAGCAAAATGTGTCAACCAAACGAGCTTCTTCTGTAGAGGTTTCCTGGGTTTATGTTCTTTGCTTTTACTGAGTCATAAACTGCAAAGGGGACGATGCATTTTGGGTACAGACACTACAACCACCAACTGATCTCACCCTGTCCTGCAGCTACCTGAGTGAGCTCTGAGATTGTTAAAATATTGTCCTGTCCCCTGGCACCGTGCAAAGCAAGCCCAGAAACTCTGCTTTTCCCACAGAAATCAGAGCCTGCCCTCTGATCCTACCTGCTCCCAAAGCTCACAAGAGCAGCACCTGAGGCCTCTCGTGTGGGCTTCCCCTCGTGGGTAACTTCACATGGTGACCCAGAAACCAAAGCCTACAAATGGACACCCTGGGCACAGCACAGACAAGCCCTGCCTGGGAACAAAGCACAAAACTCACAATTGCAGCTGACAGATGGAACAACTCCTTGCTTGAGGGCACCATGCGATGAACCACACGAGCTTTGGCCTTTGCTGCCCAGGCTCACACCGAAGGTTGCAAAGGGAAATCGATATTATTACTAGACACTGCCAAAATGACAATATCATGCAACACTTGCCAGGTCACCTGCATCTGATCTTTACTTTTCAGTCCCTGGAAAGAGTCTTCTGTTGCAATTCCCTCCTATTTAACAGGAATTTAGCAAGTCAGCTGCTCTGATTCACTCTACAGCCAGGGCATGTCAAAAAAATAAGGAAGCTCCCTTAAAATAATCCTGATTCATTTGCCTCCCATGCAAGTGACCCCACTTTCTTCCCCTCAATCCATCTGCAACCTGGTTCCTCTGGAGCAGCAGGGAGGAGCAAACAGCCTTGGCTGTTTCACAGAACCCCAGACCTTACAGACCATCCAGGCCCAGGCCCTGCCACGGGCAGGGATCTCACCCACCAGGGCTGTGTTTCCACACACCCTCCCTGGCCCAGCGCTGCTTCTGAGGCTTTAGTCCAGATAAAACTGCTGATTTCCTGAGCTGAAGATAGAAACCTCCAGCAAGGAACAGTTTTGTTCTCACCTTTAGGCAAGAGAGAACACCCAGGCAAACCTCAGCCACACCACAAGTCCCCTACAAGACGGCAAAGGACGGCTTTGCTGCGCTCCACAGAGGGCCAAGGCCTTCAGCTGGACAAGCCCCACTCCCTCAACAGCAGCACCCCCTGAACCCAACCCGGGCAAACAGCTCAGGACCTCACACTATGACACAGTGGCAACAAGGGCAGTGCCTGAACTAAGGGCTAAAACATTTACTGCCTCACCAAATGTTTCTTAGAATCACAGAATGTCCTGAGCTGGAATGGACCCACAAGGATCTCGAGTCCAACTCCTGGCCCTGCACAGACACCCCACCCTGGGCATCCCTGGGAGTGCTGTCCAAATGCTCCTGGATCAGTGGCAGCCTCGGGGCTGGGACCATTCCCTGGGGAGTTTGGGCAGTGCCCCAGCACTCTCTAGGGGAAGAACCTTTCCCTGATCTCCAGCCTGACCCTCCCTGGCACAGCTCCAGCTGCTCCCTGAGCTCCTGTCCTTTTTCACAAAGCAGATACTGGAGCTGCCCCTCCACTGTCCCCTGGGAGGAAGCCAAATACAAAAGGAGCTGAAGTCCCTCCATCAATGGCAGCTCGATGGTTTTACTGATCTATCTGGGCTGTGTTTTGGGTGACAACCCTCAGTGCTGCAGTGGACTCCCCTTGCTCTGAAATGCCCAGTTTTGGCACAGTACCTTTACTATGGAATGAAGCTGCAAGTACCAAAGGGGAGATCTGCTCTGTCCAGCAGCATTTGGATCAGTCTGACTTCAGAGCTATGGCAGAGACAACCTGGGGAGCAGCACACCCCAATCCCGGCCTAAAAATAACTGCATTCCAGGAGCCACAGTCAATTCCAACTCCATTACTCAATCTTGATTAAATCTAACGTTCAGTATATTTCTTAATCAACTTGCCTCAAGTGACTACCTTAAGGTTAATCTCTCAAAGCCATTTGCAGGGAAGAGGAGATTCTTCCAGAGCCTGAACACACCAAGGAGCAGGTAGAACATGAAAATCATTATCCACAAAGCTTGTTCTTTCCAAAAATATTTGGCAAAGCACTGGGGTTTTTTTGTCTGTTTCATATAAACACGATGTAAAACGAAGTTAAAACAAAGTCTCAAAAATGCCCTTCAGCATTTAAAAATGATCCAAACTCAGAGGGAAGAAAGCATCTTGAACAAGGCATTTCGCAGCACGGTGCAGCAAAGAAAAAAGTCCTTTGGATACTGCTAACTGCTAACTGTTATTTTTGCTATTAACTACAACAGAAGGGAAAATAAATCCAGTACCTGACAGAGAGAGATATCTTTACACTGTTTTCCTTGATGAAGTCCTCCTAGAGCAGCCTCTGGCTCCCAAGCATTTGGTAAGTGTTAAAAACCACATTTATGTATGGAACAGTTCAACAGGGAAGTGGGATGCCAGCTCCCAGACCCCCAAGCACACAGGGAGGCACCTCTGCACACTGCAAACCTCCCTCCAGAGAGGATGGAATGCAAAGGGGCTGCCAAAAAGCCTCCAGCTGCTGCTCAGGAAGGCGTTTCTGCCCCAGCTGATAACGCCCTGCAGAAAGCCAACCACACCCACCCCTGGCCTGGCAGCTCAAAACCCACCCGAGTCCTCCCTGGCCTGTGTCAGCAAAATGATCCTTGCTTGAAACAGTTAAACATGGAAGTGAATGGAATCATAGAATCCCAGCTTCGGGTTGGAAGGAACTTTAAAGCTCATCTCATTCCACCACCTGCCTTGGACAGGGACTCATTCCACTGTCCCAGGCTGCTCCAAACCCTGTCCAACCTGGCCTCAAACACTTCCAGGGATGGAGCTGGAAAAAACTCCTGGGTCACTTTCTCAAGCAAAGCCACCAAGCAAACTAATTACAACATTCCCTGGGGAAGATGGAAGATGCTCATCCCAGATGGGAGGCAGATCCAAGGTGGTCAGAAGCATCGCTCCCAGGGAACGAGGAGGAGTCTTCAGAGTGAAGAAACTACATTGTTCAAGAGATGGGGGGAAAGAAGGAATCTCTAACAGGAGATATGCATTCAAAGAAAAGCACCACACCCACGAAATTCCCAAGCAGTGGCCAAGGAAGAGCTGTGGGAGACACAGGCAAATCTGACATGAGGCAATGTCAGAGCCAGAACTTGGGAGGAGAATTTCATTTCCCTTTATTGCATTTTGAAGTAGAAAAAAAAGTAACAGTAGTAGTCTCACACTAAACAGCAGCTACACAGGGCTAAGACTGAGCAAACCTCCTGGTAAAAATATCCAAAGCAAGGCTGTGAGCAAGCTGGCCTGATGGAGATGACAAGGAGTGACTGGGAGGAGACACCCAGGGAGAACAGGGCTTTGATCTCCTGTCTGGCCAGACACACACCCCAGCCTACCCTTTTCTGGAGTTACTTTGGCTTTTGGTCTCCTCCAAAAGGAACAGGAATGGTTCCTCAGCTGTTCTCCGCACCTTTGGCTGCATCAGATGCTTGTGCACTTTTAGTTTGGCAGGAAGAAGAGTATTTTTAATAAAATGCCACAGACCAGACAACAGAGCTGAAGCCACAGCCATCTTCCAACCGTCCCATTCTGAAATGCAACTGCAGATACAAGTTACTGTCAAATCCTCCTGTATTTGTCAGAGAGTTAGAACCAATTCGCATCAAACAGCCAAACCAGGCACCATCTCACACGAACTGAATCACATTCCAACAAAAGCAAAGGTCCCCAGTTCAGTGTGGCTGTCCCCTGGCTGGCAGCTGAAACAGCAGTTTGTGGCCCCACACCAGCCCAGGGAGAGGCTCTGAGCTGCTCAGCCCCTGTCCGTGGCTGCTTTGAGGGAACCTGATAAACACTTCAGGGTGTGGGTTGGGAAGTGCAGAGCCACTGTGGGCAGAGGACACCTACCAGGAAACATGCTCCAGTGCCAGCAGCCTCGCCAGGAGGAGAAAATGGGGATTGTTTGGGCTTTGTTTCCTTCAGAGCAGTTACTTAACACACAGAGTTATTTCTATACCGAGTCTGCCCTGCACACACATAACCAGGTAAGAGCATTACAGCCCCAACAGCCAAAGCAGACAGGGCCAGGTGATGTAACTAACACGGCACAGACAGAGGAAGGCAAAGCAGGAGGGAAAGGATCTCATCGCAGAGAAAGGTTCCCAAGCTTTTATCCAGGCTTTATTCAGCTTACAGCCTGGAATAAACTTCCACATGGGTACGACAGCCTACCTTTCCTCATTCACAAAGAAAATTCACAAAGTAAAACCTCACATCTCTGGCCTCCCTTCAGCACCAGCAGGTTTGCAGCTGGGGGCACGTTGTTACACGACTGGAGAAGAAAGTTCCCATCCAGACCGCAGCGCTTTTCGCAGCAATTTTCACCCAGGAGTCTGAATTGCTTTGAAGTACTAAAAACCAGCTGACTCTTCCCTTCCTGTGCCTGCCACCAACACAGAACTGCCCCGGCCCACTCACCTCCAACTCTGTGCCCTAAAATCACAAATAAAGCACTCCAGCTACTCAGGCTACACCCCACAGGCCTCTGCTCCACAGGACAGCCCCTGCTCGTGTCCCAGGGCTTGGGGACCCTGCTGCAGCATCCTTCTCTTCCTTCCATCTGTATGACAAGCAGGAACAGCAAACAGCCTGGCATTTCACCATCTCATTCACTCAGCTGCGCTTCCTGCCGTGCCTCTAATGCTTCACACTGTGACCTCACGGGGACATGCAATGCTCTGCTGGTCACTGCTGTGGTGACAGCACTGTTGTCACCCACAGTGATGGTGCTCCTGTCAGCTGAGCAGGG
The DNA here is from genome assembly GCA_013398175.1 of Climacteris rufus. NCBI lineage: Eukaryota > Metazoa > Chordata > Aves > Passeriformes > Climacteridae > Climacteris > Climacteris rufus. Next base: position 28,232 of record VZRZ01006635.1, read on the forward strand.
AATTCTAGCAGGATGATTCTCCAGAGCATTGATGCTCATTTCCACTCCCAGTTCTGTAACGCCTCATGATTCCCCCCCCCCCC
>VZRZ01006635.1:28328-38373 GCA_013398175.1 Climacteris rufus
CCCATAATCTTTATTTCAACAGTTTATCAAAATGAAATGAAACCCCAGGTACCTTCTGGCCACATGCTGAGCTTATGACTTCCCCTGAGTTAAAATCCTACGTCATACAAAATGAAATCCTGGGAAAGCAGGCATCCAGGGAGGGCAGCACAACCCTTCTTACTGCACAAAACCAAAGTTCACAGGGGAAGGAGGTAGGATGGGAGCTCTGGGTCCCCTCAGGTCAATCCTCTGCACCTTCCATTTCCCTCATATGGAATCTCAGGTGCACACTTCACACAGAGCTCTGCAGGGGGATCCAAGAAAGAGTAACAGCAATGACATATTCATCCCAGCTGGGTTGAAGATGAGCAGTAAATTAGTCTCTGAGCATTTCTCATTTAAAGAAATCCTGGTTTACTTCCATTGGCTCTGCCTGTTGGATACAAGGTCAGGTGGGATGGGGCTTGGAGCCACCTGGCTTAGTGGAAGGTGTCCCTGCCCATGGCAGAGGGTGGAACTGGATGAATTTTGAGGCCCTTCCCTACCAGTCCAGGATGCTACAAACTTGGGCCACGAACACAGGGATAAAACACAAAGGGAAGGCTGCAACTGCTGCCAGGGGCTCTCTGAGGCGATGCCACACGGCCAAACCAACTCACAGGCACCCGATGTGCCTGATGTGCCACCCCACATGGGAAAGGAATGGGAATTTCAGGACCTGTCCCTGCCTTCTGGTTGCAATGGGAGAGCCCAAGCACCACCACAGGCAGGACAGCTCCTTTTCTGATGAGCATAAACCCCAACTGTGTTAATTTCAGACTGCAATATCAACATATTCACAGCAGGGCTTTAAAGGCTGAACCCCCCACCTACAAACACTACCCAGACACTTGGATTTCATCACCACCACAGCCACGAGTGCCACCACAACCTAAAGCATGAAGAGGGAGGCTCTGAGCTCTGAGGTGATGGTGACCAGTGCTATTTTAGCAGCCTTTTTTTTCAGATTAACCATAATCAAGACAAACACTGTGGAGGGCAGGAAGAAAAGAATAAGGAAGTGTTCTTCCCTTAAAAGCTGATGGTTTTTCTGGAACACTGCAGAACAGGAATGGATCGAATCAAACATTTCTGGTTATCCCCAGCATTTCTGATATTGTCAGGGGCTGCAGTGCAGTCTGATTCACCAAACTGTCTGGCTGAAATACACTTCATCTTTTCCCTTTTTCCCCCAATCCAGAGACATTTTGGACCCACTTGTAGACAGTGTGGATGATAAAGATTTTTGTCTCCCATTCCTAAGCAAAAACACAATCTTAAGCACAGCATAATAAAAACAAGGATGGAGACAGACCACTAGGAAAAGCAATCCAAGCTTGAGCAGGGGACTCTCCTCTCCTCTGAGGGAGTATTTGCAACCCTCTCCTTCCGGAGGTGGAAGTGCATCAGACTTCTCCAAGAGATTCCAAACCTTCTGGAGTTTTAGCTCAATCAGTGAGACCTCAAACTCCCTAATGGAGACCAAGAGTTATCTCTGCTTTCAACACTTCCCAGCTTGGCTGCATTTTTCCCCCACAAACTCCTTTCAAAGAAGACAGAGCTGTGCTGACAATGGAGAAGCAGCTCTCCTCCCTCTCCCGCTCCCTTGTTTTATTGCTGGCCTCCAGCTCCTTTCCCCACGCCCTTCCCAGGCTGATTAACGCTCATCCTGGACCATCAGGTGTCTGGCAATTGAAGCTTTTACACCACTCCACGCTGTAACTCCCTGTCAGGCTCACAGGTTTCACTAGAAAGCTTCCTGCTCGCTGTTCCCAGCCCTGACATCCCGGCCTTTCAGTGGGACATTCTGGACAGAGGGCCCGGCTATAAAATTCTCATGTTCTTCGGCTGCCAGGACAGGAATTTGGTGACAGTACAATTCATTTATATATTTAATGATCTGAATGTCAGCCTGAGTGGATAAAGTGTGCTTTGGCTGCAGCAAGGCAGGGATGGGGCTGTGCCCAGGGCCAATTGTTTCAGGGAATGCCAGCGATGCCAGGTACCGCTGCCACGGCCACTGCAGTGCAACGGGGTCTCTGGGGGAAAATGGGAATTATATCAACTTAAATGTGCTGCACAACCTCACAACCAAATACGGAAACATAAAGGAGTTTATTTGTGCAGATGAACTTTTTTTAAATTTAAAAAAGTGTTTTGGAAAAGTAATCAATACAATTAAGGTGAACAGCTTGAACTCTTCAAAACTCAGGCTTTGTGATATTTGCATATCAACAAAAATTAGGTCTTTTTTTCTTTTGAAGAGACAGACATAAAGGTACTTTGAAATCAACTTTAAAACAGAACGCTGAAGGAAAACATCCAACTCAAGTTGGACAGGATGACAGCTGAATTATCTGCATTCACAAATCTAAATTATGAAACACAGAGCCCAGAAAAGTTAATTATTTGAAGAGAGACCGTCCAGTGACAAGGATTTATATCTGTGTGAGCACTGGTGAGAAAGAGTGACACAAACTGAAGCTGGTTTTATATTCTACAGCAGGTGGAACTCAAGATGTCTCACCAGCTCAAATACTACATCCAAAAGCACCTTCCACACAAGCCTTGCCATGCTAACGCTGGGCATGAACCACCAGCTGCTGGAACCCTCTTCCCAGAACACTCCAGAGCTCGAGGTGCACCATGAATTTCACATTAAGAGTCACAATAAACAGGCTTTAAATGCTTTTTTTTTAAATGCTTTTACTTACCACCTTCTTGAATTCCCCCCAAGTAAGTGGTATAGGTTACCCACCCTCAGTTACAGAACCCTGCTGAGTTCCCTTTCCAATAGAATATATTGAGTCAGCCCAAATCAGCTGCACATTGCAAACCACAGTGTCCAGTGTGGAACCTGTACATCACCCCAAACAGGAATTCAAGACTACCAGAAAGTTTTCAAGCCAGATTACAGCCTGAATTTCACATCAGACCTGACAGAAGAGCAAGATGATCTTCTGTGGAAGACCTCACGACAGCCCCAGGACAGAAGGCAGTGGAAATGCACTCTTTTTTCCCAGACAGGTCCTTTCCTCAGGATCCTTAGGAGCTTTCCCAAGACAGCAGCTGACTAAAAAACCAAAGCTGAAAGGAGCATCACTAAAAAACTTTCCCTTTGATGCACATAGGATAAGCCTCCTCCTTAGTCTGAATGACCAAAGACTTCTCTCATTTTTGCCTTTTGGCAAGAGAACAAAATAAGCCCAGAAAATGCCAGTTTCAAGGCACAGTAACTTCTATGACTTATTAATAACACATAAAAGAGGAAAATCTGTTCTCAGACAACCATTAGCACAGTCATAGCATCGGCTCAAATGGATCTGCAACCACCACCAGCAACACAGACACTGCAATCAGACTCCTCTGACTCCTCTGAGTAACTCAGTAACTCACAGTCATCCTCACGTGTAAATCAAACCCAAACCCAAACACACAATCATCTGGCAACCCCAAACAGAGCAGCCCTGCAATGTTTATCAGTTTCCACCTTCCAAAAGCTTTCCAAACTCAGGAAAATCTCTGTTATTTAAGACCTTTAACTGCATTAACTCCTCCTTGCTCGGTGTTTTCACAGCACCAAGAGCAAACTCCGAAGCTGGCAGGGAGATTTCCTTCCCATCAGTTCAGTCCCCTCCCCTGCTAAAAGCAGGGATGGTCTTTTACAGCTATTCCTGTGCAGCCACTCTAACTCCAGAGCACGGGAGTCTCATTCCTGCTGAGCTCAAGCACTTGGAAAGGAGCAGCTGCTCTCTGCACCTCGACAAGTCCTAACCCATTTCAACACTTCAGCGATGCATTTGGAGAGCGCTGTTGGTATCGGTCGAGGACGGGATACGTTCTTCTTCCGAGACACTTTAGAAGCCACTTGGCTTTTTTTGCAAGGCTATCTAAAGCTCTAGAAATATTTTAACTCTCATCTAGATAAAGGAAACACAACGGTGTTACAACCAACAACCCAAATGCCGTATTTTTGGTGGCAGAATTGATTTACACCTGATACAATCTCGGTGTGGGGAAACTTGTCCTTTTCTCTCCATCTCAACCACGCAGCAAACAAAGGTAAAAACACCTCCTTGGGTACAATCAAAATACAGTGCATGTAATTTTCCTTTCAGGAAAGAAAAAATATAATCATGCTGTCCCATTAACCTAGTTACATGCCCAGCAGCAATTTGACTCAGGTCCCATCAGCAACAGCGTGCCATCACCTATTCCAGAAAGAGGGAGCGTGCTCTGGGACACCTTCCAAAGGTACAGAATCAACCATAGGAATAACAGGCACCAGAAAATTTCACTAGCCTAAAAGCTTATTTTGCTCTCCACCCTTTGATCCTTTTCTTTTTTAAGAACACATTCTATTTTCTTCTTCCAGCTGTTCCACATCATCAGCTCCTATCTGGGAGGCAAAACGAACTTCATGGTTTGGGAAGGAAAGCTGTGCAGAGAAGTGCTTGAAATTGCAGCAAGTGTAAAATGGAGCACCCTGAGAGTCTCATCAACTATACTGCCTCAAAAAACAAGAAGAAAAATTAGTTCCCCTGGTTCCTCCAGACCACAGGGCACACGACTCCTCCCCCAACATGTTCAGGCCTCGGAACAAACACCAGTCTTCTCTTCCCCATTCATTCCAGAAAAGCTTTTGCAATTGCCAGCAGCCACATTCAAGTGACAGATAAAGTTTCCTACCAAAGCAATGCCTGTAAAACAGTGATACTACCCATCTATAATTCCCCAGAGTAAAAATTCCAGCAGCTCTAATCATATTAGCGGATTTACACACAACTGAACTTGACAGTTGACTGGCCCTGAAATTGCCGGATTAGGGAGAAAAAGAAAATATGGGTTACCTCTGACTTCTACAGGGAGATCTTCACTGCTAACTCCTGCTACAAAACAAAAGTGGAGCAAATGCACCAGCTCAACATACCCCAATGTTTGCTAACGACATGGAAAAGCCTTTCAGTCTGAAAATGATGGACAAAATCCATATGCACACAGATGAAAATCCTTCTATGTCCCAACATCTAAAAGGGAAGTTATTTGTTCTGAATTTTGTTACTCTCTCACCAACTTCTTACACAAACTCTGTTCCCAAATCAGAGCTGCTCATTAAATACATATACATTTAAATGGATAAAGTAACCTTCTCCCAAAGAACATATACAACCATGTCCTTGGGATGTGAGGCGAAAATAAGCCATTTGAAATCACGTTTTTGAAACAGTTTTCTCCAAGAGATTTCACCACAAAAATCTTACAAAGCTGGTGAAGTGACATATCTGCGCTCTAACATGATTAGCTTTTGTCATTAAATAAATTAAAGCTATTGCTGCTTGAAAGAACACTAAGATGTGCCAAGGCTGAGGAACATCAACAAGGGAGATGGCAGAGAGGGCTAAAGGCACTTAATTTTTTGGCAACACGCTCCCCAGTCCAGGCCCGTTCCTCCCCTGCAGAGGAGCCACCACCACGGAGCAGCAGGGAAAGTCTCTTTCTCGAGCTCCTCTCCCGCTGCTCTAACCCTCCCAAGGTGTTTGATCTCCACAGCTTCAACATTCCTGAATGGAAACACCTCCCAGGCAACACCTCTGCCCCTTCTCCCCCTTCATCCAGCCGACATCTCAGGATGCTCCCTCCTCAATCTAACACAGGAAGAGCGAGGGACACCTCTGATCTCAGCCATCCCCTCCTCCTGCCCACCTCTTGCTGCTCCTTCCCTTTCAGGACCGTGCTCCTGACACAGGGCTGCCACTGGCACCTGGAGAGCTTTCCAGCCACACTGTGGGCACGGCCAAAGCTGCAGGGAGAGCTGCACACAAGAGCCACGACCGCGCTCTTCAGCTGACTTCTGTGCCTGAGCAGCTTCTGAACCCCTCGTCCTCATCTTCAAACTCATCAACAGACAAACGCCAGAGAGCACAGAGCTGCTCCACCCCCAGTCTGGGAAAACACCACTGGAATGGATGTGAGCAGGGAGGGAAGATGGAGTTGGCTCCAAACTTCCAGAGGGCATCACAGCAACCCAGAGATCCGACCCTTCGGCACAAGCTGCAGTTGCTCTCCTGGGACAGATCCTCGGGCACTTTCCCTTCCAGCTCAACTCTTTGTTCACAGAGAGATGACAGAGAATTCCAGACACCCAAATCCTCCTCAACAGTCTTGATTTAACCAGATGTCCGAGGCAGGCCCGGCCTGCATCCCAACACCAGGCAAGCACTGCCAGGAACTCACCCCAACTTCTCACACTGCCTCAGACATTCCTGAATGCCATCCTGCTGTCCTCCTGGGCTTTTGGGAAGCTCCTCACATCCAGAAGATGCCACCCAACAGAGCAGGAACCAGCACATCACTTCCTGAAAGGGACTACAGCACAGTTAGCTGGAGCAATGCAGGAAAGACTAAAACTAAATTAGTAAGGCAACATTAACAAAACACACATTTCTATGCACAGCAATGATGGAATTCACACAGGAATCAGTCCCCCAAACACCGATCCTTCCTCTCTGCTTCTCAGAAATGGAATTAACAAGGAGGTAGAAGAGGAAAAAAACTCGTAACAGTCTGTTGAAACCCACCCTGAGCCTGCCAGGACCTGCAATAACCTGAGGAACACCCAGTTTTTCAGAGATGTCCAATGCCACGCACAGGGATAGATTAAAGTCAAGCTTACTTGTGCCTGCACATCAACAACCAGGAACTCCCTCCAAATGCAAAGAAGTTGGGAAAAGAAAACAAAACCCTACTGATACCAGCCCCAAGCTGCAGACAGCTCTGATCTGGCTCGGCCTGAACAGTGTCACACTAAGCAGCAGCTGGGGGACCTCAGCCCAGGCCCATCCATCAACCTGGCTGTCCTCTGCAGGCCAGTGTTTGCCATGTCTGGGCTGGGGAGAAACCAGTGAGCTGGTGATATTGATCCACAAAATGTATTCACAGCACGGGGACTTTTGAAAGAGCAGCTTGGTGTAACACACCCACACACCCACAAACCCTTTGCTCCTCAGTGGGAGGAAAGAACAGGCTGTAGTGTGACCCAGGTGCACCATCACAGTCACACCACACAGGCCCACACTGCACTTGCAGCCCAGGGGTACCTTTGTCACTGCACATTTTTATGCAAGAAGTCTCACTCCAGACTTCCCTGGAATTTTTCCTGCAGAGGCAGTTTGGAAGCCAAGGCCAGGGAGGGCAGATCGGGATTTATTTTTTATAATATCCTTTCCGTGTGTCATTTCACCCTCCCTTGTGTCTTTTCCCCCCAGCTAAGGGTCAGAATCCAAGTGGAGGATTTATTCATACTGACAACTTTTGAGCACAACTTCTGCCAGAAATCAGGATTGGCTGAATAGTCACCACTACCAGAGCCACAAAATTATCCCAACTTACTTCTACACAGGAAATTCAACTTCTTGAAGCCAGTGTGTTAAGGAAATTCCTCAAAACTCTGTCTTGTCTTACAGCAACTCCAAAAACTTCCTATTCGGCAGGAAACAGAATGAATCTCACATCCAAACATTTCTGCTCTTCAAGTCCATCACTCTCCACTTTTCCTTCAAAAAATACTATTTTCTAAAAAAAATAAACCCTTCTTTCCCCCGTATTTTAATTTTCCCTCCCTCATGGCCTTGCTACATGCACATGTTGAACACTTCTCTCTCACACAATTCTTTTTGTCCAATTACGCAGATATTGTTTAATTTCATGATACATTAAGTCTGAAACCACAGATATTTCCAAAGTTACAGAGTTCACCAGGCAGAAACTGTTTAGGTTTAAAAAACCCAAGACAGAGAAACCCGCGACTCTTCTATCTGCTGTGAGGTAACAGTGGCTCAACAGTTGTATCAAAACACTGAGAAAAAAAAGAAACCAAAGAGGACTAAAAATAAGGCTGAACTCAGATGACCCCACGCACTCCAGTAAATCAGGGATGAACTCTGCTCCCCAGCCTCACTCAGAGCAGCACTGAGAGGTAACAGTTTTTGTTTATAAGCAAACACAGGTTTTCGTGGAGGACAAAACCAGCCAGGACACCTCAATAAGCTTCCCCCAAAAGGCATCAAAAATGAAGTGTTTGTATATATTCCAAGCACAGATTAGGAGCTTAGGAGTTAAGCAGAGAGATCGGTCAAACACAATGTTTTCAAAACAGGCACGTCTAGAAATAAAAATTAAACGGTGTCATTTTAACCCCCCCACTTTTACAACACCAATTTGTCACATCCTCCTAATGCTTCTCCCTCCCTCTGTCCCTCCTGCTCTCAGTGTCCAGCTGGGTGCCCAGGATGGGACATGCTGCCACATGAGCCCAGCTCCAGCTCCTACAGGAGCTTCTCCTGCCTTTCCAAGCCCTTTTGTTTTCAGGCTGTGCCCAAAGTAAACCCAAACTTCATCCCACACGTACTTCATGACAACACTCACCAAAAGCAACAATGCCCTCCTGTCCCGGCCACAACAGCACAGAACCCCCACCAGGCTCACCCTCAGCGACACCACAGAGGCATCCCAGGGAATAAAGTGCTTTGGAAAGCCCAGCACAACCCCACAGCCAGGCAAACTGCATCCCTTCAACTGTCAAGGCACCCAAGCATCACATCCACTGCTCACAAAGTCCCTTCCCAGACAACCCAGCACCTTGCTGGCAGATCAGCTGGGCACAGGCTGTGTCCGAGCGTGCTGGCCGGCATTCCCGCTCCAACGCTTGGCACAGCCCTCAAAACTGAAGCAAATTTTCCCTGAGCAACAGTTTTTACTTACCACCACCCTGCTGACTCCGTGCTGACAGCACCTTTCCACTTTTTTTATTCCTAAAGCACCCGCTGGAATTACGGAATAGCACAAGCCAGGCAAAAATCACCCAGCACAGAGAACGTCCAGGGGCTTTCACTTGACCCAAACATCTGTAACGTCAACAGTCGCATGATTTAAGCCATGAATTTGTTGTCATGGCAGGGGTGATTCTTGCCGGAAGCTCAAGAAAACAATGGACCTAAACTGATTATGAAAGGGCTCGGTTTTCCCACCTCCAAAATGAAAGTGAGAGAAGGAAAATGCTCACACACAGGGAACACAGTTCTGAGAGCACAGGCAGCACCGCACAGCCCTCGGCAGGAAAACCTCCCTGCACTTCCACCTTAAAATCCAACTCACCGCCAACATTCATAGGAAAAACACACTCCCGACCGTCCCTGCACCATTCCCGGATAACACAGCACGGAGATATTTCACAAAGTGTGTTTTTCACTTCGTACTCCCCTCAAAACTCCGGGGAGGGGAGGGGAAGAGAACAGCCAGTTTGCCACGGGATGCTGCCGGACACTGGAAACAAAACCTCAGGCCGGCAGGCACTTTCCTGCTGATCCCTGCAGTATTTCCCTCCTGACTCGGGGCCTACTCGCAGCACAGAACCGAAGACCTTTCAAAAACACTCGCAGCCCCCGCCGGCCTCTCTTTGTAGCAGCGGCAGCTTTGGTGGGGGGATTTTGGGGAGTGGGAGCCTCCTCCTCCTCCCCATCACGCGTGGCCTGGCAGGGAAAGCTGCTCAGTGAGACGTTCCACCTGAGATTTATTCCCACCAGCCAAGTAGTAAAAATTAAATAAAATAAAATAAATCACATGAAAATCGTCCCCGGCTGGAAATATACATATAAAAAAAACCCCTGAGTTTAAATTCGCCTGGAAAAACAACAAAACCAAAGCACTTACCTGGGCAGGACCAGAGGGAAAACTGAGGAGCGATTTATAATTAAAACTTTACCCTTGGGGTCACCGCTACTTTGGGGGAGGGAGAAAGAGGGACCCCCTGGAAAGGGCTGAACCCCCAAACCAGCGCACTGGGGGTGTGGACAGCCCCCCTTTCCCCGCACCACCCCAGCAGGTGCAGCCCCCCTTTGCAGGGGGCCCACACACACAAACAGACACACAAAAAAGAGCCGGGAACCCCTCAACAACCCCCACCTCGCGCACCGCCCCGGCTCCGGGGGGCCCCGCGACCCTCAGCCCTCCCCCGCTCTGGGGGTCC
>VZRZ01006635.1:38826-55709 GCA_013398175.1 Climacteris rufus
GGCGATGCCGGCGGATTTTCCTCACTGGAGTAGCAGAGCATCAAACATGGCGCTGCGGCCGCCTCCAGCTGTCCGGCCGGGCGGGCGCTCGGGCGCCTTCGGGCCGCTCCGGAGCCGCTCGGCCCAGAGCCGATCGGCGACCTTCGGCTCTTTCCGGAGTCGCTCGGCCTAGAGCTGATCGGCAACCTTCGGCTCTTTCCGGAACCGCTCGTCAGTCATCGTCTCTCGGCAAACCTCGGCTTCTTCCGGAAAGGCTTTCGCGGGCGCACGCGCCCTGCCCTGCTCCCCCTTCCTCCCCTCTCAGCCCAGCACCTCCCGTGACCCCAGCGCTCGGAAAACTTCGGTAATTTCCGGAGGAGGAGGGCGTGAGGCAGTTCGGAAAGCTTCGGACGAGCTCGGAACAGAGATTCCAACCCCTCTCAGGGCTCTTCGGAGCTTCCCGGCAATCTTCGGAGCCTCTCGGGAGCGGCCCGGCGGCTGCTTCGGGTGCTCTCGGGTCGGCTCGGAGAGGCTTCGGCAGCACTCGACTGTGAGGGACCGGCCCAGGCTATGAGGGGGCCATGGAGTCCCTCAGCAGTCACCCTACCTCGGGCTCTGGGAGGGGGCTTCCTCTGCCCAAAATCTTCTCCTGGTCCCAATTCCTGACTTCTGAAGGGATTGGAAGGGGCAGCACCGCAGCTCCTCGTGAGGCGGCGTGAGGGCCGGCAGCCCTGGAGGCAACATGGAAGCCTGGGACTCCTGAGGGGACAACCCTTGGCTGTGAGGGGTTCTGCAGCACTCACCCCACCGTGGGCCCAAGGAAGGTGCTTCGTTAAAAAGAAATCAGCCCCCAGCCCCAATTCCCAGCTCCTGAGGCAGCTGGCAGGGGCCACACTGTGACCCTTCGTGAGGGCAGGCAGCCCTGAGGTGACAGGGTGGCTGTGAGGGACCAGTGGGACCCCCAGGGCAGCCCAGCTGTGGCAATGGGGACCTTCCAGTCCTGCCCTTGTGGAGGACTCCACACCGAGCCATCACACCCCCAAGGGTTGCCACACCACCGCCGTCTTCCCCATTTCACACCCAGCCTACAGAACCCTCACGGCCACCACCTGAGCTTGGCAGTGGCCACGGTGGTTTGTGCCATCTCAGGGAGATAGAAAGCACCTCAGAACGGATTCCAGCAGCTGCCGCATTGTCCTGACTTGTCCTGCCTCGCCGCTGGCTCCCCAGGGCTCATTCCAACCCGCTGGCACCTTCCAGCGTTCCTGCTGCACCGCACGTCCCAGGGAAACGCTCCCAGCACCTTGGCTGTGCCCGCGGGTATCGCTGCCCCAGCCACCCAGCCTGCGGTGCTGCTCTAGGAGGGCTTCCCACAGTTTATTTGTGTCCCGTCTGCTGCAAATCCTGAGCAGCTGCAAGTTTCGAAGGAAGATAATGCTTTAAAGCAGTCACAAATAAACCCTTAAATGTGAAAAGCTTCTTTTATTGAAGTGAACAGCTCTTGTGGTGTGCTCAGGTACTTTGAGAGTAACTGGTACAACTGCAAGCTGAGAGAAAAAAAGATAAATGTCTTGTGCACTAAAGAAAACCTACCTGAGGAGTCACATCTATCCCTGTCTATACAACGGTTCTGTTTGTAAGAACAGAATTAATTTTGATTTTTGAATACAAATATGAAGGCGGAGAATCTGGACTGGGTCTTGTTCACTAGAGCAAAACTCAGCACAGTGGGCAAAAAATAGTAGAAGGGTCTTGAGTACATTTTCCTTTCGGAGTCAGACTCTGAGTTATTAAACAGTGGGGTTGTGTAGGGCAGGTTTAGGGCATGGGAGGATTGCAGTGTATCCAAAGCTTCTCTGTCCCCTGAGGTGTGTTCTCAGAAGGAAAGCTGGGAGCTGCCACACCGGGTTCCAGTAAAAGCAACGCTGCAACTGGAATAGTTTCTTCCTTAGGTGCTACCAGAGGGTACAGGCACCTCCTGCAGTGCCAGAAGGCATTAGTGAGGCAGGGGAAGGTGACTCTTGCTGCTTAGTGTCCCTTTCTGCGTCCCTTGTTCTGCTTTTGGGTAAGAGAAATACCTGGGAGCAGGTGAGTTCACTTGCCTCACACTGCCTGTGGGAACTGGGGGTAAATAGGAGATATTGAGATTTTTTTTTTTTTTTTAGGGGAAAAAGCCCAACCAAGCCCTGGCAGCCTGTAAAGAAGTTCTGAGTGGGGAATATTTCCAACAAATATTTAGAGGGCGCTCTGGATGTTTTTTTCTGAGTCAGTTTTCCTCAGCAGCTTTCAGCCTGCCCTATTAACTGATTCCCCACCAGGAAAACTGAAGAGAGAAATAAGAGCAACCTAAAAGAAGGGCCAAGTCCTGCTGCACTCCACAAAAATGGTAGAACAAAGAAGGAACTCCTCTCATGGTATGGGATTTGCTCAAGGACTAATAGATCTCCCAGCATCCCAGAGAGCTGCTGTGCTCACAGCACACCTCTCCTGCTGGGAAGACAATTCTCCCTTCACAGCTCCTAAAGGCCTGGCTGTTAGCACTTTGAGGGTGCAAGGAGAGCTGTGTGGTCTGGGGGGGCAGTGCTGTTCCATGACCACCTCTGGGCACAGCCCTTCTCTGGATACCCCCCTTAGCATGGAAGGAAATTCATCCCAGAAGCAAATTGACATCCACAGCTCCCTCTGTTCTACAGAAATAGCTGCCTGTAAACACAGCTGTGAAAAAGCCTCCTAGCTCCAGGATCTTTGGATGTAACACTTTTTGCCTGTTTAGAAGGGAAAAAATTGGCATTTTCACCATATTGTCTGCTGAAACGTGCTGGCCAGGCAGAGGACCTAGGCTCCCAGCTCTGCCTTAAAGCTCTTCCAGAGTCAATGTCTCTCCCCAGCCATTTTTCCCCCTTCATTTTAAATTTTTCCTGAGATGAAAAAGCAGGTATGTCTCCCTTCTATCCTACCTCACGTAGGACGATTTGGCCAACAAACCCTGCAGATTTTAGAGCCTGAGTGAGTTCCAGCTGGATTCACACCCTTCTTCCCGCCTCCCCATTCCGTTTTTCCTCCTCTTTTTCCTGCTGGCTTTATTAGCACCTGGGAACCGTTGTGTCACCAGGGACAGCTGGAGGCTGCAGTGCTGAGCTCCTGTTCAGAGCATCACCACCCTTTCTCCAGTCCCACCAGTCTCTCATGTCTCTGCCACAGCAGAGACAAAACCACACAGCACAGAGTGTAGTGGGAATCCTGGCGCTGTTGGTGAATTTAGGGAAATACAGGATTGGGGTATTGCTGGAAAATGGCTGTTTTCCTGGAGGGATACTGGTGAAGAGGAAAACACAAAGCACAAAGCCATGATCCTGAGAGTGAGTGCAGACACAGCCTCGTTGCTTGGCTCAGAGTGAAAACCAGCACAGTGATCGGAACGAGCAGGTCCCCGCTGCGAGGTGAGATTTAGAAACTTGCTTCCCACCCCCTTTCTTCAGGAAAATAAGGCTTGTCCAGGGAAGCTTTTGGCCCTAAAATCTGGTCCCAATAGGTGATCTCAGCACGCTTGTGATGTGTCAGGGGTTAGATCCTACCTGGAAGGGACAAAGCAGGAAGGAGAAGGGCAGTTCAGATGGTTGGGTTCAGCATCTCACCACCTCGAAGTTTGTCTCGGTCCCACCACAGCTATGATCAGCCCCCATTTCCAGCTCAGTCTGGAGGCTTTGGCAGGCTCTAGGTGCCTGCTTTCACCCAGCATGGCACAGCAGCACCTCCCTCTTTTGGCTTCTCCTGCTTTCCCCCCACTGATCCTCTTCCATCACCCTCCAGACAAAAAAAATCCCCAACAGGAAATAAAAAAAATAAAAAAATAATAATAAAAAAAAAAAAAAAGGCCTGCTTGGAGCTTTCCCCATTCCTCCCNCACAGCAGCACCTCCCTCTTTTGGCTTCTCCTGCTTTCCCCCCACTGATCCTCTTCCATCACCCTCCAGACAAAAAAAATCCCCAACAGGAAATAAAAAAAATAAAAAAATAATAATAAAAAAAAAAAAAAGTCCTGCTTGGAGCTTTCCCCATTCCTCCTCCTGCCCGGGCTCAGCCCTGGGCAAACGTCTCGGCCCTCCAGGGCACAGCTGAGCACAAAACACAGCAAATACCACCCAGGACCAGGCAAGCCCACACGGGGCGCTGGCGCAGAGCGGGATGATTCACCTCCTGATTCACCTCCTGATTCACCTCCTGCCCGCTCTCCCCACACCTGGCAGCCTCCCAGGGAGGAAAACTCGGGGCTCCCAGGCCGGCACAGAGAGCCCTGCCCATGGTGTCCCCCACCATCACACAGCTGATGGTCACCCTCAAACTCCTTCCCGCCCTGGAGCTGTCCCTGAGACATCACCTGCCTGATCCCTCCCTCCAAGTAAGCGCCAGAGAGCCAAACTATTTCCCTTTTGGATGGTTAAACCACTTCTAACAGCATCCTTCATCTCTGTGTGATGGCTGTGCTCCCTTCCCTGCTCCTTGCAGCTGGGAAAACACCCTCTCACCCCCGCTCCACTCTCCCCACTTCATTCCTTTTTGCCTTACACCCACGCTGCTCCTCTCTTTCCCTAGGAATGCAGGTATTCCACCACAATTTAAACACGTGGGGCCACATCCAGACCAAAATACGACTCTGGTAACATCGCTGGCTCCTGCCAGCCCAGCGCTGGAGCGTGCAGGCAGCGATTTTTTCGGCTCCACCGCCCTCTGCGGGTTTGCGCCATTTCCAGGCAGGTTCCAGGGAAAACAGCGGCCACGGCCGCTCTCCAGCGCTGCAGGAAACCAAGGGCCTCACACCGAGTCGTGCAAGCAGAAAGTAAGTGCTATTACTACATTTCGATTCCATCTGGGTGAGAAAACACGGTCAAAACAGTCAGAGGGATATTTTAATGTCTTATTTACGCAACACTCGTGTCCCCAGCTCACCGCTGGCTCAGTCCTGCCCGTGCCAGCAGCAGAAACACTCTGCATTCCCGAAAGTTTGCTACCAATGGCCTGCAGCCTCCTGGTTTTGCCCCAAATCCAGCCCCCAATAACAATTCCGAGGCTAAATAGCAGAGGAGTACCCAGCACTCGGCTTGTTTTATGGCCAGCAGCCCTCCCAGGTGCTAGGGTAAGGCTCACAGGGAGCCTGTGGTCCAGGTCCTGCCTTGCATTTTTTGGGCAAGCCTGCTGAAGCCATGGAGCATCCACTCAGGAGTGAAGGTTGGCCTGTGTTACAGAGCTGGCAGCTTCCCACCAGCATCACTGAGCTATAAATAAGGGAGTTTGGAGAGAAACCTGTGCGGGGCTTGTGCCGCTGGATCCGAGCGCAGCCCAGCCGGCCAAAAACTCACCCGGGAGGAAGGCAAAGCATCCGGGAAAGACCTCCCTGCCGGGGAGCTGCGTGGGGCTGTGCCACAGAGATGGAAAGCAAAGAGCCACCCACAGTGAGAGTGGGGTTTTTGGGCAAAAAAGCCTGGATTTAGCCTCCAAGAGAGGCAGCAGGCGCCAAGCACAGGCTGGGAAAAGCCTTCTTGGCTCGGTTGTGTCAGCACGGGACGGTCTCAGTGGTGTGGACAGGGCAAAAAGCACAAATAAAGGGATGCAGACTCTCCAGATATAAGAAAAAATGAGTTGTGATCAGCTCCAAATCCAGTAAAAAGTATTTATTATTTCAATTACAATAAGCCCCACGCATAAGGTGAAAAAATAGTTACAAAAACCAGCCCCTTCCATCCCTCCCTTTACATATAAATATTAAAAATCCCTCTATGCCTCTGCTTTCTGTCTAGAGCAAGGTGACAACACACAACACCTGAGCTCCTGTCAGTGCTTTCCCCTCAAAACCAGTATTAAAAACATCCCTTAAGAAAGTCTCTGAGCCCCATTCTGATCGTATATCATGCCAGTTCCAAACCAGCCGCAGAGGGAGGGAGTTTTGGGGCCATGTGGTGATTTCAGGACTTGCAGTTTCCCGGGCACAGGGCAGGCACTGTGAGCGAAGCAGCAGCAGGAGCCGCCTGCACTTGTCTGGGGAAGCTTTTGGGCCAGGAAATCCTGGCTGGCCTCGCTTCAGAGGGGACAGGAGGGAAAACCGGATGCTTCATCCACCTCGTCACCACCTTGGTTACATCTTTGGCACGTCAACTTTTCCCTTTGCACTCTAAAATTAAAGCTAATCCCAGGAGCGGCAGCGTCCTGGCACAGCCTCTGTGACTTGCAGCATCCTTCAGCCCTGTCCCCAGGCCTGCTATCCCTAATTTTCCCATCAGCATCCTCTGAGGACAGTCCCTCCTGGAGAAACACAGGATCCAAGCCTGGAAAGTTGTATCCATGGCACTATCCAGCTTCCCTGGCCAAGGGACTGTCACCACAGGGTACTGCACCTACAGCTGCACTAAGTAAAAAAAAATTAATAAATATACTAATCTTTTACTAAAAAAAGGCTTTTAAATGCATTTTCCCTGAAAATTTCCAGTGTATTCCACAATGCATGAAAAAAATATATATATTTCCCTCCCCCCAAAAAATATATCTTAAAATATTTTTCACCCTCATGTGCGCATCTTTGGAGAGAGGAAGGTACATCGGGTGTATTTAGAGACGCAGAGAAACCTGCCGGTGTCGGGGGTTCCCTTTAGCACCTCCAAACAGAGGCATTTTGCCGGGGCGGTGGTCAGGCTGAGCGCTGTCTGTGTAAATGTGGGGAGTGCCCAGGGACGTGTGTGCCTCGACACACGGCCTGGTTGTGATGGGAAAGAAGAGACCCCCAAACCGAAGTCCTTTCACCAACAAGCGAGGGAATGAGGAGTTTTCACAGTGGATCGAACCTCGGACGCCGCTGTGGACGCCGCTCTGGCTGAAGGGTTGGGCTCTCCATGGCATGGAGAAGTGGTCTGAGCCTCAAGGACCGGGGAAAGCCAGCCGTCGGCTGCCGGCTCCCGGGGGCACGCGGCCGTCACCAGACCTCGCACTTCTTGAGGGGGTTCATGGGGGAGCCCGGGGGGCAGCTGAAGTGCTCGGCGAACTCCCGGGAGTTGGAGACGGTGCCGATGACGCGGAAACGCGAGGGGCTGTGGGGGTCGGTGATGAGCCCCTCGTGCGAGCTCTCCGGTGTGCGAACTGAACACCACACCTGCAAACAGAGGGCGAGGGGCCTGAGCGATGCCATCCACCACCACGGGGCTGGCTTGGTGCTGAACCCGACCTCTCTGCCCGTGTGGTGGGCACCAACACAGCTCCAGCTCTTGCTCTGTAACCAGCACCACCCTGAACTGGTTCTCCAGCCACTACATCATCTCTGCAGGACTCACTTTTGCCATCACACCCTCCCAACCCCACCTGGGCAAGCTCTGTTGCCTTAGGTTTTAACCCTTATATTTTTTGAATTCTGTATTGCCTGGCGTGTATGCTTCATAGCCTGTTAGCTGCTGTTCGTAACAGTGCCTCTCTGGGCTTGCTCTTCAAGGACACTCAGACTGCCCAGGCCCAGCTTCTAAAGGGAGAGGGGGGAGTGAGCTAAGGGGGCTAGGGGGAAATTGCAAAGTTTTAGTTGGTGAATTTATGCTGATATGCAAATAGATCAAACCTATAAAGGTGTGGAGAACCCGTGACTCGTCGTCCATTTTGGGTGATGCCCCTGGGGGGGCTCTGTCTGCACTAAATGTACCTTTCATGGCCTTTTGAATAAATACCCACCTTTTATTCCCTTACTCCTGACTAGTCTCAGTTTTTGGGCAGCCTTTTCAGGCAACAGCTCAACTCCCAAAACCCTGTGTGCCCACCCTCCCAAGGTCACCACGTGACCTACCTGCGCAAAGCCAACAAAGAAGAGCTGGTAGTTGGTGAGGCCAAGGGTTGGGAGTGTTTCTTCATCCCCATTCTTTTTCAGCCAGTTTTGATATGCCTGGAGACCAGGGAGCACAGCAGGCTCAGGGGACACCAATCCCACCACACTGTGTCCCCCACTGCATCTCCCCAGCCCTGTGGCCCTACCCGGTAGGCGGCCTTGAGGCCCCCGTTGTCGGCGATGTTCTCCCCGAGGGTGTGTTTGCCATTGACCGCCTCGCCGTTGACGGTGTAGTTGCTGTACTGCTCCACCATGCACGCTGTCTGACGCTTGAAGGCCTCCACCGAGGAGTTCTTCCACCAGGGACGCAGGTTCCCATCCTTGTCATATTCCCGGCCTGCCGAAAACACAGCGGATCCTTCATCCCATACTGGCCGCCCCTCCAGCTGCCCACCCACCTGGCCCTGGTCATACCTTGGTCATCAAAGGCATGTGTCAACTCATGGCCCACCACCACGCCGATCCCACCAAAATTCAGGGACCTGCAGGAGGGCGATGCAGATTTAGAGAGCAGCCACTGCTCCCCACAGCCATGAAACAGCCTCAGATTTGGGTACAGGAGGAAATCTAGGAATTCTGCTCTCTGTGTTTTCCCTAAGCTCTTACTTGGGGGATGCACGGGTGTAAAAGGGGGACTGGAGGATGCCAGCAGGGAAGACAATCTCGTTCTTGGTGGGAGAGTAGTAGGCATTGACTGTTGGAGGTGTCATGCTCCACCTGCAGGGACACAAACACGGCCAATGTGGCAGCACAGACCATCACCAGTGTCTGCTCCAACAACATCCACTTATGTTGTACCGCTGTTATGTTACATTTAACTCCCCAAAACCAGCATGGCTGGTGGACATCAAATCCCAGTGCTCCAGATATCCCCCACTGAGCACAACAGGGAAGTGGAGCAGAGGACTTACTGGTCCCGGTTTGGTGGTTTCCGGAGCTGGTCAGCCGTGACCCTGGCTGAGAAGTTGTAAAACTGCATGACGTTCTCGAAGTAGAGGTCAGACACCGCCTCGTACTGCAAAAAAACAAGGCATGAGTGGTGTGTGGTGATTGCCCAGCCCTGCTCCTCCCTCCATGGTCATGGCTGAGCCTCTGGAGCCAGCAGAATTATGGCTGCTCCTGTTTCTCCTCCTTTCCAACATGTGCGGAGTCTCTGGAGGGCAATGAATCACCATTACGGAACACAGCTCCTCCTTTTCCCAGGCAGGGATCCCAAGAGCCCCAGCCACCCCAGGACTGACCCACAGCTCTCTGGGAAGTCCCAGAGAAGGGCCAAGGACATCAGTGAGACCCTTCTGGAGGAAATCTGGGGTTCAAGGCTGCCTTGAGGCCATGGTGATACGGGCACATCCTGTACATCCTACAGGAGACCCAGGGGATGTATCCGACTAACTCACGTCATTAAAGACTTTGTCCAGCTCCTTGGGGTCCATGATGAACTTGGGGTAGCCAATCATGTTGTAGATGGCATCTGCCTGGGGGGTGACAAGGACCAGAGTGCTTTTGGTGCCGGGGACGCAAGGACACCGGCTCACCCTGCCCTACCACGCTCCACCCTCAGCCTCTCCCCAGCGCTGCCACCAGCACCTCACCTTCTCTTTGGCCGATTTCCTCGTCTCTTCGTCCATCCACTGCAGGGTCTCCAGACTTTCCTCGAAGGCTGTTTTAATCTCCGTGATCATTTCCTCTGCCTAGACAAAACAAGGCAGTGGGCATCAGTCCGGAGAGCCGGCTTCCTGCCCCGGAAAGGTCAAGGACCTTCACACCATGGGAAGGAACAGGCTGGGAGGCCAAGACAACACATGGTGAAAAACCCAGCACACGGAGATGCACAGTGAACACAATGAAGTGGACAGAGAAACATCATCTGCCCAGACAGTTCCACCATTGTAGCGGCTTTCTCAGCACCAGGACTCGCGTGCTGCTGCCTTGGGGACGTACCACCTGCTTGCTGTCCTCAGCAAAGGTGGCCTTGACGAACATGGCCCCCAGGGCGAAGCCCAGGTTGTTGTCTGTGTCACTGATGCAAAACTTCCAGCGTGGGAGGCAGCTCTGCATGGGACAAGAGGTGGTCATCAGTGGTGGCAGAGAACAAAGCCCTTCACATTCCCACCCCCTTGCTCAGCCAGCAGATGAGGTCCCTATCCATCCCCCTGACACCCCAAAAGCTGCCCCACATCTCTATTGTTTGGATGCCACATAACAAGAGCCTTGACATAAAAAGCCATCACCATTTTAATGGTGATTGGGGGGCACTGGGGACTCCACTCTCACCTTCTTTGTCCCATACATCACTTCCATGAATTTTTCCTCAGCATCTCGGAAGCGCTGGTCAAGGAGCGGGCTGGTTTTTCGCACCAGGTTCCAGATCATGTAGTTGTTGAGGAGACTATGGCAAGAGGTGGTGAGTAGGCAGCAGGACATTCCTGCTCACCCTGGGCACCCCTCCATGCAGGCTGGGGGTTCTCACCACTTATCTGTGGCCAGGATGAGGTCAGAGACCTGCTCCAGGTACTCCTTGGCATAGACCACGACGGGCTCCGACTCGTTGAGCTCCACAGGGTAGAAGACCGTGGAGAGGAAGGGCATCCAGTCCACAGCTGGTGCCAGCTCCTGCAAAAGTCACAGCGCTGCTACAGACCCAAAAACCATCAGAGGGGGAGGCAGCTGCTTCTTGAGCTGGAATCGGCTGCATCAGTCCCTGTTTGATGCATTCAGCTGATTTTGCAGAGGCCAGTTCCCATAACAGCAGCATCCTCAAAAGGTCGGAGGGGAGTAAACAATTTCCTCCCACAAAGGAAAAGAAAGTGGGGCGGGTGTCAGAAATGTTGACACAACCCTTTGGGGACACCGGGAGGTGACCAGGCTGACGTCCAGGGGCAGCAATGCCAGGAGAGCCTAAGTGCTGCAGCAGGACGGCTGCCGGCCCCAGGGGTGGTCCGGAGGCTGGGAGGAAGGGTCAGGGTGGGATTTCCCCAAGGAGGACATGGGCCAAGCTGTTGCACAAGAGCTTCCCAAGCAGAGTCAGCTGGCGTCAGGCTTCCCAGAGGAGCTGCGTCACCTCCACCCATCCACCCTGCTTCCCAGACCACGGCAGAACGGGGAAGCTCACCAGCTCCATCCCTACCTTTAGGTCTCCTGCTGTCATTTTATGGTAGATGACCTCCTCATCCCGGTGCTTCTCCTGCGGGATGGTGATGTTGGCCAAGGCCGTCTCAAAGTCCAAGATCTGCTGCATCTGCTGCCGTGTCGACTCCTCATCGGTGCCTCCCAGGAACATCCCCAGCTGCACCATGTAGTTCAGGTACCCAGCGAGCACCTGCGTGGTTGGACAGGCAGGATCAGCATGGCAGGTGCCACCCACCTACAGCACCTCCCCGGCCACCCCACATTTCCCCCAACACCCTCACCTTCTCATTCTCCGTCTTGTTCAGGTAGTAATCCCGCGAGGGCAGGCCCAGCCCTGACTGATCCACCTGGATGACGTTGCTGTTGGAGTTCTTGGAGTCGGCGCTGACGTAGACGGAGAAGAACGGCGAGGTGCGGTAATGCGCCGTCACCTCCCGCAGCGTCTCGTTGAAGTTGTCACTGGCCCAGGGACCCGTGATGTTCCAGCCACCCAGCTGGGGACAGACAGCAACCAGCTTATGGGTCAGGAACAGCCATATGGGATTGCTTTGATACCCTCTCAATACCCATCCTGGGGGAAACATCTTGCAGGGGGGCTAAAAAGCCCCATCACAGGATAATAAATCCTGTAAATTACAGGATTATAAATCCCTGCCTCTCTCTGCCTGCCTGCGTGCCTTGGGGGATGCTCTTCTGCAGGACGCACCAAGAGTGGAGTCTGGAGAGTGCTGAGCCCATGACTGAGCTTTTCCCCCCATTTGCAAAGGAAAGATGGCTTTTCCACAAGGAATGTGACGAACCTTTTGGATGAGCTCCATGAGCGGGGTGGCACGCAGCTCCTCAATCTTGCTCTCGTTCATGCAGGCTTGGTAATAACGCTGTGCCTTGCGTTCCGCCTCACTCGACACGTTGGCCGTGGTGTTTTCTGCAGGAGATACCCAGGGGGAATCACAGGGGGTCCCCAGGGATGGGCATCCAGACCCCATGGGGGTTGCTGAAGCACGTTGGAGCCTTCATCCTTGCACCAGAGGGATTCATCCCTACTTTGGGCAAGGACAGGCTCCAAAAAGGCGCCAAAGATTGTCCCAACAGTCCCCCTCTGTGCCCCCAGACCATCTCGTGGCCCCAGCTCTTCCTGACCTGCTGCCCCCATCTCCTTTCCCACCCACAGCGACTGCTCCAGCTCTCTGGGGACAAAAGATAAAGAAAGAAAAAACAAAAAGCATTTTTTCAGCAGCTCTGATATTCCCAGCATTATCCAGCCCTCTGTGCTGCCCTTGCCTCTATGCTGGTGCCCCCCAGCCCTGTATTATTTATTCCTGCAAAAAGGAACAATAAACCCATTTTTCTCCTCTGCCTCCAAAACTTTCCTTTCATCTCCCCAGCTAAAATTCTGCTTCCCCAGAGGGGTTTTGGGGTTTTTTCATTTATTTTCCTGATGACACAGCTTGCACCTTTGGCTTCCCAGCTGTGTGGTTTTATTAACTAAAGGTCCCTCAGCTCCAAGGAATTTAAGGAAATGCCGAACGCGACCACTTGGCTGGAGGCCCAGTCCCTTCTCCCGGTAAAACCAGCGCCAGATTTCTGCGGGAAGAGCCAGGGACGAAGCCGTTCCCGCGCCACCCCCCTTCTCTCAAAAGACAACACTCTTCCCAAACCTTCTCTTCCCAGACTATCAGCCCTGTTGCAGTGGAAAGTGCTGATAAGGAGCCAGTTGTTTGCTCAAAGCTTGAACAAACCGTCCCCGCCGGTTGCTCAGATAAGCTGCTCCGCTTCGGTGTTCGCACGCAGAGGCCGAGCCTGGGATCCTCCCTTGGCTGGGAGAGCTTTGGCCCCCCAAAAATGGCCATATTGGCAGCCAGCCCCCCAAACAGCTGCTCACAAAGGCTGGAAGCTATAGGAGCAGGAAAACCCGATATCCTTGGGTTGATACGGGGGCACTACAGCCTCTGGATGCAGTCTGGAGTGCAAATCCTGAATGTGCTCCTGGGAACGCTACCATGGAGTTTACAGAGTAGAGGCCAGGACTCTTTTTCCTACTCAGCACCAAAGAACAGCACCACCACAGCCAAAAATCTCAGGAGCACCCAGGAGAGCAAACACAGCCAGGATCTGTTTCCCAATGTCTTTGCAGCACATGCGTCACAGATTGGTTTGATGCTGGAGTTCAATTCCAACCTCATATCCCTATGGACACGCTTTTGGCATCCCCTGGCCCCTGAGGGTCCCACCACTCCCCTGCACTCACCCAGCAGGTGCTTCATGATGGCCTGGTTGTGCTCCCAGAGGTTGTTGAAGGTGCCCCAGCGCGAGTGGCCATCGGGGAGGGGGTTGGCCTTGATCCAGCCCCCGCAGGCGTAGCTGAAAAAGTCCTCACAGGGATTCACCGCGCGGTCCAGCGAGCTGAGGATGGAGCTGGTGACGGAGATGCAGGCTTCTGACAGGCACATGGCAGCCGGTCCTGGGGGACAGGGATGGACTCAGCTCCTCCACCACAGCAGCATGAGCTGCGCTATGGAACATCCTGCCCACGCCAAGGGATGTGGGCAAATATCCCACCTGGTGCCTGAGCATCCCACCTTGTGCCTGAGCATCCTGCTCCAGGGCAAGCAATATGGAGCAGCATCCTGACCTATGCCTGAGCATCCTGCCCAATCATCCCATCCCATGGCAAAGGATACAGGCAAGCATCTTATCCTACACCCAAAGATCCTGCCCAGTGCCCA
This sequence comes from Climacteris rufus, assembly GCA_013398175.1. Lineage (NCBI taxonomy): Eukaryota > Metazoa > Chordata > Aves > Passeriformes > Climacteridae > Climacteris > Climacteris rufus. Next base: position 52,512 of record VZRZ01006635.1, read on the forward strand.
AGCATCCACCCTGAGGTAAAGGATGCAGGGAAACATTCCATCCTGTGCTCCAGCATCAAGCTCCAGGATAAAGGATACCAAGGAGCACCCTATCCTGCATCTGAGCATCTTGCCCCGGGGCGAAGGATGCAGGTGACCATCTTGTCTTGAGCCCAAGGATCCCAACCCCCACCTGAACATCCTGTTTGATACCCAGGCATCCTGTCCTGGGGCGAGGGATGTGGGTGAGCATCCCACCCTGCACCAAATATCCCACACTGGGAACTCCGCAGCAACCCACCCTGGTCAAGGGGGCAGCATCCCTGCGCAGCACGAGGACTTACTGGCTCTGTACTGGAAGAGGAGTCCCAGCAGACAGGCCAGCAGCAGCACGGCCAGCACGGCCAGCAGCACCACCAGCTGCTTCTCGGCGCGCGTCCGCTCGGCCCAGCACCCCCGGCTGCCCCGCGAGCTGCGGAAGTTCACCTGCGGGAAGAGCAGCGTCGTCTCCCCGCTGGCAGAAAAGCTCACTGACGCAGCCCCCATTTTGCTCCCTACGGCCCACGGCACAAACTGAGACCCAGCGAAGGACCCGTCATGGATGGAGCTGGGAAAGGCAGCAGCTGCCTTCCAGAAACCAGGCAGGAAGGGCGGCACAATGGCAGGAAAGGGAGCGGGACGAGTGTTTCGGAGGGCTCACCTGCTGTCCCGTGCCACCACAAACCCCTCCTCGAGCACGGCATAGCCCCCTGGCTGTCCCTGTCCCTGCTGCCGGCTCTGGGACAGGGTGGGGGCTGCATCGGGAAGTGCCTTAACAGGATACTCCCACTCAGCCGAAAAACATCCCCAGGAAACATCCCGATGTGACGGCGAGCGGAGACGGCCCCGCCGGGAAAAGTAAAAACACATTTGGGGCAGAAACCACCATTCTAGAGACTGATGGTGCTGGGACCGAGGCCAGCACAGAGAGCATCTCTCCAGACCTGAACTTTTCCTGGTGAGGCTGGATGTTGGCAGCTGTGGGGCTTTTTCTTGTCACCCTCAGCCCTCTTTAAGCTGCTTTCCCGCTGCTTGGGGAGGAATTAACCTAATCCCCTTTTGTGCAGGGACAAAACTCCCAGTGCCACAATAATTGCTCACCCCGGCCACACTGAGAAGGTGTTTGGCCAGCAGAAAAAATGGGAGTTGGAGTGTTGAAACAGTGGAACCAGCATACAGCCCTGCTGGCTCCCCATGCCAGGAGGGGAGCAAAGGGCAGCAGCAGCAGGAGCCAACACCGGACTTTACCCCACAGAGAATGGTCACCTTCTGCACCCCCTCTGCTGCTTGCCAGGACACAAAATCCCCTTTTTTCCCCTCTTAAAGACACTACCTGGAAGCCGTTGGGATATCCATCGCCATCACCAAGGGAATCCAGGGGGTCTTCGTCGTCCAGCGTTGCCCGTTTGTACGTCGACATCTGCACAGGGAGATCGGCAAACGGAGGTGCTCAGCACCCGGGGTCGGGGAAGAGGAGGAGGAGGACGAGGAAGGTTTACGCACCCTCTAAAGCCTCCTCCTCGGAGCTAAATCCCGAATGGCTCTGAGGTAGTAAAGCTCTACACAAACGCCGGAGGAGGTTATGGAAAGCAAAGAGGGTCGGAGCCAAGAGCTGAGTAAAGCCCGAACCCGCCTCGCTTTCCCGCGGGGCCGGGTTGTGCAACCTCCCCTTCAGCCTGGAATAAAGCCGGATCCACCTCCGCCCCGCAGCGGGGAGCGGGACCCCCGTGTGCCAGGGAACACCGGAGTGCCGGGCACCTGGGAAAGGCTGGCAGCAGAAAATGGCTTTTCACCCTGAAGTGCCGGCTCACCCGCGCTCCACGCCCCGTCTGTGAACCCTGCGCACCGTGAAACACCCGGCCAGATCCCTGCGAGCACCCAAAGGCGACAGCACCAGGAATTTCAGCTGCGGACGAGCTCCCTCCTGGCGCCGTGTCCCCCGGGCATTATCTTGTGCCCGTGCCCAGCTCTTATCTCATCCCCCGGCAGAAAAACAAGGAAAACCTCACGGCTTGGCAGCCGGCCCTTATCGTGCCGCCGCCGCCGTTTCCTTCCCCCTGGCACAGCCCTGCCAACCAGCCGGATTGTCTCCCGACGGAGAAAACAACCCTGCACTCGCCACCGAGGGGCTGAGCACCCCAAAATCCACCGTGACCCCGCCACCGATGGCCCGACCGACCCCAGTCACATCGCTTCACCCCCAGGCAGCGCAGGGAAGGGCTTTACACCCGTGTGGATATCCCCATCCTGCTGCCATCAACCTCAAAGGGATGTGTTGATCCCAACCCGGCACAGCCGTGCCTCAGTTTCCCGGGGCAGAATGAAAGCCCTGGTTCCCAGCCTTGTTTCCAGTAGCGGCATTCCCAGACCTCCCCTTATGCAGTTCATAACAAATCCCATGCCTCTCCCCAGATCCCAAATCCAAGCCTCAGTTTAATTAACCACAAAACCCACCTGAGGGAGAAAAAGGGTTAAAAAGAAAAAGGCGGTTTCTCTCCCTGATTGTACCAAAATCTCTGTTTGCAGCCTCAAAATCTCCCCTGGGCGCCTGCCTGGAGCCTGAGAACCGTGCGGAGAAAGAGCCTCAACTGCAAGATTTTATCACGGGGAAAATCTGCTTTTAGATCCTATTTTTTTCCATCCCCTTTCACTTTCTTCCACCTATTTTAGTACTTCACACAGGGCTGAAATTGGCAGCTCCGGGCACAAATCCCCGCTCACACGGTGGGGGAGTCCATGAAGCCCCCATGGCTCCACAACACCAAATTCCTGGAATCCCAGCTTTCACTCCATTTCCTGAGGAAATGCAACTTTTTTTTTTTTTTTTTCTCAATGATCCCCCACCCCGCCTAGCTCAGCCTGAAAACAAGAAGGGAAAAGACGAAAAAAACAATCAATTTCTGTTCTCCTTTCACAAGGGGTGTGCTGGCTCAACCCTGTCTCAGCCATCCGAGAATCCAAACCGAGTCCGAGCACCTGCCCCCCCAACACCAATGGGAGGCACAAAGATCAACCCCCAGCACCGTTAATTTGGGGGAAATTGGGCCCGAGTGGTGTTTTTAGCACCCGTACCCCTCATACTGGGGACACCGTAGCACCTACGGATGCTCCCCACCTCTCTTCGTGAAACAGGAACATCCCTTTTTTTGGGACAAAAGGGGGTAGTTTTTGTCATCCCCC
>VZRZ01006636.1:0-16647 GCA_013398175.1 Climacteris rufus
TATATATATATATAAAATTTTTGCACATTTTTGCTTTTTTTAAAGTTAAAATATTTTTTTAATTTATGTTGCCCTATTTTCTGACTAAGACCATAAGCATTTTCAAATAATGGAAAGCTTTCAATATTGGCTTTTTAATCTCCACTTTGCTACAATTCTCATTGTAGCAAAAGTTAAGTACTATTTGTAGACATTTATTCATCATCTCTAAAACAGATATGACTTTCATGCATACAGACTTCAATGAAGATTGAGTCACAGTTTATTTAAGATTATATGATCACAGAGATCAGCCCACAACACCAGAAAAAAAACCCTACATATTTTAGGTATTAGATACTTTTAATGTAAGTTGCTCAATTTTTTTTTTTGTCATGACCCAAATTTATGTAAGAATTTTCTTCTGGTTATAGATTTATCTATAAATTTTGTGCTCATTAAATATCGTATCTTTTCCACTAGGTTTGAGTTTCAGCATTAGGTGCAGAAACTGACCCTATTCTAATAGTATCTGGGGTTTATTAAATTTATTTTCAAAGGCTTGGGAATCCAAAATTAACATTTATGATTTCGACAGGAAATGGAAGGGTAATAGCAATAATGAGGATAGATTTCTTACTGATTCAGTGACTGAAAATTCAAGAACATTTTACATGTCATATATTTGCGACCTTGAAAGTCATAACTTGAAGCCACTACATTTGTTCTGGTTCACCACACATACTTGATCTGTTGAAGCACTGACTCATGACATTAAGGTATGATGAGTATATAAAGACCATTTGCTATGGAATTAGGAAGACTGCAGAGGTTATAAAAGAGCATAATTTATCGCTGACATAACTGGACTAGGACTGGAAGCCTTCCTACATTAATACCATTATAACAATACTACAAGAATATATTAAAAAGGGTTGGTAGTGATAAAAAAGCCTGACAATAATCTGATGTGTTTTACTGAGTGTTCTCACCTCCCTTCATATCACATGCCATGCTGATCAAGTGAGTGCATTTTTATTTCAATTTTTTTTCATGCATTTCTTTCCTAAGAAAAGACCATCATGTTAAATATGAGAGAGCCTCTCGTAAGCAATGATAGTATTCATTTTAATGTAAATCTGAAAATGGCCAAGTGTGACTATGATATTGTTCCAATGTTCTGATGTCTGCAAATTAATTAAATATATAATGACTTAATATTACTAATCTGCATTTAAACCTTACCAGGGTAAATAACATGAACCAATTTTTTTTTTTTATTTTAGCAGTGTATTCCAGACTCAGTTCCACTTGCCTTTTTAGACTTAATCACACCATTTGCTATGGCATTTTTTCGTATTAAATACTGCAATTTTTCAACAGAGTAAATGGATCATTTCTGTATATCTTAACTTATTAAAACATGGAAAATCTGATTTTTAAAAATTAATTTAACTGGTTTTACACTTCTACTCCTTTAATATGCAGGCCTCCAGCATAAGAAGGATGTGGACCTGTTGGAGTGAATCATGAACATGCTCAGAAAGGTGGAGCACCTCTGCTATGAAGATAGGCTGAGAGAACTGGGGCTGTTCAGCACAGAGAAAGGAAGGCTCTGGGGAGACCTTATTGCAGCCTTTAAAAGGAGCTTATAAAAATGATGGGGACAATTGTTTTAGTAGGTCTGGTAGCAACAAGATGAGTAACGGTTTTAAATTAGAAGAGTGTAGATTTAGACTGGAAACAAGGAGGATTTTTTTTATGATGGGGGTGGTGAAACACTGGCACAGGTTGCCCAGAGAAGTGGTAGTTGCTCCATCCCTGGAAACATTCAAGGTCAGGTTGGATGGGGTCTGAGCAATTTGATCTAGTTGAAGATATGTCTCTGCTCATTGCAGAAGGGTTGGATTAGATTAATTTTAAAAGTCCTTCAAACCCAAACTATGCTATGGTTCTACAATTCTATGAATTCCTCTATGACTCTATGTGATGAAGTTCTCAATTTGAGGAGACTGTTAGACTGCTAGACTGTTCCAAGGAACTTGAGTGTATTAGTCATATGAGTTTAATAAGTCTTATAACAAACCCTTGCACATTAAATGCTAAAGCGTCATGGTGCTAGTGCAAAACATGGCTATTTCTATCTTCACAGCAGCTTCAGGGGCACACATCAGTGTGTTACTACAACTCTTTGCTGTTACAAGTCTGAGCAATAACTGCATTACTTCAGGGTTATCAATACATTGGGGTTATTGCACTGCAGGGCCAAAACATGAGCTAGAAAAGAATTATCAACGTGAAATTTTGCCAGAGCTTTGCAATGTTAGGATTTCTTTAACAAAGGAGGCAAGACAGCCTAATGTGTAGGAACCTATCAGATTTCTCTGGCTTCATGGAAGAGCACTGTGGATGCATTCTGGAGGACAAACTCTAACCATTTCTCTTGACTTCATGGTGAAATGATGTGTGGGATTTACGGCCTACTAAAGTGCTGGAAGAAAGCTTCTGGTGCTCCAGAGGACCTGCTGACACCTTGGGAGTGCCCTCATGCCCTCAGTGCCTTCCTGTTCTCCATCCCATTCCCCAGAGGCAGTGTGAAGGAATTTTATATCATGCTCTCCATGTCCTGCGGACTCAGAAATGCTGTCCCTTATAGAGGGTAGGTGTTACACAAGAGATCACAAAGTGCTGTGAAGCTTTTTGAGGAACTTTTGAGGACAATCCAAGTGCTGTAAAGTGTGGGATGCTCTGGACCTGGAGATAGAGCATTACCATATGTGTTATCCCTAGAGCACAGTTAATATTAGAGTGGGTAGAGAATAAGAGCTATTCAGGTGGAAAAGCTGTGACACAGAGATGTGATGGAGGGGTCAGGTTTGCTCCCCAGAAAACAGTAGCATCATGTATCACATGCAGAACTGTATCTTTCCATGTAGCTTGGAGTCTGGCACAATTTGGGGTATAAAGGCACTATGGCCAGTATAAAAAAAATTAATTACTATTTATGAGGATAAATTGCCAACTAAAATTTTAAAATGCACAGGTTTATAGCAAAAAAATTGTGATTTCTCAAATGATTAGTAAATTGATTAGCTTAACGAGGCTATTAATCTACCAACTGTGAAGCTTTTCAAGGTTTTTCAGGGATGCCTGCTCTAATCTATATCACTTTTCCTGCAAATGTGACATGACTATACTCACTGGATGAATTGTTACTGGCTCACTCATCTCTGTCTCTTGAAGACTACTTGGGTTCACTCCTCTAGTAAACTGAAACCAGTAAGGACAGATCCTCATAAAGTATAAGCAGAGAGTGACAAAAGACCTCAGCAACACTGTATAAAATTAAGCTAGCTACCAGTTCTTTCCATGAAAGGTAAAGATGCAACAAAAAAAGTTTGAGTATCCAAAGTTATCCAAGGTCAAACCCTTCCTTTAAGCTTGGTTCAGACTGTTGTGTTTGGGTTCTGTTCAGATTTGTGTGAAATTATGTACCTACAAGCCACAATGCTTTGGCAGTAAAATGAAGTGTCCATCTGCCTTAGCTTAGGTTCTTATTTCTTGCTAATAAAACTCCTCTCAGCAGAGAGCTGATAATTCTCATTTGCCTACAGTTGCTTTCTGACAGATGCACACAATTTTTGAGCTCTGCTGATCACCTTCAAGTCCTTCCCAAATCAAACCAACAGTATATGAAGCTGTAAGTGTATGTACAGGAAAAAATTAAATGTGTTACACTTCAAGTGGAACGCAATGATTATCAATGATAAATCTTGGATTAAATAAAAGAAAAGCTTTCCTGAGATTATAGTGATGATTACAACACCTTCACCCTACATCATGAGCACAACGGGCAGATTGGGCATGAGAAGTGAGAGGCAAAGAGTGCAAATGAGAAGAGAAAGTGGCATGAAAGGCTTCTTGTCATCACATCATGCTGCTATATTGGAATCTGAAACTATGAGAGAGGCCATGCCTGTTGGCACCTTCCAAAGGGCTTTTCCATTGCCTCAGCAGCTCAGGTCTGTCCTGGGTGCTATATCACACTCCTTCACAGAGGAACAAGTCTGAGATAGTGTATGCATCTCCCACAGGCAGCAACCTGCCCTGGGATCTTGGAATCCTCTGTCTCCACCATGGCAGCAAAACTGCTAAGAAATTCTGCCTTTAAAATAGGCAACAACACATGCACTGAATGCTATTTTTAAAATCATGCCAATTAAAGGCCTAAAATAGAAAACACTATGATGATTTCAAACCTCAACAAAATGAATCAAGCACATCATAAATTGCAGACATTAAAATACATAAATTGCAGTGGAAGGTATCTACACTCCTCTCAGTTAAGAAGGAGGGATGTATAGCTTACACAGTAAATAAAATATTCTAAAGCATTTCATTTATACAGGATACAAGATTGTCACAGGACAAAAGTTTTAGGTATTTAACCAAATAAAATCTTTCAAAGTATTATTTCTTTATAAAGTCTGATCTAGGGAAGACCATATTTTAAAATACAATTGCAGACAACCAGTATTCTACTTTTTTCAAGGTTATATGAGGCAAGTCACATACAATGGAAATTTGATGAAAGCAAAATGTTTTGTTGTGATTTAACCCTGGCCAGCAATTAAGCCCCACACAGCTGCTTGATCACCCCACCCCACCCCAGGGGAATGGGTGAGAGAATAGAAAAGAAGAGAAAATTAATGGGTTGAGATAGACAGCTTACATAGGACAGAAAAAGAAGAAATAATAATAATGGTAATAATAATAAAAATAATACAATTTGAATATACAAAACAAATGATGCACGATACTATTGCTCACCACTCACCAACTGATGCCCAGCCAGTCCCCAAGCAGCAGCTTTCCCCCAGCTTATACACTGAGCATGTCACTATAGGTTATGAAATATCCCTTTGGTCAGTTGGGGTCAACTGTCCTGGCTGTGTCCCCTCCCAACTCCTTGCGCCTCCCAAGCCTTCTTGCTGGCCAGGCATGAGAAGCTGTAAAGTCCTTGACCTAATATAAACACTACTTAGAAACAACCAACAGCATCAGTGTGTTATCATCATTATTCTCATCCTAAGTCCAAAATATAGCACTGTTCCAGCTACCAGGAAGAAAATAAACTCTATCCTAGCTGAAACCAGGACATGTTTATACAATAGGAATTTTAAGAGCTAGAATGCAAAACATAAAATTTCTAATTGCTCTTTATTGCAGATCTATAAAGCTCACTGGAAAGCCTGAAAGATTATATTGTAGCAGATTAAATTTTAAATCAAGTGCATACACATCCACTGGAAAACTAATGCATAAAACATAATGAGAATAGGTATCACCAGGATTTAACTATAAACTGCATTCTGATGTACAAATTCATAGACTCAGCACAATTCAAAAAAAAAAATTTTGGAAGTCCAAACTAGCTACTAGATTCAACTATTGCCCCAAAATTGCTACAATAGATGACTATATCTGCAGATCTCTGTTTTTCTTGCTGTTTATGCATGTTTTTGAATATCTATTTGAACTTTAAAGCTGAATGTGGTTTCATAACACAGTAAAAGATTCACTTGTAGCATTGTGAGCAATTTAATCCCTACAAAGAAGAATTTAGGCTACCAGTTTTCTAGCCTTAGGATAATTTTATTTCAATGGAGAAACTCCACATTAACTTACATAATACTTATACATTACTTAAGTACAATCAGGATTTAACTATTTAATGGGCTTTTTGTACTCTTCCTTTCTGGGGGGGGAGTATCTCACAACCATGCAAATGGAAATCGTATATCTGTTATCCCTTCTTCAACCATACCAACAAAACTAAGGGAATAAATAAAATGCAAAATTAGTTAAATTGGAGGACAATGAAAATATAACCATATTTAAATTTTGCTTTTGGAAACAGGTACCACTTCCAGAAGGATGCTTAAATTAATCCTAAATGGAACATATACACAGAGTTAAGGGCAAGAGCAAAGCTTTTAGATCCCAGAGAAGTGGCCAAAATCTGAAATTTTACCATGAGATTATTTCTAAAGTCACAACAGAATTGGGTTAGAAAATCTCAGATAAATGGCTTTGTAAGCCAAGCAAAACGAGGCATCCCCTGGTAAAATTTTTTTCTAATTTACCTCCCCAAAAATATCGGAAAACAAATTAAGATGAAGCTTTACCAGATACTGTATGTATTAAAAGAAGTAGTTACTGTACGGATAAAATGAGCTCAAGCTTTTTCCATTATTAATAGAATATCCACACATTTAGGGCAAAAATATGGAACTTTGTTGACTCAGATATATTCAAATCAAGTGTACTGGATTTCCCTTTATCTGTGCACTTTAAGGTATGCAATGTATAATCCTTACATGAATGGATATTCAAAAATCCTTTGCAGCAAGTTACTCTAAAATTCAGGGTATTCCATGGTGCTCTATTTGTACCAGTTATGATCTTATAGGAGCACGGTAGTGGCTTATCTTAGCAGTGCAAAACTGTTAACAGGGGTGGTGACAGGCTGTCAGTTCCAAATGGCATTGGCATAATGGGATTCCTGGAGTCTCTGAATCAAACTCTGATTTCAGTTGTACTAACTTTATCTTGTATGAGTCAGTTTTGTTGAGAGTAGTCACTCTTAAGAGTCATGAGTATTAATTTAAAGAGCAACAACACTGTCGTTGATTTGCTATTGCAACACCTCAGCCTTTCAGTGACTGCAGTTAAGAACCGCAAAGGTTTATTGCAATCCGTGCTCTGAATTGGACAGGAAGTGGCAGGACCATTAGCTTGTTCAGTGCTTTCACTACTGTCAGTCTAAAAGGGTGAATAGACATGTTCTGATTGTCATGAAATGTATGATTCTGCCTCTATATCTTATCCACTGAGTATTGCAAAGTCGTAAGTTAAAGTGCTTTTATGAAAGTTGAACATGAGTGGAATAATTTTAGATTTTAAAAAATGAAACTGTTGAGGTTTCAAAATATGAAAGAGATAGGGAAAAAAAGAGAGAAAAATACAGTCAGAGGCATTTATCCAAAGCTGTGAGGCACAGCCCATTATTTACTTGGCATTGAAAAAAGAATTTTTATAGAACACAATGATTTAACTATAAAAGGAACTCTGGTGTAAGCATTTCGAGATAAGAAAGAATAACTGCACCTTCCATCATATTGATGATCAATCTATAAAGACATATGTGGTATTATGCCAAAATTATTGTGCAGCATATGGCAAGGAGTTGTTGCAATTTTTCTTTAAATTGTTACACAGATTTTACCATTTTTCTTTCAGAATAGGGAAAAATATGTTACATTATTTAGACTTTAGTGGAAACTATTTATTTGTACTGTTATAAAGAACTAAGAAAAGAAGTCACAGAAGGAAAAAGGAGATAACAGTAAGTCAAGAAGTAAAATAAGAAAATTTCAGTGAAGAGATCAACATTTATCCTAAGCCACAGAGTAAAAATCTCCAATTAATTTTCTGTCTAAAACATGCTCTAAGACACTATAAGACTGCTAACACTGGAATTAGTTATGTCCTGATTAGACTTCCTAGAAAGAATGGACTGACATGAATTGTTTTAATAAGTATATAGAAAGTCTGAAAAGATAAAGATGGCTTGTCTAGAATTCTTTTTTATCTGTCTAGTCATCACAGCATTCTATGAAAATAGCATTATGTGGGATGAAGAAAGATTCGAAGAAACTGCAGCATTACTAGAAGTTGTAGGTGAGAAAAATTGGAGGAGACTATTAATTTTCTGAGGAATATGAAAGTTCTGTCATACATATGTGTGTACATCTATACACACACAGGTACAGAGATGCACATTGGAAGACTGTTCCTCCAGGTCCAGCCCCTGGTCATCATAGGGATGAAAAGAAATTTTTTGTGAAATTAACTGTTATGGGCATGGGAGTATGGACATTAGGACTCTTCTGATTTTATAGTTATGGAGTGCTGTGGGCATTTTTAAGCCTGGGGACAGGCTGTTGTCTAAGTTAAAACGTATTTTGGGTTACTTACTTCACAAATGTGGTGAGACTGTGTCACAATCAGCCAAGGAATTGTGCTGGCATGGGAGTGATTGCTAACCTTCAGCCCTAACCCTTTGCAGCAGCAGGTGATACCAGGTTGCTCTCCTGACATCCACCAGCCACCCAGCCCAGACTTACCCTACAGCTGCCACCTCCTGACTTGTAACCTCTCCCAGACCCCTTGTATCCATCAGCTGCCCATGGACAGGGCTGATGTCATGTAACTCTCAACAATGTAAATTTTGACATGCAGTGCATGGTCATGCAGATCGGTCACAAATCTGATAGCTTCCAAAATAGCAGATGGAAAAGATTCTGGGAAAAACTTAGCTCTGTTCACTGGGGTTCACCCGTGTTCCAGAGAATGGCACATTGCCTTGGGCAAATTTAAACCTCCATTTTGAAATTACATTCCCAGCTTCTTTCCATTCACAATCAGTCAAATATAGTCTCTCCCTCAAATGTTTTACACAGCAGACTTTTTAAAAAAATACATATAGTTTAGCTACCTTTTCAAAATGCAGTAGGAAAAGGGAAGTACCTCCAATAAGATTGCAATGCCATCCACCTTCCATGGTCTATATTAAATCAACCCTTAAATCAAAAATATCATGCTTTGCCAATAAGTTATTAAATGTCTGAAAAAATATATGACATTTTAAGGAAACCATTACAGAAAAAACTACATTGTATCTTGTATTTTGAAGATTCTTTTTAAAAGACCAACTATTCTGTCAGCTTCATTGTGGAAATCCAGAGCAACCGCCTGTTTCTCTGCTGGGCCCCTCACAGGAGCTGATTGAAGTCTACAGGAGCCTTCTATCAAAACCAACAAAGACTGAATTTCAGCTCTAACATATCAAATTATTGGGCAATGGGTCCGTCAGGCAATGACTTAAGGCTATGTCCCCACACAAAGACAGAATTAACCAATAATACCCAATCCTCACTATTGTATCTTAATTTTTGTTAATGCTAACCAATATTGTGCCATGATAGCTCCATACCAAAAACCTCTCTTTCTCTCCCTTCTCTGAGGCTAAAATTCACTTCCCCATCTGCCTCCCACTGCTTGCAGCCACTTCTTCTGGAACCTCGAACCTCACTGCAGCAGTTGCTTTTCTTGTCTTGTGTTTCTTTTTGTCTGAGAAGCATCACAGTTCTGGCAAATTATTTGACATCACAGAGGGATGCCCAAGGAGGTACTGGATCTGTTAGATGGCTTGAACAAAAATTCTGCAATGTGCTTGTCTTTGCTAAGATAGTAGGAAATGTCTCTCCACATCTGACCTACTGTACTTAAACATCTGTAAATTTGATTAAAGCTTTTTCCTCATTCTGAAAGACAATGTGCAACTGCTTGGAGCTGTTAACTTTACACCAAGGGGCTTTTTTTCCTTCTACGTCTTTAAGGCTTTGGACCTTTGGTAGTTTTAAACCCCAAATATATAAAGATCAAATATATGAAAAGATAAATCAGTGGAATTTATGTCCACCTCTGATTATGATCTCCAAAAAGGGGGAGTAAAACAATTGCAAAGGCCAGTAAGACAATATCTCCCTATTATATGTATTCTCTCTCTAATTCCATAGGTAGAGGTCACTAATAGTCAGCCAGAGTTCTTATTCCATGCTGCTCATTCAGTCTCTCCAAACTCACATGAAATGCTGAGCTCTATGAAATGTCTTAGAATGCATCTTATTAGCCCTACATAAGAAATATAGGTGCCTTTTTTCCACAAGAATGAGTGTGACAGGAAAATGGAGTACACTAAAAATAATTTTCAATTGACAATTGAGGTACAAATATATAAAAATATTTCCAGAATTATAAAAGTGAGGATTTTGTTTAGAAATATTTATATAACTAAATTTCAAAACGTAAGCAAGCACATAGAAATGAAAAAGAAAGTCTTCTCTTTTTTTCAGAGCACTGGAACCTTTTAGGTCTTTGCTTTTTGAAATAATAGAAGCGCTGATAGAATTAGCAGATTGTCATTCTTTACATGAATCAGAATAGGCATGAGATACTGTCATCGAGCTTAGATTTAATGAGTCAAAAAGTGTGGTAAGATTCAGGAATATTGGGTTGCTTTTCAGATTTTAAAATTTGTTGATTGTTCCTATTCATTGGTCATTTAAATATTTTTAAGTAACAGCCTTAAAATTAAATTAAAAGTAGGACAGCAGACACTGTCTAGAGTCAGGTCACTTTGTCATCACTACATATCCACTTCTACTTGCTAAAGATTTTGTTGCAATAACCTGTCACTTGTCCTCTAGGTTCTTTTTATTTTCTTAATGGTTTTCCCATTGAGCCACTATCAGATTTCATTGCTGTTGAGTATTCTAAAGTAATTTTGAAACAAACATGGTTCAAACCAATTTAGTCTGAATGATTTTTAATTCTGAAACATAAAAAAACAAAGAAAACAACGGTCTTCCACAATCACATGTGAACAGACACAATCTTTTGTTTCTCAGCTTTGAGCTACCATCCATAGAAAATCAAAGCAGAATAATATCTTCTACAAAATTGAATTTAAACACCTTTAAAAATCTTTTAAAGATACAAGGATGGCCAACCTATGGTGCATAAACCAAATCAATCCTTAGACTCTACAGCTCACTGTCCTTTGTTATCAGTAGCATTGGAGGAAGGTAAACTATGTCACATGGAAAAGAAATCTGCACACAAGAGTCAGTCTGTCAAGGTGTGTAGCCCCACAAACTGGCTGGGTTACTTCTGAGGTAACTAAAACATGTAGTTATTTTAATTTCGAAATAAGATCCTCCAAATGTTGGCTTAGATCACAGGTTTATGTGGTTTGATGTTGTTCTCAAATTTAGGTTAGAAGAGATTAAAATAAAATATTTTTAATTTTCAGTGGAAACAACATAAACAAACAAACAAACCCCCAGACTTGTTTCTGGGGTTTTTAATACAAATTTGTGGACAAGTATTTTCCTTAAAGTTCTTCCCATGGAAATACTTTGAACCAAAGTATTTAAAACAGCAGCAAGCCTTGTAGAGTTCAAGATGAGTTTGGACAATGCTCTCAGGCACATGGTGTGATTCTTGAGGCTGTTGTGTGCAGGGCCAGGAGTTGGACTTGATGATCCTGATGGGTCCCTTCCAACTCAGGATATCTTACGATTCTACGAAATTCTTTATATGTATGTATATCAGCAAGCTGGAGTCATGTCAGATGTTTTTTCTCGTGCTTTGATTCCTTAGTGTGGGAAAGTTCATGCTTTATTTTTTAAATATGAAACATTATATTCAGGATACCAAAAAAAAAAAAAAACAAAAAAAACCAAAAAAAAAAAAAAAAAAAAAAAAAAAACAAAAAAAAAAAAAAAAAAAAAAGAAAAAAGGAGGCTTTTAACAAGTAAATATTGAGAAATTAAAGCATTCTTGTGTTATGGAAGAAGCAATTTGACCAGAGCTATGTAACTGAGAAAAGTTGATGGAGCTGCGGCTGAAATTTTTACTTATGGGAAAAGAATCTTCTGAGTTTATCTTGTTCTTAATAGAAAATGTGATACTCAAATTTATCTTAATGCAAGATTTCTCAAGTGCTTTCCAACAGACACTGTCATTCCTGGAAACTGCAGTCAAGAAAATTGCTGCTTTAACAAATTAGCCAATTTCTAAAGTCTTCTAGTGATTGAGTTACCTGCAGATTGACTACTGATCACTCAAACTCTTACAGTTTAATGGGTCTGTGACCACAAAGACCTTACAGATATACTGTTCTAGGTCCTCTCCCAGTGTCAGCATTGAGAGAGAGGTGACTCAGCAGCCAAGCCAAAAGACACAATCCACTAGGTTCTTGACAGGTGTTTTGCCTTTCATAGTGTCTAGTCCTATGCTTGAGATGAAGCTGTGTTCCTGGGATATTTAAGGGAAAGTCAGCTACATTCAATTTATCCGAGAGCTTACCCAAAGGCTCAAAAAAAAATACATGGTGTGATAGAGACTTAGGGGAGACTGCTTGTAAATATATCTGGTACTCATATACTTGTTAAGTAGGCAAAAGCATCTGTGTAGGTCACCTTAGGGTACACCTCGAGGAGTTTGGTAGTCTTCAGCGGCAAAAAAACATGCTGAAAAACATTCTTAAAGGCTCTGGAGCATGACTATTTAAGGAAGTGACAGCTAGTAGCAAAGTGGGTGCAGTGTCCTCGGCCCTTCTTTACCTTATCCACAAGAACTCTCTTACAGAAAGTTCTGGTAATATTGCAGATAAAAGTAAAATACCCACTCCTTCTGTCTTTCACCTACAGTTTGCAGAAGTGGTGGAGAAATAAAAGAATTAGTTTTTACTTATATTTAGCAAGTTTTAACAGAGGTACAATGAATCATCAGGTGCATTTCAGGAGAGAGTATCTTAAGTGCAAATACCAGGGTGCAACTTTTACACTTCAATTTTTAATCACTGCAGGAGGTGTTATTACTTTTTTTTTGTTCTTCTAAACTGTGTTGAGATTAGAGGAATGCTGCATAGTATGATTATTTCTGAGCTTTGCCCCAAGGTCTCACTTCTCAGGTTGAAGTCTTTTCAAGTCTCCTTTGCCATTAACAGGAGCTCTATGTCCAGTATTAGAACAATGAGAAAGTCACTAAAATGTTTCTAGAGGAAAATAATTCTTAACTAGGAAGATATGAACAAATCTTTGTCTGAGACAGCCTTTTGCAAAATACGAAAGAATGAAAACTCTCATTACAATCACCATTTTCCCAAAGCCAGCCTGATTAACTCAGTAATTAGAAGTAATGCCTATTTCTTTTATATAGTGTTGACATCAACACTCAGTGTAATTTCAGTACAAAGTGCAGCAAAGATCCTCCTTTTCTAAAAGTGCTTGTTTGTTGCAATGCTGATTCAGCTCCTCTAATTCTATAGGTTGAGTAAATGCAGTCAGAGTTTATTTGGGACAATTTAACATTAAAACACCTACAAGCGGTAGAAAGCAAAAACTCTAAGATTCCCACTAGGAATAATTTAGCTTTTTCTGCAGACCCTTAGTGCATAAATCAACACTCAGCTACAATTTATGTAAAATAGCGCCCAATGGTCAAGATGTCAGAAACATGTCAACATATTACATTACTGCCTCAAACCTGCACATGATGTGATGTCTTAAGGTAAATTTAGAATACAATTTGTAGATCATAGTTGTTTACAGTTAATTGCAGTAATTAACTGCTGATTATATGATATTAAATAGTAGTATGAATGTTACATAAATAGTTATTCAAGGACATTTATGATCTTTTCCTACAACTTCACAAGACAAACTAGACTCAATGCACACTAGAATAACATTGACTTTTTTTTTTTTTTTAATTTCCTTTTTGGAAAAGAAATATAAAATAATTTCAAGAATCATAGAATATCCTGAGCTGGAAGGGACCCACAAGGATCATTGAGTCCAACTCCTGGACCTGCACAGTACATCCCCAAGATTCACACCATGTGCCTGAGAGCATTGTCCAAATGCTTCTAGAACTCTGCCAGGCTGGTGCTGTGAACATTTCCCTGGGGAGCCTGTTCCAGTACCCCTCCACCCTCTGGATGACAAACCTTTTCCTAGTATCCAACCTAAACCTCCCCTGACAACTTCATGCTGTTCTCTTGGGTCCTATCACAGGTCAACAAAGAGAAGAGATCAGTGTCTGCCCTCCCAGTTCTACTCATAAAGAACTTGAAGACCATGACGAGGTCTCTCCTCAGTCTCCTTTTTTCCACCAAGTGACCTCAGTTGCTCCTTGTATGGCTCCCTCTTTGTAAACTCCCTGAGATAAGGAAATCCTGTTTGCTAAAGAAATACTTTTTATGTGTCTGTAAAAAACAGTGAAGCACCTATATACCCCTATGTGATAATAAAAGAAAAGTAACTTTTCATTCAGGTATAACAACTGACATCAACATTTTCTATTATCGTCAGATAAATAATAGAAAGCTTCTCACAAATACAGCACTTCCTATATCTGTTTAACTAATGAAGAATTACAATATACAAATGTCTTTAATAATAATAATAATAATAATGTGATTAAGCATCTGTCAATTGATGCAGTACCCAGAGGTATTCTCACTCATTTCTCCAGATTTTATACCAATCTTTTGACAATTTCCATCACCTGGTAAAAACGAGACTCATCTGGCTACTGTATTTCACTATTGTGTGTCCTATATTGGAACAAGTTCAGTGGTGGTCCAAAAAGATGATGAGTGGCTCAAAGCACATGATATAGAGAGGCTGAGAGAGGAATTTGTACAGCCTAAAGAAAAGAAGGGTAATGAAGGAAACTTGCCTTCAGCTACCTGACGGGAGATGATGGACTCATCTCCTAAATGCAGAGCAAAAATACAGACTTCAACAGACAAAAAGTACAACAGGGGTGGTCAAGCACTGAAATTGGTCACCTGGAGAGGTTGTGAACTCTCCCTCCTTGGAGATATTCAACACTTGACTGGTGAGCTGTGACCTTTCACCCCCTGGGCGCCACAAGAGCTTATCTGTTTGAACTGATGCATAGACCAAGGAGTGTGTGCTCTCCTGATAGACCCAGAATCCCCTGGCGCCGAGGGGACACACAGAAAGGGCTGATAAACATCCTCAGCCCAAAAGGACAGGATGTAAAAGATAAGCTGGAATTTGTGACTGACAGAAAAATAGTATTTTACTAACTATAAAAGACAGTGGTATTTTTCCTTTGGTGGAGCAATCTTTCATATACTTTCTGAAGTGTATGGAAGGGTTTCTCTCCGGGAATCCAAGATGTTGGATTCCTGTATTTTCTTCTCTCCATGGAGTTGAGAGAAAGGAAACCACCTGTACACCTCTGCTAATTGGTAAGTTGCATCGGCTTCCTAATTCTACATTTCCTTGGCTGGCTATAATATAGGTACCTTTATTGTGCACTAAATCTACTAGTAGCTTTCTTTGTGTTATTCCATGTAGTATTAGCCTGTTAGAGCTGTAGTTTCATATGTGTTTTCCTGGGTCTATTCAATAAACCTGTCATATTGTAATAGACCTGATCTCCATCGATAACGAACAAGAGAGGTAACGGAGTTTCTGGGGTGCGGGTCACTCTAACAGAATTGAAATCCATCTAGGTGTCTCTCACATTCAAAATAACTGGACAAGGCTTTGGTCAACCTGATCTAACTTTGAAGCTGGATGTAGTTTTAGAGTTCCAAGTTTTTCTACTTTGACTGGGCATTGCACCAGACAATCTCCAGAGATCCCTTTCAACCTAAATTATTATAAAATGCCAGATTTTTTCAGAAAAAAAGAATTTTAATTTCTTGTTTTAGCCTGCAGGATTAATCTTGGTTTTTTTGGTTTGGTTTGTTTTTTTAACAGGGAAATGTTATAAAATCACCTCATCAGCCTAGAAAAAAAAAATCTTTGTCAGTGGAATATAAAATCTGAAAATATTTCCAACTTTTACATATTTTCCCTTTTTTCTTTAAAGATAAATTTCTACAGTAGTATCACTGGCAGTGATATTTTCATAGCACAGCAAAATATTCATAAAGACCATAAAATTTTATGATGAAATAATTACAGAGGAGAAAAAATGAAAATCACTTCACACATTGTTCTGAGTCACTGGAAATATTGGTATTCAAATTTTTCAACAGTCCTGCCAAAATGAGGAAACAATGAAAGATTATTTGCATAAATTATATCCTGCTAGGCTTAACATAAAATATAAACCCAAGAAACAGACTCCTGCAGAAAGAGTTGCTTTTATGAATAAAGTTTTGCAGATTGTTTTGTCACTGAATTTCATTTCTGAACACAAGAGCAAACTAACGAGCATGCAGGACTTGCACCACTGCTTTTCAAGCAAGACAAAATCTCCTCAGTGAAACAGTGGCAAGTCAGATATTTGTAAAGCAGGTGCAGCACTTCCCTTAATTCCCAGATGTTCTGAATCCAGATTTCCATACTGAACTGGTGTAGAAAGAAGTGTTATCATGACATACAGAAGCCTATTTCACCTATTGGCCAGTGCATGTTGTATGTTGAAGGCTCTTCAGTGCAGCCTGTAGGTGTTGGGGTCCTTCAAACACAGATGGGGGCTCATAGGATACCAGTTCTGAAGGACAGTTGTTGCACTGCCTCTGGGGATAGCCGGTGGTCCGGCCTGGCCCTGCCAGCACCATGGGGGCTGGACCCCACGGCCTGGGTGCCGGGGGAAGCCCGGTACTGCATCAGAACCGTTTCTCCGCACCCGCCATGACGGAGCTCCTCCCAGAGACACCAAACCGGCGGGTCCGGCTCCTCTCCGCCCACGCCGATACAGCCGGTGATGGCACGCCCCGGGCAGCTGCGGGGCCGCCCTAGCCATGGCAGGGGGGCGGTCCCCACCCGAAAGGGCAGCCCATTGGTCGGTTCCATATGACGGACTCCCACCTGATTGGACACTGCCTTTGTCAGTCTGCGGACGTCACACGAGCCTTCCACAGCTATTGGCTCTCACACATAAGCCCTTTCGCCGGCCCCTATGAAACAGCCTCCATGAGCCGGCTGGGGTCGTCTTTATCTGCTCCCTCTTCGACTCCAGTATTAAAACCTGCTGGTAATAAGC